>OY744522.1:201041432-201261432 GCA_963556195.1 Sepiola atlantica
AGGCTTCGCCTCATGTAAAGATTGTACGTCCGTCAAATTGGCTGACATACGAACTTGTGTCGAAAGTTGCAAAATGAAAAAAAAAATGGTTAAATAAAAAAAGGAAACAAGTAAAGCATGAGTTATCTCCCCCTGAGATCACTAATACTTGAATCGTGTCAAAACCAGAAAATCACAAATTTGTGTTAGATTAGTGGAGGAGGGGGAAAGAAAAACTAATGAGTGTATTGTTTATTATTTGCGAAAAAAGTGTATTTTTTTCCCAATTTAAGGTGTATTTTTCGGTCCTCTTTGGGCAGGGGCAAACCATTTTTTTTTTCCTCGGCTAACCGATACTTATTTCACAAAGATAACAATTAATGTTAACTTTTTGATGGAAACTGAGAAAATACGAACGATGGAAATCTTTAGATGTTTGAAAATAAATAATACGCATTTTAGCTTCGTAGAAACCTGTGTATTGTCCGAAAAATCTTGTCGCGTCAGTTTTCTGTTTTCATGATCAGATAACTTTGTGTTAGATTTCATGAAAAACTAATGAACTAATTCTGAGAAAATCAGAAGACGAACGGAATAAGAGAATGACGGCTTCACAGACAGCGACAAAAACATAAGTCATTTCTGATTAACATCAAGGAGAAAAATATTTTGAATAAAACATGAACTCATTTTAAGTAAAAGATACAAGGGGAGATAACAAAAAAGAAGAAAAAAAGAAGAAAAACAAGAAAAAAGAAAAGGGGAAAAAATAGAGAGAAGAAAAGAAAAGAGAAAAACAAGAAAAAAGAAGAAGGGGAAAAATAAGAGAAAAAAAGAAGAGGGGAAAAAATAGAGAGAAGAAAAGAAAAAAGAGAAAAACAAGAAAAAACAAGAGGAGGAAAAATAGGAGAAAAAAAGAAAGAAAAAAAGAAAAGGGGAAAAAATAGAGAGAAGAAAAGAAAAAAGAGAAAAACAAGAAAAAAGAAGAGGAGGAAAAATAAGAGAAAAAAAGAAAGAAAAAAAGAAAAGGGGAAAAAATAGAGAGAAGAAAAGAAAAAAGAGAAAAACAAGAAAAAAGAAGAGGAGGAAAAATAAGAGAAAAAAAGAAAGAAAAAAAGAAAAGGATAATCAACCCTAAAAATTCACCTGCACATTCAAGATCATTCCTGCTGCTCACTATCTGCATTTCAAGTGCCGGCATTGGAAAAAGGGCAGAAGAACGGGAGAGGAGGGGGTTTGTCAACATAAAGGGGGTCGGGTGAGGAAGCGATTATAAAAGAACTCTTATAGGCTAGCAGACCCAAAGAATCTCAGGAAATTTTTTTTTTTTTTCAGAAAAACGAGAGAGAAAAGAAAACTGTTAAAATAGAAGAAGAGAATGGTCTGAAGATGTGAGACCAGGTCAAATATTCGGAAAAGGGAAAGACAGAGAGAGAGAGAGAGAGAGAGAGAGAGAGAGGGGTAGCTGGTAAGGAGGGAAAAGTGATTAACTGACCTGAATATCTTGGCCCAAGTAAAGAAAAGTAAGCAATTCAGAGAAGAAAAAAAAAGAAAAGCCACTGAAGTATATTCATCATTCTATGTAAAGATATGTATGTATGTATGTATGTATGTATGTATGTACATGTATTTATGTAAACAGAGATATATCCTTAAGTGATGGTTGAAAAGTTTTCTATTGCCACAACCACCACCACCACCACCACCACCCTCCCAGCCGCCCACCCTGGGGTACCATGACTAATTTTTGTAGTGGAGTTCCAATGACCATTGACAGCTTCAGATCAAGTGAACTGTCATAGTAACTGATGGATTTTCTAGATTAAAAGCCCAACAGGGGTTATTTGGAGGTAAAGCTGAATGCCTTTTTTGTCTCCCTTGTTCCCTCACACCCCTCTTCCCTCACACCACAGATGTGGGTCAATAGTAATGGGCTTAAGGCCCTTAGACTATCATCATCATCATCATCAGCAAAAGTATAGAACATAGACCTTGTCCAGCACCTCCACAAACCAGAAGAAAAACAAGACTTACACAAAAGTTTTAGCCATAAATAGACATCTTGAAAATATATATAAAGAAATTGTCCAGGAATTAACAGCCTATCGGCTGTCTGTGTCCCTATTTACTTGTCTCCTCACAAGGGCAGAGTTAGACACAAGGTCAGTTTTTAATGTGGGGAAAATCCAGATCCCTAAAAAGAGATGCTCTCAATTGGGACAAAAATAAAAATTGCCTCAGTCCAAAAGGATCTCTCCTTAATTGACCAAGAACATAACAGATGAAGTGTAATATCAGAACATATACTACACTTTAATCTTAAACAAAATAATTGTCTGTCAATTAACATTTAAACATAACTTTTTAAATTAACCTTTTTTTTTAAGTATGTTAGAATTTGTAACAATTTTATTCAATTAATGATCAAACATTGCTGTGACTAATTCAGATAAATGGCACAAAAATTCAATTTAAAAAAAAATGGGTAAAAAAAGCCAACATACAACAGCTGATTAAATATAAATAATATTATTTTATATCATATTTCGATTTCGTTGTTAAAAGGAAAAAACTCAAAAGTATCTATGAGATTTAAACTTCACCATTACGTAAGATGTCCAATCAATTTTATTAATGAAACCGATTTTTTAATGACATTATTTAATTGAATTATCTTTTCAAAATTGAAAATTTTTTTACAAGAAAGTAATTAAGAAAAAAGGCAAAAATGGAGGGCTTGGGAGGCTGGTGGGCCAATGACCAAAACAAAAAATGGGGTACTGGGAGGGGAGCCAATGACCAAAACAAAAATGGGGTACTGGGAGGGGAGCCAATGACCAAAACAAAAATGGGGTACTGGGAGGGGAGCCAATGACCAAAACAAAAATGGGGTACTGGGAGGGGAGCCAATGACCAAAACAAAAATGGGGTACTGGGAGGGGAGCCAATGACCAAAACAAAAATGGGGTACTGGGAGGGGAGCCAATGACCAAAACAAAAATGGGGTACTGGGAGGGGAGCCAATGACCAAAACAAAAATGGGGTACTGGGAGGGGAGCCAATGACCAAAACAAAAATGGGGTACTGGGAGGGGAGCCAATGACCAAAACAAAAATGGGGTACTGGGAGGGGAGCCAATGACCAAAACAAAAATGGGGTACTGGGAGGGGAGCCAATGACCAAAACAAAAATGGGGTACTGGGAGGGGAGCCAATGACCAAAACAAAAATGGGGTACTGGGAGGGGAGCCAATGACCAAAACAAAAATGGGGTACTGGGAGGGGAGCCAATGACCAAAACAAAAATGGGGTACTGGGAGGGGAGCCAATGACCAAAACAAAAATGGGGTACTGGGAGGGGAGCCAATGACCAAAACAAAAATGGGGTACTGGGAGGGGAGCCAATGACCAAAACAAAAATGGGGTACTGGGAGGGGAGCCAATGACCAAAACAAAAATGAAAGTAAGAAGACTTCCGGTTAATGCCGGATAGACACAACTAAAAACAAATTGTCAGATTGTGAAAAAAAAAAAAAAAAAAAATTCTGGGCATCTACAACGCATCTACCCACAGCAGTTCTCTCAAAATATTTTGTTATTCAATTTTGTTTTCAATTAACAAACACAACAACAACAAAACACAAATTTAAGAGAACTGAAACAGCCAAGAAACCCATAAATAACCCCCCCCCCCCCCCCGTGGCACTAGCCTCGCAAGATGGTCATGAAGAGTCAAAGATGATGGAAAGACCGAAGAGAGAAAGCACCATCCAAACCTCCACTTGAAGGCTGCAGAGAGTACTAGAACCCTTCATGGTGAGGTTCATTGTCACTCAAATTCCAGGAAAAACAAATGGTCATTATCAGTAAGAAATCAATGGTAAACGGCTGTTGTAAAAATGTAAAGTAATTTACAATGGTTATCGAAAGAAGGGAAGAGTGCTGGAAATCTGGGGAGATGTGTTGTCACTCAGACTCCAGGGAACACCAGTGAAAACTAGCAACACTAAGAATAAAAGATGAATAAACAAAATTTGTTTTTCACGTTTTTACGTTTAAAACAAATTTCCCAGTTTCTATTTTCATTTCATCACAAATAATATTTTCAAAGATTGGATTACAGACACTCATTATGTGTTGACGTCATAGAAAGAACGAATGATGTCAGAAGGTGTTACGGGAAAAGTTAACGAGATGAACAAACCAACGGACACGGCCAGTTTTAGAGATACGATCTTAAAAGTCAAACAAAAAAACGAAACATTAAAATAAAGTTTTTCCTCAAGAATAAAAGAAAAAACAGAACAAAATTATTTTTACAAAAACATTAGTGTTGAATATGGCGAACTCTGATGGTTGTATAACCTCCTTATACACCCCGTAGCTGGAACCTGTGTTGTTTCATCTTTGTCTTGGATTAATTCACAGGACACCGATCTTCATTTTGGATACAGGTTTTTGAGTTATGAGAAGAACATATTCAAACATCATTTACAGAAATCAAAGAGAGAGAGAGGGGGGGGGGGGGGGGCTAAAATATGGGATTCAATTCATGGCTCATTCCCTCACCCCACCCGTATTGGGGCTGGGAGAAGCAATTGATTCATGCAACCCTTCGCTTTAAAATACTCTTCTAGGGAAATGACATCAAATTCTCAACTGTCGATTTTTCCTCGAGGTTAAATTTTAACCCTAAACCTGTCAATCATTCTGTCAGTTTTATCGTTCATTCTGTCTTACCGCCATTCTCACCATTCAAATATGAGGATTCTACACTCGTTCTGAGTCATTTTAATTGATGCATAACCCTAACGCTAACCTGCATCCTCAGTATCTAAGATTAGCCCAAATTAACAATGAGACATGTTGCAAGAACAACTCCGTTCCACAAGGCTCGTGCTTTAAATGAGCCGCATTAAAGGAATGCAATTGAACGAGGGCCAACAACTCCAGAAGTCTCCACTGCAACTGGAGTAAAAATAAATCTGTTCACAAGAGAAGAATAATTATTTTTTATTCTTTATTTTTTGTTTTTTATTTATCTTTTCGTCTTAACCGGTTCAAACTGTTGACCCGAACAAATTACTAGTTGAAAAGTGTTGCTACAGGTAAAATTCGAAATTAACAAAAACGGTGATCCCACCCGGTTGCTTTCCATAACCATGATCAAGACCTATCAGTTCGATTTAGGACAGGAACTCAGCTGTATCTGGACCTCTTCCAATGATATTTATTTTTGCGTGTCTTGGAAAGCGTCAAAGACTACAACGGCAGGAGAAGGGATGCAGATAAAACTTGTCAATGGAAGCTTCATCCCTACATCAGTGATGCTCACATAATTTGAGTCAAGATGAATCGCGTTTCCGCGAAAGTACACTCACCATCAAGAAAGAGGAGAGGCGAGAGAGAGGCGCGGTAGATGAGGATAACACTACATTGAGCCAGGCAAGATGGTGCTGATCCAGACAGGCTCAAGTTTTTCCTAATTTTTACTGATTTACTGTCAAATTTTTATAAACTACTACTTGTAGAGAGATTGAATACTCTCGTGTTCGTCCGAGCGACTTGGACAGAACTGGGCAGAGTACATGGCATGCTCTTCTCAGAATGCGTCTTGATTGCTTTCGTTATCCCCACGAATATTACGATGTGCATCGTGTCAAGGTGTATCTTTAACCAATATTTCAACTGTGTACCTGCTCGGTCGAGACCATTGTGGGTGTATATAGAAGCAGAAAAACATACATACAGATGTTGGAATATTATTTATATGGAAACAAGCCGGCTAATTATATGTTAATACAGATGTTGGTCAATTGCAATGCAAAACAAATCAAGAATGCTGACAACCAATGAACATAACGAAAGCCGTGCAGACACGGATACTTCAATCATAACTTCAGATCGGATTAGTTTGATCTTACAACAAATAAAACCCTTTTTTTTTGTGTGGGTGAGTGGGTGGGGGGGTAATCAGGGAAACACAACACCTATTATTCGAGACGATTCATTGAACACAAGTTGTTGCTTTACTCATAGCCGAGAATATTAGAATACATCAAAAATACATTACAATTCGAAAAGTAATGGCTAAAAAAACCAACCCTCCCCTCCAAAATGCTTTGAGGTACAAATGTGTCTGTCCGTTCGTTTTCTGTCCATCTGTCTAACATCTGCTTTATATGCTGGCATCTGCTGGACGGTTTTTAGAAATTGACTTCCAACCTAATCTATCTGTGGCCAGATCTTTATTTATCCCGCTTTCTCTCAATCCATCCTTATCACTCACGTTTTCCTTGACCTTCTCCTGCTAACTGATCTTGCTACCTCAACTACTCTACATCTACTAACCCAAGAAGTCTCATCCATTTATTTAATGTGACCAAACCAACAAAGTTTCCTATTCTGCACATATCTCCCTATACTGTCCAGATTTAATCTCCCTCTGAGGTCATCAGATCAAAGCCTATCTTAAAGACTCACATTACACATTCATCGTATCATTCTCATATTATTTCTCTCTATGAAACACATGTCCTCAACCACGGTCATCGTAAAGGAGGTCAGAGCACTGGAAAATGACATCATGCTCTAAAGTAACAAACAAGATCTGTCGAACAGTCAGACTATGGACATTTTGACTCCTCCCTTCACTTAAAAACTCATCAAAATTCAGGAAATCGACCAATTTTAATGAATTTTTTGTATTTATTAAATAATGATCATGGAATATGATTAACCCATTACTTTATCAGAAATCTTAGTGAAAATGTATTATTTCATGTAATTTGTGTGGGCTAGATAGCAAACATTAAATTAATATTTAATAATAAAATGGTTTTGTCAGAAATTTTTGAATTTTTAAAACATGAAAATTTTTCTTTGAAAAATAATTTGTCTGATTTAATATTCATTCTTTAAATAAGTTCATTCTTTCTATTCTTCATCGAATTAAAAGACTAGTATCAGTTATACTGCATGAAAATATCTCACAACAAGAAGACAAATCCCTTTTCTTAGGCAATTTCATTCTTTATATGAACATTTCATTATCTGAATAATTAGCTGAATAATTTGATAACAGTTTCAAAAAAAAAAAATGTTTCTTGATTTTTTTTTTAAGTTAAAAGTAAATGAAACATGAAAAGTAAATGAAACATGAAAGATTAGGAATTCAGTAAAATAACACAAAATCAATAATTCAAAATAATTAGACCCACCATGTTAGTTTTATCATAAAAAGGTTGTGATTTTTTTTTTCAAGTCTGACATTTATTAACATTCATTCCAGCTTGCTTGCTCCGTCCATCCAGTTACCCAAGTCTCCAACCTAGTTGCGTAAAATTTGGTACTATCGCAGAACGATTGACAAAGAAACCAGTCAGAACGTATGGAGTCACTCGAGCATCGGCCCACATTTGGTGCCTCAAGATCCAGCCATGAGTAGCCTCCACGGCACAGCTGGATCACATTTGGCGGCGCAAGACCCAAAATATGACTATGAGTAGTCTCCACTGCGCAATCAGGTCACATTTGGTAAAAATCATTTGATTTTGGGGGCCAGAATAAAAATATTTCTCATACAAGCTAAAAACGACAAATCTTAACAGGTGTGAAGAACAAAAACAAAAGGATTTTAAAAATTAAATCTAATTATTACCCACGGTCCAAGTGATTTCAATATGAGACGCTTAGAGTTAGTATAGATTCACCCAGTGTTGCCCAAGAATGAATGCGCATCTTTAATGCTTATGTATAGCTGGCAGAAACGTTGAATGGACAGACTTATCATCTCTGATTGTTTGTTCACTAACTCCTAGTTTTTGAAGATAGACACGAATAGCCATACATATTCGAAAACTACATTAACAAGGTTACTTGGATAAGTATATTTCATTTTGATCAAAGGGATACAATGTTTGTGCTTAACATCAATAAAATATACGTTTTACTTTATTTTGTTTAATTTATAAGTTGAAAATTATAGAAATTAAAAAAATTAGAATGGTAATAAAGGGTTCGGTACTTTGGGCAGAAATACGCGTGGGTCTTCATTGATATCGAGAAACACTGAGTGTGCCTTGAGGGGGTTAAAAAGTAAAATTTACCAAAATATATTTCAATAAATGCAACTTGATTTACATGTCCCACTCCACAAATTCACTATAATAAAATGTCAAAAATAAGAACCATATTAATTTTTTTCTATATTGATTTTTTACATTTTATTATATTCAATTTTGGGGGTGAAGTTGTGGGATCTACTCAGCATTGATTGTGTGTGTTAGGGGTGGTAAGTAAAGTGAAATTAATTGAAATGAGTTTCAGTAAATTTATTATAGTCTTTAACCCTTTCAAGGCACACCAGGCGTTTTTGTGAAATCCTGCTCCAAGCCTTTAACCCTTTAACATTTTATCCCCCTCCCCTTTTTCTATAATTTTCAAGTTAGGAATAAAGTAAAACATCTTATTTCCTTTGTATGAATGTCAAGCGCAAAATCAGATAATGTTGTAGATTCTTTGAAATATACACATCCAACAACCCTAGGCAATGTAGCTTTTTGGGAAAAATCTGAGGAGACAGGATTGAGAAGAGGCTGGCAGAGAACAGCAAGGTACAGCTGGGGTGGACGAGAAGACACTACAACTACTACACATGGACATCTCTGTATTAAAACAATCAGACAAAATCTTGTGTGTCTTCGTGTTTGTTTTTCGCACATAATTTCGATAAATACACATTCAATTTCTTTTTTTTATTTACTATTAATCGAATCATCATCGTCCGGTTTTGGTATTAAAAGGTGCTGCGAGTGTCCCATACATCAAAAAATCACGTGATCCATACATCAAAAAATCATGTGATCCATACATCAAAAAATCACGTGATCCATACATCAAAAACTCACGTGATCCATACATCAAAAACTCACGTGATCCATACATAAAAAAATCAAGCGATCCATACATAAAAAAATCAAGCGATCCATACATAAAAAAATCAAGCGATCCATACATCAAAAAATCAAGTGATCCATACATCAAAAAATCATGTGATCCATACATCGCATTACTGAATTATCACAGTACTCCATTCCAATATGGCCAGAGTCCTGCAGAACTTTTAATGAAAAGAAAACTCAGGACTTGCATTCCAGCATTCTCAACAAAGTGTAATCGGCCAACAAAATGTTGAGAAACTGAAAAATGCAGACTCTAAACTCAAAATGAAACACAAAGTTAATTTTGACAAGTGTCATAGAGCTAGAGACGTGCATCAGTAACTGAAGGACAGTCAGTTTGGTTAAAGACACCCAAAAAATGAGTCCAGCCAAAGTGGTGAAGACTTTATCACCAAGGTCAGTACTGGTCAAGACTGAGTCAGGTCTACTTCGGCGAAACAGAAGACATGTTTGCAAAAGAAGTGAGCCTACCCAGGTAGCTACATCCACTGAATTGTCGACATTACCAAAGATACCCAGAGATATTCCTGAGTATAGCGACTATGACAGTTCCGCAGAACAACTCACCGAACCAGAGACGCAGTTCACGGTGCACCGAGATATTCCACCTGCCAACTCTGGAAGTCCCAGATCAACAGTTTACACCAGGAGTGGTCGGAAAGTTCGACCACCAAAGAAACTCACTTTATAAACTGAAAGGGGATGTGGTGTAATCCAAATTACCTCCCTTTGCACTCGTTCATAGCTAAGGAACTCTCCTATGTTGGAAGATCACAATATATAAATAGATAAAAATATTGTTAGCTTAATAGTAAGACACCTTAGTTCTCACACTTTATTTTGTCCTTATTCTCGTCAACCCTCATAATATTACAGCAACACCAGGCAACGTCTCACGCTTTCCATGCAGTCTGATCGATAAAATTGTGCAAGCAGTCAAATCACTTCGTACACACTCAAGCGAGATTTTCCTTGGTCTTCAATGCACCCTCATGTCTGGGGTATCCATGCGTGCTATTGAATTGATATGCAGGACGTGGCACGCTGTACATGGCCAAACAACCTGAGACGCCGAGCGCGTAAGGCATAAAAATCCCACCAATACCAAAAAGCTTCTGATAGTTCACGGCTGAAGGGATTCTTTTCTCTAGTTTGCTGCCACAAATCCACCAGATTATGGCACTGCCATTACACAGAAGCCGTTGCAAATCAGAAACGTTCGGGCCGCATGTCTCACTGCAATGCACGATGGCGGAACGAACACAGGCCGAAAAGACCTTGCTCTCAAGTCTGGAAAAAAATCTGCCAAGATGTAAGGATTGGCAGCAGCTTTCTGACCCTTCTCCAAGCATTACAATAGCGAGCAGTGATAGCACGTTCGCAACCACCACCAGCATTCAACATGTCACTCAGGTAGTTTCAAATCAAGTGGGGTGCCATCCACATCCATAAGTGCCACCATTCGACCATCTATTGGGCGGGCAACATCCAGACATCTGCAACAAACATAATCCGGATCAACAACCAGCCTCCAGAACCATGATGAAGAGAAATCGACTGAGTACAGAGTCCTGACAGGCATTAACGCCCACTCCTCACTGCAATGGCTGTTGTCACAAAACCGACCATGAGCATTTATGTACATGCCCTGGACAACACAGACAGCTCAATCCTCCACACCAAGGCTTTTCATTGCCACCCAGAACACTTTCCTAGGCACGCGGTAAAATGCCTTTTGGAGATCAAAGAATGCAAAGTAGTTTTGGTTTCCTGGATGTGATGCACTTTTCCTGCAGTTGGTGTGCAACGAAAACGGCATCCGAGGTGCTTCTGCCTGGCACAAAACCGAACTGCATATCGTATGTGAGTGTCCAAGATACGTTCGAACAGTTTAATTACCTGGTCAGTAAGCTTATGGCCACGATAGTTGCTGCGGTTGAGGGCCTCACCGTTGCCCTCATAGGGGTTGAGGATGTAGCTCAACTCCCAATCCTTTGGGATCTCACCATCACAAAAAGCTGTCTCAGCTAGCTGCCTCACCAACTCAATTCCCTCTTTGCCAGCAGCTTTAAGCATCTCAATGATGATTCCGGACGGGCCAACAGCCATGCAATTTTTCATCGTTGGGATGACCGTTTGAACCAGATGCACTTTTCACCTGCAACATTTTGGTTAGTGTGGTCGATTTGTTTGGCTAACTGGTAGATATAATTGCTATTAGGTGAAACATTATCAAAAGTCTCCCTTTCAGACTTGGCAATCCAAAAAAATGTTTATTAAAATCAAAAGTAAACATTAAAACGAGTTTGACAAAATCCTTTTTTTTTTTTATGTAAACATGCCTATATTTTGAATTATTGTTTATGCCCTCCATCTGACACCATGTCTCAACCCTGGCAATGTTTAATGCTTGTTGACTATTGCAATTTTTTGGTGCTTGTTGACAATTGAGAGTTTTTGATGCTTGTTGACAATTGAGAGTTTTTGGTGCTTGTTGACAATTGAGAGTTTTTGATGCTTGTTGACAATTGAAATTATTTTATGCTTGTTGACAATTGAGTTTTTGGTGCTTGTTGACAATTGAGAGTTTTTGATGCTTGTTGACAATTGAAATTATTTTATGCTTGTTGACAATTGAGAGTTTTTGGTGCTTGTTGACAATTGAGAGTTTTTGATGCTTGTTGACAATTGAAATTATTTTATGCTTGTTGACAATTGAGAGTTTTTGGTGCTTGTTGACAATTGAGAGTTTTTGGTGTTTGTTGACAATTGAGAGTTTTTGATGCTTGTTGACAATTGAAATTATTTTATGCTTGTTGACAATTGAGAGTTTTTGGTGCTTGTTGACAATTGAGAGTTTTTGGTGCTTGTTGACAATTGAGAGTTTTTGGTCCTTGTTGACAATTGAGAGTTTTTGGTGCTTGTTGACAATTGAGAGTTTTTGGTGCTTGTTGACAATTGAGAGTTTTTGGTGCTTGTTGACAATTGAGAGTTTTTGGTGCTTGTTGACAATTGAGAGTTTTTGGTGCTTGTTGACAATTGAGAGTTTTTGATGCTTGTTGACAATTGAAATTATTTTATGCTTGTTGACAATTGAGAGTTTTTGGTGCTTGTTGACAATTGAAATTATTTTATGCTTGTTGACAATTGAGAGTTTTTGGTGCTTGTTGACAATTGAGAGTTTTTGGTGCTTGTTGACAATTGAGAGTTTTTGATGCTTGTTGACAATTGAAATTATTTTATGCTTGTTGACAATTGAGAGTTTTTGGTGCTTGTTGACAATTGAGAGTTTTTGGTGCTTGTTGACAATTGAGAGTTTTTGATGCTTGTTGACAATTGAAATTATTTTATGCTTGTTGACAATTGAGAGTTTTTGGTGCTTGTTGACAATTGAGAGTTTTTGGTGCTTGTTGACAATTGAGAGTTTTTGGTCCTTGTTGACAATTGAGAGTTTTTGGTGCTTGTTGACAATTGAGAGTTTTTGGTGCTTGTTGACAATTGAGAGTTTTTGGTGCTTGTTGACAATTGAGAGTTTTTGGTGCTTGTTGACAATTGAGAGTTTTTGGTGCTTGTTGACAATTGAGAGTTTTTGATGCTTGTTGACAATTGAAATTATTTTATGCTTGTTGACAATTGAGAGTTTTTGGTGCTTGTTGACAATTGAAATTATTTTATGCTTGTTGACAATTGAGAGTTTTTGGTGCTTGTTGACAATTGAGAGTTTTTGGTGCTTGTTGACAATTGAGAGTTTTTGATGCTTGTTGACAATTGAAATTATTTTATGCTTGTTGACAATTGAGAGTTTTTGGTGCTTGTTGACAATTGTGATTTTTGGTGCTTGTTGACAATAGCTCTGCTTCGAAAAATTAGGAAATATTAGCATGATGTGCGTACCCGTGACAGAAAGAAAATATCGTACACCAAAAATCTCATAAATTGATCAAGTATTTTTTTTTTTACAAACAAAATCAAATTTTGTAGGGGAACAGTTAGCGTCGGTCTATCAACGCCATGTTTGAAATAGTTTCCAGGAAAAAAGGGAGATTACTCAAACTTTTGCGACTGACTGATGTGTCTAAGTTTTGGTGGGTTTTATAGAGTTCCTTTCAGAACCTTATAAAAACTAAGATTTGTGCGTGCTATGTTCTGATTGGTTAAAAAAGAAGATGCGTAGGTGTCCAACTGGGCATGCGCACTGCATTATACAACTTGTCATCACCAAGTGAAGATCAGCAGCAGCAGCAGTAAGAGATAACAACCACACGATAAGCAGTAGCCACAAAGTTGGTGTGGAATGTTTTGTTGTAAGAATAAGAAAGAAAGAAATACATGTTATTGTTGTCTGTTTTCTTAAATCCAAGTAGTGACCGTCATTAGAGAAAGAAAGAGAGAGAGAGAGAGAGAGAGAGAAAGAGAGAGAAAGGGAGAGAGAAAGGGAGAGAGAAAGAGAGAGAGAAAGAGAGAGAGAAAGAGAGAGAGAAAGGGAGAGAGAAAGAGAGAGAGAAAGAGAGAGAGAAAGGGAGAGAGAAAGAGAGAGAGAGAGAAAGAGAGAGAGAGAGAAAGAGAAAGAGAGAGAAAGAGAGTATTTTTAACAAGAAAGCAAAGAATAAACAGAACCATTGTGACATTGAAGTACTAATGAGAAGTAGTCAATCCAAACCGGGGGGGGGGGGGGGGGGGGACGCACGCGCACGCGCGCGCACACACACACACACACACACACAGAATAACATTAAGAACAACAACAAAAAAATTCTAACAACTTTTTTATTGGTGGGGGAGGGGGAGGGGCTTTTGATTTAGTGGAGAGAAGGACTATTTAACTACTGAAACTCCGAGAACGTTGTTCATTACATTCTTATAATCTTGTCACCGTGCCCACTTTTCATCTGTACATGAATGTTTTAGATGGTGGAATAATAGCGTAAATAAAAGGTCGATGATAAGAATTGAATGATTTAGATAATTAAAAGAGAGGGAGAAAGGGGAAAAAGGTATATTATAACATCACAATGTATTCTGAAATCCTTTGTCTTTGTGAAAATTAGACAACTCAAAAAAATGGCTGTTTTTGTCTTTTGATTCTGTTACAGTTTTTTGTGAAAATTGTGAAACGTATAAAAATATTTTAAATAATGTTCCGTAAATTTTTATACAATTTCGTCAAATCTAAAACATGTTTCATAAACTAATAAATAAATGTACTTTAACAATATCTAATTTACTTTCATCATCAGTTTTGGGCCACGAAATATATAAACTAATGTACAATGTACCAACGTTGACCTTATGGGTCGTCGAGCATAACTTGCAGAGTAATAATAATAAAGCAAATAGCTACATTGGTTTTACAACCACTACCCTATCCCGCCGCCTCACCATGCATCCTGTAAACTCTAGCTCAATTCACCAACATCTACAAAAACATAACTGCCCCCTACCCTCTGATTTACCAATGTGCAATGTATCAATGTTGACCTAATGGGTCATGGGTCGTTGAGCATAGCTTGTAGAATAATAATAATAAGGCTAATAGCTACATTGGTTTTACAACCACTACCCTATCCCAGCGTCTCACCATGCATCGTGAAAACTGTAGCTCAATTTACCAACATCTACAGAAACATAACTGCTCCCTAAACTCTGATTTAAGACAAATTTTAGTTAATAACACTAAAATAATACATTCTGAAACCAATTTTTTTAAATTAAAAATACTCCAAGCTATCTTCATTAAAACCCAACAACCTACAACTAATAACTTATGAAACGAGTAATAACATTTTAAAAGGCTTAACGTAATACAATTTTATCCCGTGACGCTAATTCTGGCATCGCAGAATTCAAATTGTTAACGTCTTTCCTGGAACAGTGTGAAACGTTCTTTTCGCGTCTGACTTCACGTGCGCGATTTCTGCTATCTTTGATATTCTCTCCTTTTCTCAAGCTTTTTTGTTCCTTTTTTTTTTCACCTGAAGATGATTCGACAATCGAAAACGTTTGTTATACATATGGAAAATACATTATTTATTTTGATTCTAACAATAAAAAAGATCATTAGAAAAATTGAAAAAATAATAAATGGTATAATCAAGCAGCAGAATTCTGTTATTTTTAACTATGTTTGCTTAAACATCTATTTTATATATATATATATATATATATATATATATATATATATTCCCATATATGATCTGAGGTAAGGATCAGATTTTAATTCTGTCTAATGAGATCTCAGTTTCTAACAGCTGTTGATCGATAACATCGACATGTCAGTGTCGCAGATTTTGTACATGTTTGTATAAATAAAAATAATCATTATATATATATATATATATATATATATATATATAAACGCCCCCACCCCGAATTATCTAAGCTCAATCCTATAACTTTGTTTAATTCTGGTTTTGAATAATGATGCCAAAGATATTAACTCCTGTTCGTTAGAGTCCAAAGTAATTTTTAGCCAGGAGTTTGACTTATTTGTTTATTCTTAAAAAATTCTTTGTTTTTTTTTTTTTACTCATACAGTTTTTATTTTTATTGCTTGTTTTTTTTTTGTTATTTCTCATACTTAATGATTTTTAATTGATTTTACCCCCCTTTTCGTTACTTCCCTTTCGTTAAGTTTTTAGTTTTGTTGATTAAGGAGGAGTAACACTTGTTTTATAGCTTTTTTTTTTTTTTTTATAAATGTTACAAATTTGGTAATTTTATTTTCCCGAAAAAATAAAATAAAATTTTTTTAAATTCAATCATAATGAATGAGTAAGCATTTAAACAAAAACGGCCATTTTGTATCTTGTGTCAGTATAAGTGCAGACGAAGCAGAACGACCATATTGAAAATGCCCTTTCACACATTGATTGTAATTTTTTTGATTAAATTATAGAAGATATTTAAAAAAAAACAAATACTACTAATAATGGTTATATGCACCAATTTATCAAATATTTCAATCAGAAATTCTTGAACCTTGTTTTAAAACTCATTATTCACAGTTAAAAGTGAAAAATAACATCAGAAGCAAATGGTCCGACATTTGTAACGTTCCCTTTCCAGTTTAATATTTCACGTCAAGTAATCGTACATGTTTGATGTATCGTTTACAGATATCGCTGGACATTTTTTACCCAGATCAGTTTACTGATTAGGCAAGGGAGATAACTCAATGTTTTTTTCATTAACTTTGAAGAGAAAATATTTATCCTTTTTTTTTTTAATTAAAAAAATATTTGATAAATGTTCACAAATATTGTTTTAAAGCATTTTTCTTTTTTAACTAAAAAATGGCTAAAAAAAATATTTGATAAATGTTCACAAATATTGTTTTAAAGCATTTTTCTTTTTTAACTAAAAAATGGCTAAAAAAAATATTTGATAAATGTTCACAAATATTGTTTTAAAGCATTTTTCTTAGGATGTTAACCGAAAAGATGATGGTGAGCAATTTTAAGAAATTGCAACAAATCAGTAAATATCGACTTTGAAATCTTCTGGTTTTCTTTGAGGTAGAAAACATCAAGTTTTAGTGTTGAACATATGAACGGGCTGTTTGTTTTTTTGTAATGTTATCATCAAGTTGTATAATTAGAGATGGGGAGACGAGATCTCGGGAATGACATCATAGTGAAAGTTGACGAAATAACGGTCAACTCTTTATCCAGCAGCGAGCACTTTAAGCAAACGTGCATTTAAAACTTGCGTCAATCTTCCCTATAACTTAAAAGCTAGCTTGGGGGGGGGGGGGGGGACTTTAATGTCGACCAATTAATAAGTATGGTTTTACGAGATCCTGGCCAAAGATATAAAACCAATAAACCTGTGAACCATAAAAAGATGTTGTTTTTTTTATAAGATTCTGTTGCAGGTTCATGCACGTGTTTCTATATAGAAACTTTGAGTTATGCACCAACTCTGATTTAATAAATGTGGACGCCTCGTGTTTACAACCAGACACAGATGAAGGAAGACGACAGTGGCCGCAGACAACATTCAACAACCCAATTTGTCTACATAAAAGGTGATTCCCTGCCTGTCTGAGAAACAAGACTACAAGACAGCATTGAACCAACACACTTGATTATCCACGCTATGTAACAATTAGTATTGATACATCTCAAAATATGGAAATAGAAAAGACTAGTGAGGCGAGCTAACGTTACTCAGGGTCCTGGATAAGAAAATGGAATGGTTAAAAATAAAAGTGTACGAGTAATCTTTTCTTTTTTTGTTTTTTTACTTTTCTCTCTCTCTCTACACATCTACAGCTACGTAACTTTTTCGAACACCCCCCCCCTCCCTCTGGAAATATAATAGAAAAAGAAGGAAAAAGATAGTCAGCAGCAACGGACTCTTTGACCTAGTTTCAGTGTTCTTTTTCAAACACAATTACCAATAAGAATTAAAGAAAGTCATTCCCTCCCACCTCATAAATTAATTTGATTCTTTTATTGAACTGAAATATGCACTTGTGTCTAGTGTTTGGACCAATCGACCGATTCCTACATCTATATATTACGGGTGGATCCTGGACAGCCCCTGGTGAAAGATAGCCGCTCCTCTGAAAGTTATTTATTATCCAAGGAAATAATAAAATGTGTTTCGATGTAAAGGAAAACCAAACACATTAATCAACAAGACAAATAAAGTTCAAATAATTCAGCTTATTACTTTTCAAAACAAATGTAGATGCAGGAAGAGAGGATAGGAAGAATCTCTCCCTTATATTGTTTAAGGAGAGAGAGAGAAAAAGAGAGAGAGAGAAAAAGAGAGAGAGAGAGTAAAAGAGAGAGAGAGAGAAAGAGAGAAAGTGTGAGAAAGAGAGAGAGAAAGAAAGAGAGAGAAAGAAAATGTGAGAAAGAAAGTGTGAGAAAGAAAGAGAGAGAGAAAGAAAGAGAGAAAGAAAGAGAGAGAGAAAGAGAGAGAAAGAAAGAGTGAGAAAGAAAGAGAAAGAGAAAGAAAGAGAGAAAGAAAGAGAGAGAGAAAGAAAGAGAGAGAAAGAAAGAGTGAGAAAGAAAGAAAGAGAGAAAGAAAGAGAGAGAGAGAAAGAAAGAGTGAGAAAGAGAGAGAAAGAAAGAGAGAGAGAGAGAAAGAGAGAGAAAGAAACAGTGAAAAAGAAAGAAAGAGCATGACTTGGCTGCATGCAAAGAAACAATCACTTCTGCATCTATCCAAAAAAAATATATGCACAACCCCCAACATTTAGCAAAACAAGATTGAAGAAAAAGGAAGCTGGTCAAGTAGATAACAACACTGACTGACGACTTGGGTGTGCCAAGTTCAAATCTAGTCCGTCCCATAGTATCATTTTCACTTAGGGATGTTGGCAACCTTCACGTGGTCCTTCCTGCAAGAATGCTAACAACAGAATCAAGCCAGCCGACAAAGTTGTACCATTCTGACTCATACGAATTTGATTTACGGCATGTCAACCATCATCATGTGGTCATTTTATGACAAAATTGTACATTCCGTTTTTTTATCCGATTTCCATTTTTTTTTTCGATTAATTTATTAATTAGGTATGCTTATATATTTGGATGTTTGTATATTTGTATGTACAGGATTCACTCCTAAACTAATCAACCTATCATTATGGACGTTGGATCACAGCTGCTACGTGTGGACTATATTTAGTTAAATTTAGTTTCATAAAAAGGGAGAAGACTTTTGTGAAAATTCAGATATCTTTGATTTTTGTGAACTTTTGTGAACAATAGGTATTAGACATTAATCAATGAATATTCCCCAAATTTTAGTTTCTTTGGGGTATTTTAAAGGGTTTCCGGGGGCATAATATGGACACAATCTCTCGTTTGAAAATTAAAATATTTTAGATTTGCAATGATTTTGATACATAGCATTAGATAATAATTATGCAAAATTTCCTCAATTTCAATTTCTTCTTAAGGCCTCTTAGGCTTAAATTTTAAGACATTTTCTAGAATCAAAATAATGTAATGGATTTTTATCAAAATTAGAATATGATTCTAGACATAAAGTTTAATATCATTATATCTTGATTTTAATCTTCGTAAGGGGGGTCATAAAAGTGGTGCAAAACTGTTCTGGGAATTTGTTTTTCCCTTCTGGGACGTGGATTCTTCTAGTTTATAACTAAAAATAAACTAAAAAGCTGAATGCTGGTTTTACCAATTTGTGTTTTTTTTGGGGGAATAGGACTTTTGTGAAATTTAATTTAATAACATTTTTTTTGCTAGTTAAATCAAGTGAACAAAATTGTTTAGAATTAAAATTTAATTTAAACAGTAAAGATTACGCATCAACTCACGCAGACACTATTTTGTCTGACAATTTTATTATATAAAAGAACGGATATTCTCAACGTAGTAGAAGTGATGAACTGGAGCCAAAGTCTGACAGTAGAGGAAGGTGAGAGTGATCCGCAGTATTCGTGACGAAAAAAAGAGTCCATTTTTGTTTGGCATGCGTCATTTGCTAACAATATTAAATAGTTCCCGGTGCGATTAGAACCTGAACCTCGCATTAACAATCTGAGGTTGATTTAACCAAGGCAAGCCACTGAAAGGCCACTATGTTGAGAAAGGTGCAATTTGCACAGACACATGCAACATTTATTTCTAAAACTCTAAAATGGCTCTGGAGAATATAAAAGAAATGAACTTGTTTGGCAGAAAGAAAAGTATTAGAGTGCACAAGAGAAATCGGCTGCTACGGCTGCGTTGTTCATATTCTGCGACAGTGACAGTTTTTCTTTAGTGCTTCATCAATAAAATGCTATTACAGTCATCCAAATTATTTGAGTGATCAAAATTAGAATAAGGATTCTAGACATTTAATAGCATCATATCTTAATTTTAATCTTCGTAAAAGGGACATAAAAGTGGTGCAAAACGGTTCAGAGAATTAATGTTACGGTTATTCTTCTTTTTGGTTTCACCTAAGATACGTCCATTTAGTCTGCACTTTTAGCGATGAAAATGCTATTTCAAATGTTAAAACTTCAGCGGCCAGCTGATTGATCGACGTGCTTGGACACATTTGATAAACATTTCTTTTAACACTGTACGAAAATAAAACACAAAACATGAGAACATATGTTCTTTCTGTTGTAGTAGTCATCATCATCATCATCGTCATCGTCTTCATCCTCTCTAATCAAAGTTTTTTTTTTTTACTCAAAGTTTTAATTCATCGACTGCAATCAAATTGGATATAGTGTGTTTGTGCATGCATAAGGCCATTTCCGTTCGGCCAGAAGTTCGGAATCAACTAAACTAATCGCTCTAAAAATTACTCTTCAACACAACAAATAACAAAAACACTTTCGGTAAAAATAACAACAAATTTGTTTACAGTTAATTATTCACAGCAGGACCCACCCACCCCCACACACACGAACGCATGCACACACACAGCCACACACATTATGGAAGTCAATTTTAGTCTTTTCAATTGGAATGGATTTCTTTGTTTTTCTTAAAAAGAGAATTCTACCCATTGTTTTGTCAAGACAATTACGAAGTAAGTTTCAATTAAGAAAAATAGTATACTGGGTGTATACAAGACATTACACACACATACACACACTATAGGAAATGCCCATTTTCATAAACACATTAGCAACAAAATAACAGCACTACTGTCCAGGATTGAAGTCCTTTTGTGCCATCATATGACCTTTTTATTCTTATTCTTTCCATCTTATTTTTATTCATATAAAGTTCGATATGTGTATCTGTTCATATAGTTATATATTGATAGTTATGGAATAATTATCCAACGTAATGAAAACCTAAAATTGTTGATATGTTCATCGACGTTTCGTCTTTATTAAAAGACATTCTCAAGATGATCTACAAAAAAAAGCATAGAAGCTAAAATTTGTTTTTTGTCTTTCTTCAAATCAGCCATTTTGAGAAAGTTTTTGAATAAAGACAAAATGTTTATTAACATAAACAATTTTCGTTTTTTTAATATGTACAGGATTCACTCCTAAACTGATCATTATAAATTTTGGAACACAGCTGTGTAAGGAGTCGTAATGTGAGTTATATCTAGTTTCGTGTTATGCAAAGGGGATAAAAAGGGGATGGAACCCCCCCGTAAAAATTCAGATAAGTCCGATTTTTGTTAAATTTCAACAATAGGTCTTAGAGATCAATTAATTCCTTAAATTTCAGTTTCCTTGGAGTATTTTAAAGGGTTTTAGGAGGTAGATTATCGGCAAAACCTCTCATTTGAAAATTAAAATATTTCAGATTTGCATTGAATTTGATCTATAGTCATTAGACACTAATTAAGCAAGATTCTCCGAATTTCAAATTTTTATTAAGCCTTACATTTTACACATTTTCTTGAACAAAAATTTTGTAATGAATTTGGATCAAAATTAGAATGAGGATTCTAAACACAAGGTTTAATAGGATCATATTTTAATTGTAATCTCCGTAAGTAGTGCAAAACTCTTCTGTTCGGAGAATTAATTTTACCCGTCCTGTGACGAGTATTCTTCTAGTTAAATATAAAATAAAGATAATTTCCGCCTATTTCATTGCGATAATGTCTTTATTACAAAAATGTAGAATAATCTATTTCATTAGTCAAATATTGGTTACGGTTAGCGTTAGGGTTAGGATAGGACAAATATTGGTTAGGGTTAGGGTTAGGATAGGGCAAATATTGGTACGTTTTGTTAAAAAGAAAATTTTTATTTTTATTGATTTTTATATTTTTTGTTACTCTCCTATGTAAAGGGCAGTTGTCTGTGTATATGTGTGCATGTTTGTCCGGCTAAAACTTGAAAAATATGCAACAGATACCCACAAAGTTGACATTTTCAAAAGCGTCCATCTTTCAGACATATAATATATTTTTTAAAAAATTAAAAAAAAAAAAAATACATCCATTAATTCACGTGGAACCGACACAGAAAGGGGGGGGGGGGGTAAATTGCTTCGCTTTTTTTTTTCGTCACCTGTACGTTTTACGCATGCGCGATGTGCAATAAAAAAAAAAACGCAAATTCTAAATGCATTAAAGTGACCTATTTTTCGTCAGATTTTATACTCTGTCTCTTCGGCGCAACAGTTAGCGATACAAAACGAAGACCGAGAGGTTGATGGTTCGATCCCCACCCACTCTTAAGAATGTTTTTCTCTTTTTACACGATAACTTAGATATACATCGAGTGGTGGGGGTGGTGAGGGGTGAGGGGGATGACCGGGGAAGACAGAGATAGTACTTTTAATAGAAATATGTTACACTTTTGACCCGGGTAACAGGGAGAGGGGTGAGGGGGCGACTGGGGAAGAGACAGATTGTTACACTTTTGCCCCGGGTAACCCCTGCTATACCAGTCATACGTCCAGATACTGATAGCCAAAACACTGGGTACTAATTTAATATTTGAATATTCCCCAATCAAAGAGGGTCTTTTCTTTCGTTGTTGGCTAACTTTTGACAAGAGAGAGAAAGAGAGAGGGGGGGGGGCATCTGTTTTGTGTATGGTAATTTCGTACCTGCTGGCATGAGTCAATTGGTTAGTTTAGCATACTTAGAGACAGACGTTGTGAGTTCAAACCTCACCTGGGGTATACCTTTTTACTCTGTTTTTGTCCCAAAATAAACTTTGAAATTACAATATTATGTAGATTGTTTACTTTTACTTCAATTTTTTTTTTTTTGTAATCTACGTAATTTAGAACCTTAAGTAAAGCCAAGTAACACTGTTAGTTTTATAATAGTCAATTTTTAGAATAGGGCCCAGGGCTATACTTGCAGTGGGGCCGAAGGATGTACTCAGGTGGGAAGTGGTATAAGTAATATAGAATAAATTTCAGTAAATTTAGCCTTTAACCCTCCTTGAGGTATGCACAACATTTCCCTGAAATTAATAAGGACTACTATACACTTCTACTCCAAGCCCTGAACCCATAATTAATATTTCTTTTCTTATTTTTTAATTTCCATAATCTTCAAGTTATAAATAAAATAAAGTTAAATATATTTTCGTTTTAATGGATTTCATGTATGAATGCAGAACCCATGATAATTTTGTACTCCCTTTGATCAAAATGAAATATGCTTATCCAAGTACCTTGGGTAATCTACTTTTAGAATGGTGGGGTGGGGGTGGGTGCTCTATCTCCAAAAGCTGAGGAGGGGTTCGTGAAGAAATAAACAGACAGACAGAAACTATAACTTTACATATAGTTTGTTTATCTTCACTCCGACAGAGAAAAAGCCAATGATATTAAACGCTAACCTGATATTCAAATGCAAAACGTTATTTACAGCTGTGACAACCAAAATCTAGGCCAGACATTTTGGCCGTCAGCATTTGTAAAACAAAAATATAATAAAAATAAAAATAAAAAGTGAATAACTTTTGGTTTCAATAAATCATTTAAAACTTTCTTCTTAACATTTTTTTTTATTTTACTCATAAAAGATAATATATTTTACTAATTAAAATACCTGGTTAATTTTTTTAATTTTTTTTAAATTTAAAGGAAATTAGTTATAAATAAATGAAACATTTCTTCATTTTTTTTAATTATGAAAATTCTCCGAAGAAGCGTTTTAGCACAAAAGAATAGAAAAAAGTAAACTTTTAGTCGTATAAAGTCGAGGCTCATAGTGTTAGAAAAAAAATGGCTATACTGATGAGACGATCACTAAAGTGTCCCCTGCAGCCATTCCAACGAATTGTGGAGAGTTACCCCATCCTGTTGAAACCATTGTTCATCATCAGAAAATCCCATCTTACTTTACCCAAAACTTCTTACATGGGTGGCATTTTATTTGGGGAGGGGGGGGGGGGGTATTTGTCCTTATTTTTCTTTTAAAATATGAAAAAAAAAAAAATTTAGAACAAAAGTTTTTACATTAACAAAACAAACAAAAAACGGTGGTCATCGAATTTTGTTCGCTACTTTTTTCTAATTAACAGATTTCTTTCCAAGGATTTCTCACCAGTAGAACACATTACCATGGGGCTGCTTTCCTGCAGACTACAACAGTCATCTTCAAATCAAAGCTCAACAAATACTTGTCATAAGCCGTCATCAAATTTTGTTCATTCCCGTCATCATATTCAATCCTCTCATGATATTCTTCATCATTCAATATGAACGACCCACCATATGGCCCAAAGGCTGTTCAAGACATGGAGGGAATCTGTTGACGACGACGACGACCTGATCCTGGCGGGCGGCACAAGCAAAATGGCAACAGGCAGGAAAAGTTGGAAGTCATTCACGAAACGTCTAACCTCAAGCATGAGACAAGAAGACAAAAAAAATGAAAAAAAATAATAAAATAATAATAATTCATCCATCTCATTAACACTTATCCTCAAGTGGCTTGTGGTCTTCATAAATGGTGGCTCATTAGTAAAAAAGAAATTTTTTTTAAATTCAAAACCTAACTCCAACCCAACTTGTGGGTGGTGAATTATTTTAATTCACGCTCAAATAGTAACAACATGCTAATTAGGCATGAACGCAACTATATCGCTAACAGAAATGCAAATAAACTTTTGTTTTGAAAATTCAATTTCGATTGAATTAAGTACTTATTTATTAAACTAGAAATTTATAAATGAACAAATAGAAATATATTTGCCATTTTTTTTGTTGATTTGTGGAGAAAAATGACTGGAAAAACATTCCCCTTAAAAAAAAAAAAAAAAAATCGATAAAGATTTTTTTTTTAATTTGACATTGACTTTATTGAATTTGTGTGACGTGTCAGTAAAATGTAAAATATAACGTTTTTCTTTTCTACATATCTGACGAAAGCATACATTGCATCGTAACGTCATAGAAATTGAATAGCATTTATTTCACAGAAAAAGATTTGTTGCAGTCATTATTTATATCATATTATCTTCCACTTATCTGCATACACACACACACACACATATCTATATGTATTACAGAAAATCAGAACAACATCAATATTAGACTCGTAATAATCGAGTACTCTGCTGGGGTTCTCTCCCACTAACCTTGCATATAATAATGGGTCGATTAAAAAAATTCAAAACATTAGAATCCAGCTATTGAATATTGAACTATGTGTATTTCACTAACTGTTCTTATTTATATATATATATATATATATATATATATATATATATATATATATATATATATATATATATATTTTAAATTTATACAAACATTATTGGTTACATATGTGCATACATGTTTCGGTTTTACTCTCCCATAGAGAGTCAACTTCAGACCAGAAAAACTGGTCACATCTTATGAAGCATCATGTATGTGTATGAATATTTATAATAGAAATGGAAACCAAACAGTGATGCCATTTTAAAATATATAATTATGTGTATGAAGAAATAATTGCAGAGTTCTCAATTACGTTAATAAAAGCATAATATATTTTTATACTTATATCGTACAATTATTCCTGATTAACCATTTGTACCGGCGGTTTCCAAGTTAGAAGGCTTCTTTGATACTACCCATTTATCGGGGTATGCACTTGCGAGAGAGAGAGAGAGAGAGAGAGAGAGAGAGAGGGGGGGAGAGAGAGAGAGAGAGAGAGGGGAGAGAAAAGTGATAAAGGCAAAGTTTTATTTACCTGGTATATTGAAAGTATTTTCATCAACTCCTGCAGGGAAATCCGTGTTTGGTACTGTAGTTGCATAGTCATTTAATGGTGGGAAGCTTTCCCTTGGAGGAATCTCATTGGGCTGGTGTCGAGGAACCAAAACCGGGGGAAGAACTGTCGGAAAGAAATGATTGTACATCAGAGGTGTTGTTGTTGTTGTCGTGGAAGCGGTACGAGACCGTCCGAAAGAAATTGTTTTCATGGTGCTGCTAAGAACGAGTGGACTTGATCTCTGATGGCAAACAACAAAGCCAACAGGTAGACACCATGATGAGCAATGGAGACACACACAAGGCAATTAAAATCACTTCTCTGCGATGACTTGTAGTAAAAAGTGTACACGCCACACACACATATAGACATACGCAGTCGTCCCTAGGATGACAATTGGAGACACACTCAATTGAAATTAACAAGTAAAATAACAAACAAGTAAAAAAAAACAAGACAAAAGTGAAAAAGAAAAGAAAGAAAAGAAAAAAGAAAAGAAAGAAAAAAGAAAAGAAAGAAAAGAAAGAAAAAAGAAAAGAAAGAAAAAAGAAAAAAGAAAAAGAAAAAAGAAAAGAAACATGCTAACCAATGAAAAGATATTCTTAGTGGAAAGGAAGAACACGATTGCAAAAAAAGTTTAAGAAAGTTTAAGAGAAAAAAATTGTTTATAATACATTAGAATATTTGCTGCAATCCGATTATGGTGAGTAAAAGAATAATCAAATATATTAGGAAGATGAGTTTAGGCAATTGGCATGGTTAGTGATTCAAATGCTGTTGTAAACTTAAGTGTGACATAAGACAATGCTATTTACAATTTAAGTGTGACATAAAGAAAATGCTATTTTACAATTTAAGTGTGACATAAGACAATGCTATTTTACAATTTAAGTGTGACAAAGAAAATGTGATTTACAATTTAAGTGTGACAAAGAAAATGTGATTTACAATTTAAGTGTGACATAAAAAAGAAAATGCTATTTACAATTTAAGTGTGACATAAAGAAAATGTGATTTACAATTTAAGTGTGACAAAGAAAATGTGATTTACAATTTAAGTGTGACATAAAGAAAATGTGATTTACAATTTAAGGGTGACATAAAGAAAATGTGATTTACAATTTAAGTGTGACATAAAGAAAATGTGATTTACAATTTAAGTGTGACATAAAAAAGAAAATGCTATTTACAATTTAAGTGTGACATAAAAAAGAAAATGCTATTTACAATTTAAGTGTGACATAAAGAAAATGTGATTTACAATTTAAATGCTATTAACAATTTAAGTGTGACAAAGAAAATGTTATTTACAATTTAAGTGTGACATAAAGAAAATGTGATTTACAATTTAAGTGTGACATAAAAAAGAAAATGCTATTTACAATTTAAGTGTGACATAAAGAAAATGCTATTTACAGTTAAAGTTTGACATAAGAAAATGGGATTTACAATTTAAGTGTGACATAACAAAGAAAATGCTATTTACAATTTAAGTGTGACGAAGAAAATGTTACTAACAATTTAATTGTGACATAAAAGAAAATGCTATTTACCATTTAATTGTGACATAACAAAGAAAATGCTATTTCTAAAATTATGTGTGACATACCAAAAAAATTATATCTAAAACTTACGAATGACAAACAGAAGAAAATTACATTTAAAAAATAACTTCAAAACTTTTCAGTCAATTTAAATCAAATTTTCGGCACATATTCGGGGCTAACTGTTCACAATGGACACATGCTTTTCAGAGTTTCATTGTTGTTTTTAAAATATTAAAATTTGTAGCACAATCAAATGAAAGGTCGAACTGTTAATTACTTTCAACGAGACAGCCTGTCCTTATCATTCAAAGTGATAATGTCCGATGTGATGCAGATGCAGAAGAAGTTATTTATCTATCTCCCACAGTGGTAAGATGTGACACAAGGTTGGAAAGTGGGATTTGAAAAGCCAGCACCCGAGAATTTGAGCACTCTGGCCTACAAAAAATGCCTGTTTTGTTTTGCATTTATATATTTGTAAACTAGCAGCACTTACGCAGCATTGCCTGGGGTATTTTATTTTTATTTTTTTTCATAAATTTATTTGTTTTATATTTATATATTTGTAAACTAGCAGCACTTACGCAGCATTGCCTGGGGGTATTTTTATTTTTTTTCATAAATTTATTTGTTTTATATTTATATATTTGTAAACTAGCAGCACTTACGCAGCATTGCCTGGGGGTATTTTTATTTTTTTCATGAATTTATTTGTTTTGCATTTATATATTTCTAAACTAGCAGCACTTACGCAGCATTGCCTGGGGGTATTTTTTTTTTTTTCATAAATTTATTTGTTTTGCATTTATATATTTGTAAACTAGCAGTACTTACACAGCATTGCCTGGGGGTATTTTTATTTTTTTCATGAATTTATTTGTTTTGCATTTATATATTTCTAAACTAGCAGCACTTATGCAGCATTGCCTGGGGGTATTTTTTTTTTTTTCATAAATTTATTTGTTTTGCATTTATATATTTGTAAACTAGCAGCACTTACGCAGCATTGCCTGGGGTATTTTTATTTTATTTTTTTCATAAATTTATTTGTTTTACATTTATATATTTGTAAACTAGCAGCACTTACGCAGCATTGCCTGGGGGTATTTTTATTTTTTTTCATAAATTTATTTGTTTTACATTTATATATTTGTAAACTAGCAGCACTTACGCAGCATTGCCTGGGGTATTTTATTTTTATTTTTTTTCATAAATTTATTTGTTTTATATTTATATATTTGTAAACTAGCAGCACTTACGCAGCATTGCCTGGGGGTATTTTTTTTTTTTTTCATAAATTTATTTGTTTTATATTTATATATTTGTAAACTAGCAGCACTTACGCAGCATTGCCTGGGGGTATTTTTATTTTTTTCATGAATTTATTTGTTTTGCATTTATATATTTCTAAACTAGCAGCACTTACGCAGCATTGCCTGGGGGTATTTTTTTTTTTTTCATAAATTTATTTGTTTTGCATTTATATATTTCTAAACTAGCAGTACTTACACAGCATTGCCTGGGGGTATTTTTATTTTTTTCATAAATTTATTTGTTTTGCATTTATATATTTGTAAACTAGCAGCACTTACGCAGCATTGCCTGGGGTATTTTTATTTTATTTTTTTCATAAATTTATTTGTTTTACATTTATATATTTGTAAACTAGCAGCACTTACGCAGCATTGCCTGGGGGTATTTTTAATCTTTTTCATAAATTTATTTGTTTTACATTTATATATTTGTAAACTAGCAGCACTTACGCAGCATTGCCTGGGGTATTTTATTTTTATTTTTTTTCATAAATTTATTTGTTTTATATTTATATATTTGTAAACTAGCAGCACTTACGCAGCATTGCCTGGGGGTATTTTTTTTTTTTTTCATAAATTTATTTGTTTTATATTTATATATTTGTAAACTAGCAGCACTTACGCAGCATTGCCTGGGGGTATTTTTATTTTTCTCATGAATTTATTTGTTTTGCATTTATATATTTCTAAACTAGCAGCACTTACGCAGCATTGCCTGGGGGTATTTTTTTTTTTTTCATAAATTTATTTGTTTTGCATTTATATATTTGTAAACTAGCAGTACTTACACAGCATTGCCTGGGGGTATTTTTATTTTTTTCATGAATTTATTTGTTTTGCATTTATATATTTCTAAACTAGCAGCACTTATGCAGCATTGCCTGGGGGTATTTTTTTTTTTTTCATAAATTTATTTGTTTTGCATTTATATATTTGTAAACTAGCAGCACTTACGCAGCATTGCCTGGGGTATTTTTATTTTATTTTTTTCATAAATTTATTTGTTTTACATTTATATATTTGTAAACTAGCAGCACTTACGCAGCATTGCCTGGGGGTATTTTTATTTTTTTTCATAAATTTATTTGTTTTACATTTATATATTTGTAAACTAGCAGCACTTACGCAGCATTGCCTGGGGTATTTTATTTTTATTTTTTTTCATAAATTTATTTGTTTTATATTTATATATTTGTAAACTAGCAGCACTTACGCAGCATTGCCTGGGGGTATTTTTATTTTTTTTCATAAATTTATTTGTTTTACATTTATATATTTGTAAACTAGCAGCACTTACGCAGCATTGCCTGGGGGTATTTTTATTTTTTTTCATAAATTTATTTGTTTTACATTTATATATTTGTAAACTAGCAGCACTTACGCAGCATTGCCTGGAGTATTTTTATTTTTATTTTTTCATAAATGTATTTGTTTTGCATTAATATATTTCTAAACTAGCAGCACTTACGCCGCATTGCCTGGGGTATTTTTATTTTTATTTTTTCATAAATTTATTTGTTTTGCATTTATATATTTGTAAACTAGCAGGACTTACGCAGCATTGCCTGGGGGAATTTTTATTTTTAGTTGTTTTTTTAACTATGCAGTTTTGTTGTTTTTGGGGGGGGGGGGTTTTGCAGGAGGTGATACCAAATAATTCTTTTTTAAATAGGATTTTGAAAGTTAAATGTAATTATCACGGTATAGATTGGTCATTAATTGAACCAAATTTTCATAAAACTATAATTAATTGTGTCAATGTAATAGTGTTTCAATCTCTATTCATAAAATTATCGGGGGGGGGGGGGGTTAAATAGCTTTCAAAACTTTCAATCAAATGAGAATTTGCTAAGAATTGTAAATGATTATTCAACAGTTTAAAGGCTTCAAAATCTCTTTCAAATTTCGAAAGATCAAAGTAATTTCTCTTCTTTTTTTTCCAACTATTACCAACACATTCAAATTGATGACTTGTTTGTGAAGAAACCGAAATGCATTATGGTGGATTTAATGTTGTAATTATTTTTTTCAAATAGGATTTTTAGAAAGGCTTTTTTTTTAATTGCATTTTTTATTTCAATAAATAATCGATTAATAGTAAATAGAAAAAATAATACGCAAGTCACGTTGAGGCGAGAAACACCACATACATACACACACGAGAAGTGGTCACAATTTTATTAATATAGAGATAATCTGCAAAGAATAGATTCTATTTGTCCCCTAATAAGGGACCCTCACAGTTACCATGAATCCCGTTCAGAGTGGACCTGTGAGTAATGGCAACAAAGGGGTCACTCCACAATTCACAAAGTAGGGACTCATCGCTAAATATTGTTTAAGATCATACATAGCAAGGATCCAATACGTATTTTTATTTACTAACAAGCAAAAAAGTACCCGCTGTCTAGTTCTATTTTTTTGCATGACATATGTTTAGGTGCTTATCTAGAATTACGGAGACATTCGAAAAAAAAACAAAAAAAAAAACAAACAAACTGAGAAATATCTGTTTGATGTACGTACCTATCACGGAATGAAAATATTGTATACCAAAAATCACGTAAATTAATAAAGTAGTTTTTATTTTATAAAAGAAAATCAAATTTTATCGATAAACGAATAAGGGGGGAAATATCGGCGCCATGTTGTTCATATTCAAGGGGGATAATACAAACTTTTGCGAAATAGAGAAATAGTCTTAAATTGTGTGTGTTATCTCACTTAACTACCTTGAATATAACCAAAAATGCCGCTGATATATCATCATTACCGTTTATCAGTAAAATTTGATTTTCTTTTATAAAATAAAAATTACTTGATTAATTTACGTGATTTTTGGTACACAATCTATTCATTCCGTGAGAGATACGTACATCAAACAGATATTTCTCAGTTTGCTTCTTTATTTTTTTTTTCGAATGTCTCCGTAATTCTAGATAAGCATCTATAGTTAATATAAATTTATTGTCATTTAAAAAGCTAATAATTTTGTATTTGAATTAACTCCCTTGAAAATTAATGAACCTATTTTAAAAAGGTTTTGGTAGTTTATCTTTTTTTATTATTAAATCACTTTAATTAATTACTGTTAATACTGACAACACTATTGCATATATATATATGAAAATAGAACAATAAAATTACAAATGAATAACACCAAACATTAATTTATTATAACCAGTTTAAAAAATAGTTATGCAAATTAGGCATACAAATAGCTGTGTTTGGGTCTTTGCTCTCTACTATATATACAATATTTCAAAAGATTACGTCCTATTATTGATTTAAGTAACCGTGAGCCAATTTGATTGTAATATAGGTCTGATAAATGAAAACTACTTTCAAATTTATTCATTTAGATGCGTCGCTGCCATCTTCTTCTATAATATAAAGCGGAGTTGTGTGTATGTGTGTGTTTGTATGTTTGTATGTCTGCAAATAGCAATACCCACCGACCATAAAACAGTTTGGATAATCATGGATTTCAAGGTAATTCTACTAAAATAGTCATATTTTAAAAACCAAAGCACTTTAAGTCTTCAAAATTCCACCATTTTGTTCAGAAATGCATTAATAAATAATAAATCTACATTATATATTTGAAGAGTTTTCAGCAAATAAAGTCATAAAAATGTTAACACCATTTTCGGCCATTTACGTCAGTTTTTTAACTCCCCCCTCTTCTTTTAAAGATATTGTACCATTTGTCTTTGGGGAATTTCGTCATGAAATTTGGAAAACAATCAGGAAAAATATCAATTTCAAGTATTGTCGGGGTATAAAATTCCTTGATCCATTATTGTTTCTGTAATATTAAAAATAAACCTTCAACATGACGTGTTTCAAACATTTAAAAAAACTATTTTTCGTACCCCAACAAGTAAATAAATTAATCTTTTTTTTTTTTTTCATGCATTAAAATTATAATTGTTTGTTGTTTATCTTTCGGTAGTAGTAATTTTAAATTGCCTTATCCGAAAAAAAGGTGTCCATTTTTTAGCGAAAGTCAACAATGGCTGCTAGTATTGCTGATATAACAATCAATCAGCAGCAGCTAGCTATAAACTAGCTTTGTCAAGCTTATAAAGCTTTCTAAAATTCAGACCATACAGGGAATAAAGACCCCAGATCAATCATACATGAAAGGAACGCCTTTCAGTCTTCACCGGTCCCTTCCGGTTGACATTTTACAAAACTTTTTAATATAAACAAACGAAACATCGAAGTGTCCAAAATATATATATTTTTTTTTTTCTTTGAAAACATGTTAATACTTATATTGAGAGAGTATATATTATATATTTTTTTTTTTTATGTAGAGTGCGTTTCTTTTTTTTTTTATTTACAAAACTTTTTGATAATAAATAAATGTATTGAAAACGAGTAATCTCATACGAAACATTGCAGAATACTCGTTCTAAAATGTTTCGGTGTCACTATTTACTTGCCTCCCCACGAGGGCAGAATGCATAATAAAATCTTATAGTGTGCGTCTTTTCTTTTTTACAATACGTTTTAATAAACAGACGATTCTATTTTCCATGTGTATTTAAAGATATTTTTAAAAAATCGGAAGACTTAAGTAACCTTCCGTTTTTGCCCTCACTCATGAGGGCGAAGTTAGACTTCAAAAATAAGTTTCCAAACTGCTCCATTTTTGGGGAACTGGATTTTTCCTAATTAAAAACTGACCGTAGAAATTCATAAAATAATACATTTTTAATTTAAAAAAATAAAAAAATCATTTTTACTGAAAAATTAGTGTAAAAAATGTGATGAAATGCATATGGTCTTAAAGAGGGAAAAATATCCAATCATGCGAGGCACAAAAATAGTCAGAGATAGTACTTTTAATAATTCTATTCATTCCATCCATTATTTTCAATCCTCTCATAATATTCATAATCATTTCTAACTATCCATCTCATTAAACTCATCTTCGAGTGCCTTTTAGCTTTAACTAGCAGGGGTTAACTGGTGTTGCCTGGGGCAAAGTGTAATAATTAGAAAAAAGATGAACATGTTGTAGCCCTCTTGTGGCAACATGTTCCACAAATGAGGAGTTCTTAAACTATTCATTGTACATATTGAATTAAAAAGAAATTGTTATTTTACACATAATTGAGGGGGAAATTGTGAGCTCATACCTTTCCCTTGAATTAAAAAGAAATTGTTATTTTACACATAATTGAGGGGGAAATTGTGGGCTCATACCTTTCCCAGCAGTATTTGTGTGCAAATGATTACGACAGATTCAACTGAATTTGAACTCGGCACAGTCGATCCGATAATCCCTCCCCACTCGAAACAAGAAAATAAGTTCTAGAAACGCCAGAAGATAGGATTTATATAGTGTCGTTTTTATCGAGCAAGCCATCTCAATTCTGGATAAGTGAGAATAACATTGCAATATTCTATGTGTTAAACTGAGGCTGAGCAGAGGTGGGGGAATGCGGAGTCTGAGCCATTGTCCTCTGACAGGTGACGAAGAAGCTATTTAAATATTAAAAGAGTGCAGAGCAGCTGTACAAAAGGGAAGACAGCTACAAACTCTCTTGACAAATCTAGCAGAGAATTTCAGATATGATAGACATAGCAAGTCTTGGAGAAGTTTTAAAGCAAGTGTTTTCTCTTATGAAACAGAAAAGTTCATAATCGAGGAGATGGGGGGGGATTCTAAACGAGGGGGGGGGAATGGGTCTCGGTTTTATCTGAGTTAAGCAGCTTCTATTTATTTAGTAAGAGATGGCTTTGCAAGCTCGCTTCGCAAAGTTCTCTACTTAATATGATTGAAACAAAACGTTTAAATAAACATTTCACTGTCGTAAACACAAAACAAAAACTTTTGCATGCATTCATATAAATAGATAAACATTAACATTTTGACAACTTTGATACATATGTTTTTATCTTTTAAATGTGACCGTAAAGAAAAGAAAAGAAAGAAGTAATCGATAAGTCAGAATAGGCCGGAAACGCACACAATAATGGTGCGTAAACAACTGTCCTGCAATCGTAACCAAGAAAGAAAACCTGCCATCATTGGCATTTCGGAATTTTATTGACTTGCTAAACATTTGTCCACGAAATAAAATTCCTAAACAGAATCATTTGTTATATTAAAATCAAAACAATAATAAAGTATAGTTAATTAATAAAGTATCATTTTGCACAGCAATATGCAAATTAGTTAACTTTACTACTGAGATCATATATACATAAGCAGTATATAAAACAGATAGGGTGTTGCAGTAATGGTCAGGTTTTATAATATTGGTTGGCTCCTAGGGATGTACTCGGGTGGCTGCTAGGGACGTACTCAGGTGGCTGCTAGGGATGTACTCGGGAGGCTCCTAAGGATGTACTCGGGTGGCTCCTAGGGATGTACTCGGGTGGCTCCTAAGGGTGTACTCGGGTGGCTGCTAGGGATGTACTCGGGTGGCTGCTAGGGATGTACTCGGGAGGCTCCTAAGGATGTACTCGGGTGGCTCCTAAGGGTGTACTCGGGTGGCTCCTAGGGATGTACTCGGGTGGCTCCTAGGGATGTACTCGGGAGGCTCCTAAGAATGTACTCGGGTGGCTCCTAGGGATGTACTCGGGTGGCTCCTAAGGATGTACTCGGGTGGCTCCTAGGGATGTACTCAGCATTGATTGGCTGAGACGCGTACGTACATTAAGATTAATTAAAATAAACTTTGTCTTCAAACCTCTCGAAGCACACCCAGTGTTTCTCGGAAATTAATGATGACCTTGTGCACACCTGCTCCAAGCCCTGAACCCCTTATAACATTTTTATTCTTATTTTTTTAATTTCTATAATTTACAAGTAAAGTAATTTTTATGGATGTCAAACACAAACTCAGCTTCTACGATAATGTTGTGCCCCTAATTAATCAAAATAAAATATACTTATTCAACTTCTCTGGCCGATGTAGCTTCATAATGTATAGGATTATGAGGGTCTGTATTCAAAACTCTATATATAGATAGATAAATATACAAATAAAATTCTCGTAAATATTTCATCAGATAGACTCTAAAAAATTGCCTTGTAAATTAATCTTGTTTATTTTTTGAAAGAATCTACATTAAAGTGATTTTAACCTGATTAGGCAACTCGTTCCAAAAATATATTACTCTATTAGAAAACAATGATTTAATTTACAAAATTTTCCTTTCAATTAATTTTCAATGGCAAAAGAGATATATTAAAAAAAAGAGTGTTCTATAGTTAGAAATATAATTATTCTTTCCTGTTTATCCCTACTCCCAACCCTGAACCACATATTATTAATTTTGTTCTTATTTTCTTTTAATTCATACTAGTAAGGCTACCCGGCGTTGTCCGGGGCTAAAGTGTAACAGATTTCTATAAAAACTTCTATCTCTTTACCTCTCTCTATAATTCTATTTTTCCTCCTCCCCCGTTTCCCCCTCATTCTACGCACCCCCTTCTTCCCTTTCTCTGGGCACACACACACACACAACTCCTTTTTATAGATTTCTTTCGGCATAAGGGAAGTAACTCGTTGATTAAAAAATCAGAGTTACTTCTCCTTAGTTGGTAGATGAAATAAATGAAAAACAGACCCCACAGTCACCCTCACCCCCGACGAAATCTGCGCTAGTTTACGGTCAAAGAATGAATAATTGTTTCTAACTTTTAGATCTTATTCATTCCGGGCAACACCGATCAAGAATATACAAACTTTGTGGGTATTTGTTTTGTAGATTTAGCTGTACACACACACACACACACCTACTGGGGAGTTTGAATTACCTACTAGACACTATCCTCGAGTGTCTTCGGTCTCTCTGTACAAGGGTTTGTCAGGACAACCTGACATGAGGATACTTACCCCTACAAGTAAACCCTGACCAAATATTCAAATTACATAGTATCCGCAGCACAAATAAGATCCCCTCGTACGAGGAATAGTGCATCTTCTCCTAGTGATGTTACCTCAAGTAACACCACGTGCTGGATTCTCCACCAGACTAGATGAATTCTTGTCCTGGAATCTGGTAAGACCAACAGACTAAAAGAAAGATATACTATGACATACTTGACTGGTCAGTTGGGGAGAGAAGAAATTATTCTTAACTTTTTTACTAACTCAATGTGTGAGAAATAAAGGAGAATTTTAATAGAATATTCGGGTATCTATGTATCTCATATAGAGATCAAGTGTTAGCCCCAGGAAGGGGCCCCTTGATTTCTGAGAACTTCGACTGAAGTAAAATTAAACATTACGATAGAAGATAAGTTTACATTCTCAAGCTATAAATAAAGTAAAACATTGTCTTTGCTGTTTATGGATGTCCGGCGCGAACGCAAACCCCACAATATTATTGTAAAAAACACTAAACACCAAAACTAATACCATCATTCGATTCCATTATAAAGTTTTACTCAAGTTGTTCAATCATTGTATAAGACTTTGTTTGCAATTGTATCCTTCAGATAGACAGACACACTAAACATATAATAGATTTTGTGACAGAATAAAAAGATTGTAAATTTAACAAAAAAATAATTGCCAGTGAAAGTGAAGACAAAAAATGAAATGTGAGGGGGTCTGTCTGTTCTGTGATCAATATCAACTTGGGTTGTTTAAAGTATGGATATTTTGAAATTTTTAGAATTATACAATATACGTCATATTTTTGATACAAAAGCCGTATAAAATTATGATGCTAAAAGTTGTAAAAAAAAATAATAAATAAATAAAAATATGACATCGATTTTGCATAGCTTAATATTTTGAGATTTACACTTTCTTCCTCTTTCTTTATCTATTTTTGTTTTGTTTTTGTGTTTCGCACTTATGATTGCCGATTATCCACTACGTTCCTTGATCTCCCCTCTCTCTCTCCTGACCGAATTTATCACTTTTGATCCTTACCCCTTCCACTGCTTTCTCAACTTCTATTTCATATTGTTTCTCATCTTGTTTGTTTGTCTATCTATATTTATTTTGTCTGTTTTATGGCGACTGAATCCTTTTGAATTTTTTTTTTTTACTGCTGAAACATGATACATATGATAAACGATTAAGGAAACACAAGTTGCTATAAGGGATGAGGGTTCATACCTTTTCGAATAGTATTAATGTGTAAATTAGCATAATTGATCTGATCAGATTTGAACTTGGCATAGCCAATCATGCAGCTCACAGTAGGTCCTCACCAAGACGAAAATAGAAATAACAGCACAAGCCGCAGCAAAGAGCGTTAACCACAAATAAACAGCATGAACACCCAGCGAAAACTTTCACATAAAGTGTGAGAAAGTGAAAACACGTGCAGCTCTGTCATTGACAGCATCTCTTCTTATAAAACTTAAGATTCGACAGAAGAAGGGGTTTATTCTTAAAGCTGTTAAGTTAAACACTTCCCATCACAACATAGCCTCCATAAATTATTTTATAGGAATTCCATTAAAACAAGCTACTCCTGCGATCCACCCATGTGTAAATCCCCAGTCACACCTACATGTTCCTGCAGAGCGGGAGACAACTGCCCTATGGAGGGCAGTTGCCATGTAAAATATTATTTTCTTTTTAGCAATGGTTCCTGAAAGACATGCACGTAAAGTGTTGCCGTCTTCTTTATCTATGATTCTAAACATTATAAATAGCAAATATTCATTCTTATATAAGTTAAAAGATTATTTATACAGGAGTTATAAATATGAGTAGGACCTCATATCCTCCAAGAAATTCCAACAGAAACCGCACAGTAAAATAGATGCTCTGAAACCAAAGCCGTCTTTAAAACCGTCTGCAATCACTGCAAAACGGTTATAAAAAACACGAAAGAGTCCTATACCCAATCTGTTAAATTTAGAGTGGCTGAGCAGTTTTGGCAAATAACAAATAGGGTTAGGGTTAACAAATAGGGTTAGGGTTAACAAATAGGGTTAGGGTTAACAAATAGGGTTAGGGTTAACAAATAGGGTTAGGGTTAACAAATAGGGTTAGGGTTAACAAATAAGGTTAGGGTTAACAAATAGGGTTAGGGTTAACAAATAGGGTTAGGGTTAACAAATAAGGTTAGGGTTAACAAATAGGGTGCTGAACAGATGTAAAACCGCCATTCCAACAATCATGAATGTACCAGGGGTGATCTCCTAAGCATCTGATCAAATTCCACCTTTTGCGATCAGGGCCGCCTACATCTTGACTGAAAATACTCTGAACGACATCCATATATCTGTCCAGGATGTTGCCAAACTTATCAATAACCTTGATGCCAGCAAGGCAACTGATGTTGACATCATTCCAATCATAGCTGTTCAATCGTTGCTTAAAAAGGAAATGCTTTTAATCACCTTGCAAAACTTTGCTCAGTATTTTTAAAAAAAACTGGAGATCGGTTTTCTGCATCTCAGTACAGACCAATCAGTCTCATATATGTCATAAGTAAGTTGTTTGAATCTGTGATAAATCAAGAAGTTGTCAGCCATGTCAGCAAAAACAATCTACTCAGTGGCAAACAATATGGATTTTGTCCTGCAAGATCAACAATTGACTTGCTGACTGTAATATAACACAGGATTGGTGAATTTATTGACGAGGGCTTCGTTTATAGAGCAACAGCTCTTGCTATATCAAAGGTCTTTGATAGGGTTTGGCCCAAAGGTTTGTTTCACAAGCTAACTAGCTATGGAGTATCTGGAAATGTCTTCTCAACTATCAAATTTTTTCTCTCTGATAAGTTCATAAAAAATAGTCGTTGATGGTCAGAAATCTGAAGCACATAGTATCAATGCTGGTGTGCCTCAAAAATCCATTCTAGGCCCAACCTTCTTCTTGATATTCATCAATGATCTCCGAAATCACTTTCTACGATCATTAGTTGACATCTATGCAGATGGCACAACCATCTATGGCAGCACTTCCAAGAGCATTAACGAGCACGGTTTTGCTGATTCTCTTGTCCGACTTGGGGTACGTTGTGCAATGGAGAAAAAAGTGGCTGGTTACTTTTAATACATCTAAAATCAAGCTTCCCTTCTTTCACCACCAACGCTCAGATCCCGACTTTGCTCCAGTTAAAATGAATGCCGCTCTCGTTGAGAAGGCCCCCGGCTTTGATAAGGTTCTAGGACTAACTTAAACCTGAAGTGGAAGACTTACATCAGATCTGTTGCAAAGGTCGCTGGGAAAATGGTTGGATCATTCTACCGCTCCAGAAATTATGTCACTCCTGATGCAATCTCCTACCTGTATAAAAGCCAGATACATCCTCTGATGAGGGGGGAGGGGGGGGGGGATACTGCTGCCACATCTGAGGGGGTGCTGCTCAGAGCACCCTTTCCTGCCTTGATAGAGTACGAAATCGATTTTGAAATCTAGTAGGGGATGTCCTCTTCTCTAAAAGCCTCTCTCTCACTGAAGAGATGTTGCTAATGCTAGTCTTTCTCTACTCTATCGTTATTTTCATGGTAGGTGCTCGACTGAGCTCCAATCTCTGGTTGCCCCCTGTAAAACATTCACAGCAAAAACTCCTTAAGATACAACCACTGTAAATAATTTTCCTTTCTTCCTCTGTGTACCTGGAGCTAAACGAAACTTCCATGAGCAGAGTTTCTTTCCAAAAAGTGTCTGTCTGTGGAACACGATACCACAGAGCTGCTTCCTAGCAGATAATAAGGTCATTTTCAAGTCCAATGTTAACAAATTCTTGTTGAGCCGTCCTTCTTAATAATCAAATTCTGCCACGTCTCAACCATCGTCACTAATCCTCACAATGTTGTCTCACCGTCCACCTGACAAACTCATTAACTCTTATCCTCGAGTCGCCTTTCGGCCTTGATAAGCCACAATTCATCGGAATTTCATGGTTGCTTTTTGTGTAAGGTTCAAATATTTTGAAATGCAGCTAATAGTTTAATTTGATAGCATAAGTCATTTTTAGCTTTATTTCTATATTGATAAAAGTATGTTACCGCTTCTAATGTGACTGTGTATGCGTTTCTCGCTTCTACGTGACTTACACATTATTTTTCTTATTTACTATTAATCAAAAATCCAATAGTGTAGAGTACTAAATTGAACTTTAAAAAAATCCTATTAAAATAATTATTTCATTACGAAATTAAATCTACCATGTCTGTTTCTTAATAAACAAGTCATCGACATTCATATATCTGTCCGGGATGTTGCCAAACTTATCAATAACCTTGTCAGCAGAAACAATCTACTCAGTGGCAAACAATATGGATTTTGTCCTGCAAGATCAACAATTGATTTGCTGACTGTAATATAACACAGGATTGGTGAATTTATTGACGGGGGCTTCGTTTATAGAGCAACAGTTCTTGCTATATCAAAGGTCTTTGATAGGGTTTGGCACAAAGGTTTGTTTCACAAGCTTGCTAGTTATGGAGTATCTGGAAATGTCTTCTCAACTATCAAATCTTTTCTCTCTGATAGGTTCATAAAAATAGTCGTTGATGGTCAGAAATCTGAAGCACATAGCATCAATGCTGACGTGAATCAAACATCCATTCTAGGCCCAACCTTCTTCTTGATATTCATCAATGATCTCCGAAATCACTTTCTACGATCATTCGTTGACATCTATGCAGATGGCACAACCATCTATGGCAGCACTTCCAAGAGTATTAATGAGCAAGGTTTTGCTGATTCTTTTGTCCGACTTGGGGTACGTTGTGCAATGGAGAAAAAAGTGGCTGGTTACTTTTAATACATCTAAAATCAAGCTTCCCTTCTTTCACCACCAACGCTCAGATCCCGACTTTGCTCCAGTTAAAATGAATGCCGCTCTCGTTGAGAAGGCCCCCGGCTTTGATAAGGTTCTAGGACTAACTTAAACCTGAAATGGAAGACTTACATCAGATCTGTTGCAAAGGTCGCTGGAAAAATGGTTGGATCATTCTCCCGCTCCAGAAATGATGTCACTCCTGATGCAATCTCCTACCTGTATAAAAGCCAGATACATCCTCTGATCGGGGGGGGGGATACTGCTGACACATCTGAGGGGGTGCCGCTCAGAGCACCCTTTCCTGCCTTGATACAGTACGAAATCGATTTTGAAATCTAGTGGGGGATGTCCTCTTCTCTTCTCTAAAAGCCTCTCTCTCACTGAAGAGATGTTGCTAATGCTAGTCTTTCTCTACTCTATCGTTATTTTCATAGTAGGTGCTCGACTGAGCTCCAATCTCTGGTTGCCCCCTGTAAAACATTCACAGCAAAAACTCCTTAAGATACAACCACTGTAAATAATTTTCCTTTCTTCCTCTGTGTACCTGGAGCTAAACGAAACTTCCATGAGCAGAGTTTCTTTCCAAAAAGTGTCCGTCTGTGGAACACGATACCACAGAGCTGCTTCCTAGCAGATAATAAGGTCATTTTCAAGTCCAATGTTAACAAATTCTTGTCGAGCCGTCCTTCTTAACAATCAAATTCTGCCAAGTCTCAACCATCGTCACTAATCCTCACGATGTTGTCTCACCGTCCACCTGACAAACTCATTAACTCTTATCCTCGAGTCGCCTTTCGGCCTTGATAAGCCACAATTCATCGGAATTTCATGGTTGCTTTTTGTGTAAGGTTCAAATATTTTGAAATGCAGCTAATAGTTTAATTTGATAGCATAAGTCATTTTTAGCTTTATTTCTATATTGATAAAAGTATGTTACCGCTTCTAATGTGACTGTGTATGCGTTTCTCGCTTCTACGTGACTTACACATTATTTTTCTTATTTACTATTAATCAAAAATCCAATAGTGTAAAGTACTAAATTGAACTTTAAAAAAATCCTATTAAAATAATTATTTCATTACGAAATTAAATCTACCACACTTCATCTCTGTTTCTTAATAAACAAGTCATCGACATTCATATATCTGTCCGGGATGTTGCCAAACTTATCAATAACCTTGTCAGCAAAAACAATCTACTCAGTGGCAAACAATATGGATTTTGTCCTGCAAGATCAACAATTGACTTGCTGACTGTAATATAACACAGGATTGGTGAATTTATTGACGGGGGCTTCGTTTATAGAGCAACAGTTCTTGCTATATCAAAGATCTTTGATAGGGTTTGGCCCAAAGGTTTGTTTCACAAGCTTGCTAGTTATGGAGTATCTGGAAATGTCTTCTCAACTATAAAATCTTTTTTTTTAAATTAAAACAAAAATGGTACAGTTAATTTTCAACAAACTTACGTGTAAATCTATTTTTCAATAAAATATATTTTTCAATAAAATCTATTTTACAATTAAATCTATTTTTCAATTAAATCTATTTTTCAATAAAATATATTCTACTTGATAAAAAGAAAAATTTGTAGGTGTGTCCTATTGTTGCTTTTACACATTTTTATTCAAGAAATTTTGGTTAAAAAATCAGTTACTGTCTATTTCTGGTTTACATGCATCATGGCCTCCGTTAGTTTTGAGAGACAATGGATACTCTCTGTAAAGGTAGCTGCAGTGTAATTGCGAAGCCAAAGTTGCGCAATCCCAACCCGACTTCTTCTGAATCGAACTGCTTGATTCCAGTGGCTAGGAAACGATGTTGAGATAAGCGGAGATCACATACAGCACCTGGTTGTCCCAAATGGTCACCCATCTCATACTGGCCAGGCTCAACGTCGCTTAACTTTGGTGATCTAACGGGAACCGGTGTCAACGTGATTATGTTGTATACATATCTGGTTTACATATAGAAATGTTAATAATACTACTACTGCTGCATCAAGTTTGAATGAATTATGTCCCTTTGATTTAGAACTATGGCTGTCCTAACTAAAAGAAGAAGCGGAATTATTATAAAGATGGCAGATTTAAGTTTCAACTGAAAATCAGTTTGCAATCAGATCAAATTGAGGTCTTAAGTTGTTTGTTTAGTTCACGAAAGTTTTTCTTTCGATAACATTTCTCTCAAAATTGCCTGATCAGAAATTGCCTGAAAAGCCATCAGTGAATAAAATCAATAAAGTAATTAGTCAATCTGTCCAATCAAATGCAGCAAATTGGAATCTTAACTGATTCGATCAAAAGACGTCATTGATTTTTGCCAATGGAGGAAAGATTGTTAGACATTTAGATTTTCAATCAAGATTCAGTTTTTTTTTGTTTTTTTTTAACATCAAAATGGGCAGGTCAGTTATCAATTGGTTAAGAACAATTTTTCAATCAAAACCTTCGCAAAGATTTTGTTGCATATTACTTGGGGGTAGATAGAAATATTGTAAGGGAACAGAGATTGTTACAATAAACAAATAGAGATTCAGATCTCAAATGAAAGTTATGGCTAATAAACAAAACAGATTTTTGTTATTTAAAAAATGACCCAGCAGTGGGTGTTTCTATTGCCAAAAGAAAGCGGAGTTCTTTCTGGCTTATTGAACACTAGTTGTCAGTACACGGTGTTGCCCAGGAATTTTTTTACTTTTATTTTATTTTCCTTTCTTTTATATTTAAACTAAGTCATAACTTTTAATATTTAAAAGCGAGTTAAAAACAAATAAACAATTAATTGCAAAATATTAAAATAGTTTACAAAGAAACAAAAATGCACTGCTTTTAATAATTTACGCATTTCCGTTTTAAGTAGACAATGTTTTAATAATAGTAAGTAATAATTTTACGAATTTCTGTTTTAAGTGAACAATGTTTTAATAATAGTAAGTAAAAATTTACACATTTCTGTTTTAAGTAAACAATGTTTTAATGACAGTAAGTAAACATTTATGCATTTCTGTTTTAAGTAAACAATGTTTTAATAATAGTAAGTAAAAAAAATTACGCATTTCTGTTTTAAGTAAACAATGTTTAAATAATAGTACATAATAAATTAATGCATTTCTGTTTTAAGTAAACAATGTTTTAATAATAGTAAGTAATAATTTACACATTTCTGTTTTAAGTAAACAATATTTTAATAATAGTAAGTAAAAAATTCCGCATTTCTGTTTTAAGTAAACAATGTTTTAATAATAGAAAGTAAAAATGTACGCATTTCTATTTTAAGTAAACAATGTTTTAATAACAGTAAGTAAAAATTTACGCATTTCTATTTTAAGTAAACAATGTTTTAATAATAGTAAGTAATAAATTTATACATTTCTGTTTTAAGTAAACAATGTTTTAATAATAGTAAGTAATAAATTAATGCATTTCTGTTTTAAGTAAACAATGTTTTAATAATAGTAAGTAAAAATTTACACATTTCTGTTTTAAGTACACAATGTTTTAATAATAGTAAGTAAAAATTTACACATTTCTGTTTTAAGTAAACAATGTTTTAATAATAGTAAGTAATAATTTTATGCATTTCTTTTTTGAGTAAACAATGTTTTAATAATAGTAAGTAAAAATTTACGCATTTCAGTTTTAAGTAAACAGTGTTTTAATAATAGTAAGTAATACATTTATGCATTTCTGTTGTAAGTAAACAATGTTTAATAATAGTGTGACAATATTAACTGGCCCTATGAAGGTCGGCGCCCAGCATACACGACTAGTATAAATTGGCCCAGTAGAATATAATATAATTTCTGGTTTGAAATAAGAGTATCAATTTATATTGTCAGAGTGACCTATAGACCTCTTATGTATCCATAAACATTAACCAACATTGGACCTCAAATAAACAAAATGAGAGTTAGCTTGATAAATAATATTTCTCCACTGAAGATAAACAAGTTCATATATCAAATTATATGGTCAGTGACCTCAAAACATCTTAAATCTCAGGTGGCATTATCGGAATTGAACCTTGTTGTTTCGAATTGGAAAATAGTGGAAATGTAATATACTTATAATTTGGATAAGGATAAACAATTTTCAAGTTTGGTTTATATTATCAGAGTGACCTATAAACATCTTATGTCTCAATAACATTATTGAAGTTGAACTTTGTTGTTAGATTCACAAGCGATTTCCATATAAAGAAGTTGAAGTTGAGAGAGTTGGTCAGTCGGTGATAGAGAGTCGTCGATAAGCATTGGGTGAGGACTGGCCAGTCGGCGATAAGCAGTCAGTGAGGACTGGCCAGTCGGCGATAAGCACTGGGAGAAGACAAGCCAGTCTGTGATAAGCATTGGGCGGGGACTAGCCAGAGTTACACCAAGCAGACCGTGAATTAATCAATGAGAAAAACGGACATAAGAACCTTTCTCTATCCGTGAAAGATATCACACCTATCGGAATACGTGTGTCCTCGCCCAAGCTTAGAACAGCACACCACTGATAGAGGCATAAATTGTCCATCGGTCCAATACATTCCAGAGTGAACTCCACATTATCTGGCCAACTGGCCTAGTGACTCAACAAGTGTATATTTTATTTCATTATTCATTATTAAGAATAATCATTTTCTGAGAAAACCACAGCGGACTTGACTTCTTCCCTTCAACAGTTCTGCATGAATGACCTTTCATTCCACAGGGATCCCGAGTTGCTGATTCCGCCTCAACGGTCACCCACTTATCTAAACAAACACAACGTGGGGGTGGATGTGACCTTATGAGAGGCCTCTTCGACAACCGCGGCCTTCTTCGGAGCAGCAACTTTTGTACCAACAGGATCACGTGACTAACCAGTCCAGGAGCGGCCAACTGGTGACGTCACGGGTGGGTAAGAGGCCTTTTCAATAGTAAGTAATAAATTTACCAAAAAAGAGGGGGGGGGAGGCAGATGCCGAGATCAAAAACAGTCTGATTCTCTACTACTGGAAATGGTATAAAGCTAAGTATTAATAATTGTAATTACTGTTGCGGCGGCGGCAGCTGCTTCTATTGCTGTGTCAGCCATTATTGAAAAGTGTGACAATTGTAAAAAAAGTATATCAGATTTTTGTTAAGAAATTGAATAGAAATACATTTTCTTGTTAAGAACAGAGTCCAAGTTTCCACAAAGAAAACTGAAGCATCAGAATAAAATATTAATTTTGTAGGAAGAAAGTTATCAATGACAAAGAAACAATAGAGACTGACTTTACTTTATATATTAGAATAAATAGATAGATAGATAGATAGATAGATAGATGGAAGTAGAAGATGAGCAAACTCCTGTGTACATGTCGGGTTAAAGAGAGAAACTTTAATCAGTAGATTTGCTTACCTGGGGCCTCCACTCTGGTATAGTGGTATGGATTCACACAAACTTCGTCCCGTTTCAAGTTATAAGCGTATTCACAGTTATCAAGGGCACGTAACTCCTGGTGATTCTGTAAATCAGGCCACCGCCACAAGCGACAGTAGATTACGTGTGGATGACCCTTTCTGTGCGACACCTGTAAACGACCATCTAAGGAACTGGAAAGATAAAAAGCGATAACCAGTGTTATGGTAAGAACTGGGGTTAAGTAAAAAAAAAAAAAAATGATTATAACAGTGGGGGGGGGGGGGTCAAATATTCGTTAACACATACATTATTTATTGTATTACCAACGAATGAATGAACAAGATTTTCATATAATTATAACGCCGATGCATAATAAGTAAATATGCATAGAAACAGAAAAGAAATCCTTGTCATTGTCGTCGTCATCATCACAATAATAATATTAGGTTTAACGTCTGTTTTACATGCTGGCTGGACAGCTTTTAGATATTGACTTCCAAACTAACCTATCTCTGGCCAGGTCTTTATTTATCTCTCTTTCTCTAAATACCATCGAAGTCTCCTGTTCTGCATACATCTCCCTATACTGTCCAGATTTAATCTTCCTCTGACGTCATCAGATCTAAGTGCGTCTTTAAGATTCAGATTACACATCCATCGTATCATTTCTCTTCATGCAACGCATGTCCTCAATCCTCACTGGTCAGGTTTCACTTCCATACTACATGCACATGCCTGATAGACTATTCCCTTGGTTGATAGTGGTAACACTCTGCTGGTTAGTAATGGCGGAAGTAATTCTCATTAATTAATTTTAGTGGGCAAATAAAGTATTCTTATGACGCAAATTTTGATTTTGAAACATTGTTTAAATGCTCTTGATTATTTAAATAGAATGGAAATATTGCGTAGTGCTCAACTGCACTACAACCCTAACCCAACAACCCAACCCTACAATTCTAACCCTATAACCATAACCATACAACCCAACCCTACAACCCTAATCATACAATCCTACAACCCTAACCATACAACACAACCCTAACCATAACCCAACAACCCTAACCCTACAATCCTACAACCCTAACCCTACAACCCAACCCTACAACCCTAACCATACAACCCTAACCATACAACTCAACCCTACAACCCAACCCTACAACCCTAACCATACAACCCAACCCTACAACCCTAACCATACAACCCAACTCTACAACCCTAACCATACAACCCAACCCTACAACCCTAACCATACAACCCAACCCTAACCCTACAAACCAATAACCCTAACCCTACAACACAACCCAACCTACAACCCTAACAACCAAGGTTGCGAATATTTGACACCCCACTCCCCTTACCCCGTATATACAGAGATTAAAAAACGTGCTAATTTAAAGGAAAACATTACGGAATGAAAAGGGGGAAAAATATATTGTCGATTAGAAAGAGAAAAAACTCTACCACTAATAAATACTGAGCACTTTTAATCTCGAACAAGTTTTGTTCACAGATGTTTCGGTCTAAAAGCAACAAAAAACTATTCATTACATTTTTATGAATATATGTTTTGTTATTCCTCTTTTTTTTGTAAGGAAACAAAAGATAAAATGTTAGAAATATTTAATTATCTATTTTTAATTATTAATAAAAGTACAGATAACCGTATACATGTTTCTCTCGCATAAACGTAACTTTGATAATTATGCATTCAATTACTTGTTTTACGTAATATTACTCAAATATTTATTGAACTCAAAACTACAATAGTGTAAAGCAGGTCCACAGGGAAAACGAGTGAGGGTTGCGCCGTGTATTGAACTCAGACTGTTCCCGTTACAAAATGGAAACTTGTAACTTTTTTCACGCGACGAGAGTTCACCTTGCAAATGAGCCTTGTTTTGCATGGGTTAATTCTCGTTGTCATGAAAAGAGTAGACACTTTGCTCCGGGTAGCGGAAGAGAAAGGTTGACGTTGTGACCGCGTCGAGTGCTGAGAGAGAGAGAGAGTAAAAAGAAAGAGAAACAGAAAAAAGAATTCAATTTTCGACTAGAAAGTTTCGTTGTGAACGCTGTGTCGTTCACATGCGTGTTGGACTGTTGTTGGTGAAAACAACAGAATGCATAATTCGGTGTCCGTTTGAACTCAGTGGTAGGGCACTCTTTCAACTCTGAGTAGTGAAGCAAATACATTTAATTTCAGTTTATTAGCTCTCCATTACAAAAACTTTAAAAGCTTTATTTATAATCACTCTTCTTCACCTCATTTACACACACGGCTGATGCTACGTTGAACCCCCCCCCCCCCATCCCCCCATTTGTCACGTAATCTGCACTCATCCTCTCTTGCCCGGCTTGCTTGCTGATCTAGGGTTATGGTTAGGGTTCTTAGCTTCTTATTTATTAAAATTTAAGTTTTTTTTTTTAGTGTGTGTGTGGGGGGGGGGGGGGGGGTTAACATATTTCACCCCAAACAAGGCAGGCCACCACTGTAGACGTAAGGGGTTACTGAGAATTAGGGTGTAGGTTTTGGGTGTCACCTCCAAGTTGGGAGCAGTGTAGCGAGATGTCTGTTTACATTAGTTTCAAATGTCAGTACTGTCGGGGTAACAGGGAGCAGGGATGGAGTTCCAGAGGTCAGCAGCACGAAGAAAAGAAGCTATTGGAGTAAAAGGCTCTCCGGCATCTTGGGACCTCAACAGTGAATGGATGGGATTTAGCTGATTGTCGAGTTGGTTTGGGGAATTTATGGGGGGGGGGGGGGCACCAGAGTAGCCAGCTCATTTTTTTTAATCGAAAGTATAAACAAGATTTAAAAAGAAAATAAGGTAAAAAAAATAAATAAAAGTAAAAAAACTCCCGGGCAACGTCGGGTAAATACAACTAGTAGCTAACAAAAGCCAACGTCCATTTTTAGAAAATCGTCTCCGAGGAAGATCTTCTTTCAACAATCATTCATCAGAGGAGTATGGTTAGAATTTAAGTGCAATTCAACATGACAGCAGCACCAATTATACGTTCCAATTCAAAAAAAATCCTTCCAATTTCCGGAAAAGATTCATGGAATAACCATTAGAAAAAATACACCCCCCCCCCTTTCCTTATACAATGAACCATTCCAAAGAGCATATGTATGAACATGCAGAAATTTAAATGTAATCTGAATAAGCATCTCGCTGCACAACTCCCCACTTAGGATGCCCCTACAAATCTGACCCCAAATTCACATCTCAGTAGCAGCATGCCTTGTTTGGAGTGAATAGAACTAAGAAAAAAAGAAAATGTTTTTTTAAATGTACAAACAACGACGAAGCTAATCTTGAAGAGTAGAACAAAGTACCAATGCAGCCTGGTCATCAGAATCTCCGTAGCGATTACAGGCCAGTCACCTAACTGATAACTACCCATTGCAGCGTAGACACACAGTAATAAACTCTTTCAAATTTGTATGTTGGCTGTTTGGGTTATTTTTCACATAACATTACAAAAACAGATAATTCCTTTAAAATCTTCAGTTATGCTAAATCACTTTCCCATTCAGATTGCCTGGTTCATCTTTTCAAACTTGACAATTTTTATGTTGAATTTGGGGATCTGTATAGGATTTAATCTTCCTCTGACATCATCAGAACTAAGCCTGCTTTTAAGATTCATATTATACATCCATCGTATCATTCTCATATTTCTCTCCATGCAACACATGTCCTCAACCCTCACTGGCCAGACACTGTCAAATAGCCGTTTGGCCATATGTCCTTCTTTAACAACTAGAGTATGAATTTTGGGGGCCTTAAACCTTATCTTGTCTAAATGTGTAGTGTTGTTGTTATTATTATTATTATTATTATTATTATTATTACTATTATTACTATTATTATTATTATTATTATTATTATTATTACTAGTGTTGGGATGATTAATTGAAATTAGAATCGGAAACATCGGAACTTTTTGGTGCATCAGAATCGGAATTTGTTTTGCTTAATATCCAATTCCAAAAAACGATACTTTTACATTTTTTTTTGTTTTGCTTTGTTTAAAACTTAATTTTCTATCGCTGGTACTAATGCTAAAATGATAAATATTTGTTGAATTTAAAAACTACCATCAAACTAAAATCTATAGATCATAATAACGAATATAGGTAAAAAATTGCACCAGAAAAAATGGCCCAAGTGAAAAATAGAAATGGATACAATACATAAATGGAAAACATTAAGAAGTTTGTCAAATTAAAAAAAATTATATCTACATTTAAAAGTAAATGAGGACTCTCTGCTACCCCCCCCCCCCCAAAAAAAAATGAGGCGATTTTAGAATCAGAATCGGGAATTTAGAAAAGAATCGGTAATTGTAGCGTAATCGGGCAAAATATTGGAATCGTCCCATCACTAATTATTACCTTTGTTTTTCATACTAGAATTGTCCACATGAACTCATGGCATAACGGTTAAAAGAGTTGATTAACAAATCAGTTCTAAGTGACAGTTTTCTGGATGGTTGAAGGTTCAATCCTTACTACAGGCGATATTAACTAAGAATGACAAATTAACAGTTTGATTCGTTCATGGCTGGATTAAATAAAGGGTTCAAGTTCGAAATTCCATGCCGGTTCTTGAGTTCTACTAGAAAGGTTCAAGTTCGAAATTCCATGCCGGTTCTTGAGTTCTACTAGAAAGTTTCAAGTTCGAAATTCCATGCCGGTTCTTGAGTTCTACTAGAAAGTTTCAAGTTCGAAATTCCATGCCGGTTCTTGAGTTCTACTACAAAGTTTCCGAGTTCGAAATTCCATGCCGGTTCTTGAGTTCTACTAGAAAGTTTCCGAGTTCGTAATTCCATGCCGGTTCTTGAGTTCTACTAGAAAGGTTCAAGTTCGAAATTCCATGCCGGTTCTTGAGTTCTACTAGAAAGTTTCAAGTTCGAAATTCCATGCCGGTTCTTGAGTTCTACTAGAAAGGTTCAAGTTCGAAATTCCATGCCGGTTCTTGAGTTCTACTAGAAAGTTTCCGAGTTCGAAATTCCATGCCGGTTCTTGAGTTCTACTAGAAAGTTTCTGAGTTCGAAATTCCATGCCGGTTCTTGAGTTCTACTAGAAAGTTTCAAGTTCGAAATTCCATGCCGGTTCTTGAGTTCTACTACAAAGTTTCCGAGTTCGTAATTCCATGCCGGTTCTTGAGTTCTACTAGAAAGGTTCAAGTTCGAAATTCCATGCCGGTTCTTGAGTTCTACTAGAAAGTTTCAAGTTCGAAATTCCATGCCGGTTCTTGAGTTCTACTACAAAGTTTCCGAGTTCGAAATTCCATGCCGGTTCTTGAGTTCTACTAGAAAGTTTCCGAGTTCGTAATTCCATGCCGGTTCTTGAGTTCTACTAGAAAGGTTCAAGTTCGAAATTCCATGCCGGTTCTTGAGTTCTACTAGAAAGTTTCAAGTTCGAAATTCCATGCCGGTTCTTGAGTTCTACTAGAAAGGTTCAAGTTCGAAATTCCATGCCGGTTCTTGAGTTCTACTAGAAAGTTTCCGAGTTCGAAATTCCATGCCGGTTCTTGAGTTCTACTAGAAAGTTTCCGAGTTCGAAATTCCATGCCGGTTCTTGAGTTCTACTAGAAAGTTTCAAGTTCGAAAACATGCACCTAAAGAAGGTCGAAGGTTACATCAGCCGAAACGCTGTGAATACATCTACGAAAATGAGAATAGTAGTTTGAATAATAATCCAAATTATGAAATTCCAAAACACAAGCAATTTGTTTATTCTCTGAAAATTGTAAAGATTTCATTGAATGTATAAGTTTTCTGTGTCTGATAAATGTTATTCTTTGAATCTTTTACAAACATTTTAATGTTACTCTGTGACATGATGAGGAATTTGCTGGTGCAATATTAATTCAGGTAAATTAATTATAAAATAATTAATTAGAAATCGAGGATCAACACACTTTGAGGGGGGGGGGCAATATTGCCAAATTTTATTTTAACTAACGATTAATTCAAAAGGTTATATTGTTTGTATTTGAGTGACAACCAAAAGAATCGTATTTTTTAATAATAAATAACAAAATTTAAAAAGTAGCTTGTGATTAATAAAATCGTAATTTTGAGAATTAGTATTTCCATGTCTAAGATAACAGTTATGAGAAAGTACTCAAACCGAATTGTATTTACAATTTTAAATTTTCAGATTGAATTGACAACTAGAGAAAATCTTTTGTTTGGACGTTTGCGAATTATCAAAAAATAATTTTCAGAAAAACAATTTATGTCGACAAATTAAAAAGGTCACAAGGGTATACCTGCCATATCTGACAAATATACTTACCTATCAAGAAATAGTAAAACATGCTATTATTGAAATAAGAATCAGCCTACATATTGTAGCTTGGTTTAAAGTGCACTTTTTGGGGTGAAAGAAAGGTTCTCATTGCCCTACCAATCGTAAGAGAGCAGAAAATGTGACATGAATTATTATTGGTTAGCGAATCACAAAACTCGCCTCAAAGAAAAGTTCTCAAAAGAACTGATACTCGGAGAGCTCGCCAGAAGACAGCCAGTCCGAGAAACAGACTGAAGTTGAAGATCGGTCAAAAACAAACTAAAAAGGCTAAGCAGAATTCTTTCCAAATTCGACCTAAAAGCACAAAGTAAATTTCAAAGTTTCCTAATCAAGAATTAGCAGCAGACAAATTCCTTAACTTTTCTTTTCTTCCAAAGAGAAAATTTTTCATTTTAATTGTTACACATCTGTTTTTCAATAAATATTTATTATTGTTCATGGCGAGTTTTATTTGTTTTTGGTTTGCTGTGCGATCGGCAGTGCCATCAGTGATATTTCTTTGAGACCACGAGAAGTTCTAGATTTCAACTTCTTCTTCTTCCGGGGAACTCAATTAATCAAGTTAAGTAATCGCTGATCTGCTCTCCCAAAACATTGAGACAACAACTTCAAATGTTCCGACCTTGTTATGCGTACTTAAGTGTTTGCTGACGTCACCGCAAGTCAACAGAGTTTGAGATTGGGTCAGGCATCATTTTCAAAAAAGGTGAACTATGATTATCAAAAGAAATGTCAAAGTTTGATGAGATCTAAAGAAATAGCAGATATTTTCAAGAAAACTTTTTGTTTTATCTTGTATCTTTGTATCTTCCTTCTAGAGAACACTACGCTTTGTCTTCCCTCTGATTTTCACTTGAACAATAATCGTCAAACCCCAACTTTTTCTCGGCCCGTTGACTCAGAAAAAAAACAACATTTTTCTTAGAAAATCGATAATCCCCCTTTTTTTTGTAATAATTTTTGTTCCTAAATGAACAATATGAACAAACATTGGTTGGAGTAGCTAATAAAGTTGGGAAATAGGGAAGGCATAAAAAAAACAGGTAAAAAGGGCTGGGAAAAATGGATTTCGGGGTTGGGTAGAGATGAACACCTTTCCTAAGGGTGTCCAAGGCAGTTTAGTGTATGTGTCCGGAACAATCACAATATGTCGTACAGCTCAGAAACTAAGACTTTCCATCAAGATTATAGATTTGATATTTAAGAAAGATTTTCGGATTAGAAAGAAAGCGAAAGCATCCGCCCACCCACACACACAGCTTACGTCTGCATTGCATTGACGCAATGTGGGACAGATTTTAAAATTCTAACAGGGAGTAAACATTTTGCAGTTATTTTTTAAGAAATGACGTAAAATGATCAGTTGATGCAATCAAATGCAATGTTCAAGTGAAACTGCAATCCGTTCCAAATTACTGAGTCGATGCACAATTAGGAATGCATTTATTCACTTTAAGTTTCATGCAAACATTTCCAAGAAGAAGGAACGTAATTATTGGCAGCCATTTTCTTTTAAATGCTCTTTTCCTTAGAGAGAGATCTTGATGCTAAAAGACACAAGTCATATTAAGATGCACAAAAAAACATTGGCATTCTTTATATTGCAAAATTTTGTGCTGCATTTGTGTGTGCTAACGATGCTTTTAACAGCCACACAAGAAAAGTGATGCGTTGTTAAGTGCAATAAGGATGAAGTTAGATTCAAATGTAATTTGTAAACTGAATTGAGATATCATTTGGTTTTCCAAAAACATTTATGGCAATTTTCAAAACTATCACACTAAACATCTGCGAATTATTTAATTTTGTTTTAAGCAGAGTAGCAATATTTAGATGTGTGTCTGTAAAAATAAGGTTAAGAATTGGAAATTTCTACATAAAGTTAGTTAAGCAAGAAGATGGAATTTTCCATTAGAAGTCAAACTAGAGGGAGGGTTACATGTCAGGATATTGCGTCATAATTGACATGTAGCGGATAAGCTGATGAGATCTTTCTCTTTTGTTCTGGACCGCAAGAGAGAAAGAGAGCAATCGTGCGTTGGGAGAGGTGCTCACATTCAACCAAGATGTGAACAGTAATTTTTTTGAAAACGATTAATGATTTCTATTACTGGACTACTATTCTCATATTGGATGTTAATTTCACATTTCGGTCAATGTAAACTCCGACGTTCTTCCGATGTATCTTTTCGAACTTGGAAATCTTGTCAGAATTCGGAAACTTATACAGAATTTCAAACTGAACCCGAGAGTAGATTGTTCTCATTCCATCAGTCATGAGCGCGTAAAAGTGTTAAATAATTCTGATGCGATTCTTAGCTATTATCGCCTGTAGTAAGGATTGAACCTTCAACTTCCAGAGATTAAAACCGATTGTTAACCAACACTATTACCTGTTACACGTGTCATGGCTGACTGAATGGGGACAATCTACTCCCGTAAATTTAAATAAAGGATTCAGTTTGAAATTCCATATCGGTTCCGAGTTCGACAAAGATTCCCAAGTTCAAAAAGATGCATCCGAAGAAGAGGTTACAAGATGAGAACAGTAGTCCAAATAATCCAAATTAACAATCATCATCTCAAAAATTTTGAAACATAACATAATAATGTCTGCTTGGAAAACAAAGCCAGAATATTCAATAAATTCCATGTGGTTGTGTGATGTTGTATGGAAGTGAAACCTGGCCAGTGAGGGTTGAGGACATGCGTTGCATGGAAAGAAATAGGCACTACTCCAGATGAAGCGCCTAATTTCCGTGACTGCTCGGCGGCAACGATCGGGCAGGTCGCGGAAGCGCCCGAGAGCTGCCGAGACGAAAACGAGGCTGAAGCAGAGCTGACCGATCAGGTTGCTGCCAATCATCTGCGCTCAGCACAACAAAACAAGCTTTTGAACCGCCCACAAACGTATCAGTAAACCTTGACCCTCGACGAGAAAATATATGAAATTCCCTCCCGGTCCACCCCCCCCAAAAAAATATACAAAAAAAACTTGCCTAAATATCTTAAGAAAAATAACATACTTCTTTGTTTTATGTAAAAAAAAGAAAAAAGATGAAAAAAAAAAGTTGCCTAAATATCATAAAAGAAATAGCATTTACTTCTTTGATTTATGTAAAAAAATAAAAGACAAAAAAAAATTAAAATGGTTCATTTGGCCCACGGAAAATTTAAAAAAAAAAAGTTTATTTATAGTTCTTCAGCTATGGTTTGTTCATTTTTTTTTTTTTTTTTTTTTTTTCAAATATATGTATTTTTTTCTTTTGTATTCTTCGTCTTGTACTGTTGTCTGCCACTCTTCCATTTTTACGACTTTCAGTTTTGCTTCAGCCTCGTTTTCGTCTCAGCAGCTCTCGGGCGCTTCCGCGACCTGCCCGATCATTTCCACTGAGCAGTCACGGAAATTAGGCGCTTCATCTGGAGTAGTACCCAGAAATGATATGAGAATCATACGATTGATGGGTAATGGGAGTCTTAGAAAAACTTACTTCCAATGACCTCAGAGGAAGATTAAATCTGGACAGTAAAGGAGACTTTGATGGTATGGCCATGTTGAAAGAATGGATGAGAGTTGCTGGGTTAGTAGATGTAGAACAGTTGAAGTAGCAGGGTCAGTTCACAGGGAAGGCCAAGGAAAACATGGGAGGAAGCGATAAGAATGGGCTCCATAGAAAGAGGGATAAATAAGACATGGTCAGAGATAGATTAGTTTGGAAGTCAATTTCTAAAAGCTGTCCAACACATGCCTACATGTTAAACCGATGATGATGATTTAAATTTTTTTATGCCAATTTTTTATTTATTTTTAAGAATATTTGAATACTTAATAAACAATTTTTCAAAAATTAAATTAATCAATTGAAAGTGAACAATTTAGTGTAAGTCGATGCGAAATTAATGAGGTGGAGGCATTTATGTAGTAATAGTGTTGGGAAAGGCCAGAATTACCTCGCAGTCAGCAACTAATCATTGCAATAAGTATTGTTTTGGAATTTGATAACACGAAAAGAGTTAATTTTCCGTTAACATAGACAAAAAGGCGGAACAAATTCATCAGAAGAAAAAGAAGAAGAGATAATTCTCATCGCGTTGAAAACAAAGTGAGAAATTGAAAAGGAAAAGGTGAAATGTTACGTACAAGTGCGAGGGTTTTTGCTGCAAGAAATATTGGATTGTTTGTAAACATCAATTAAATGATTTGGAAAGAAAAAATCAAAACGGCTTGTTTGGTGGTGGAGGAGGGTGATGATGAGGAGGAGGGGGAAGAGAATGATGAGAAAGAGGATGATGATGAAGAGGAGGGTGATGAAGAAGAGGATGATGATGATGAGGAAGAGGAGGGTGATGATGAAGAGGCGGGTGATGAAGAAGAGGATGATGATGATGATGAGGAAGAGGAGGAGGGGGAAGAGAATGATGATGATGATGAAGAGGAGGGTAATGATGAAGAGGAGGGTGATGAAGAAGATGAGGAGGGGAAGAGAATGACTATGATGAAGAAGATGATGATGATGATGATGATGAGGAAGAGGAGGAGGAAAAGGGTGATGATAATGATAAGGAAGATGGTGATGATGAGGAGGAGGGGAGGAAGAGAAGGGGGAAGACGGTGATGAGAAAGAGGAGGATGATGATGATGATGATGATGATGATGATGATGATCAACAGGGTGATGAATAAGAGGGTGATGATGATGAGAAGGAGGAGGTGGAGAAGGAGGAAGAGGGTGAAGATGATGAAGAGGGGTGGGGGGGGGGGGGGCTACAAAATTAAATTTAAAAAATGACTACATGTGACTGCAATAATTACAGTCGTGTAGGGAGATATACTCGCTCCTTTCCTTTTCATCCTGTGCCTATATTATGCCCTGCGGACATCTACTGATCTAAACACGGATCTGGGGGCTCACCCTTGAAATGTCAAAGCAAAAACAAAAATCGCGGTAGATTACGCAGATAACGTTGACTTGTTGTCAAACACAATAGTTGGGGCTAGAAAATTTCTCATCAAAGAAACAGCGTCCAGTGAGATTGGCCTCTACATTAATGATGCTGGCCAAACAGAATCTATCAGTTACAACCAAGAACGCGAAATTAAGGCAAAAAACGGAATCAACATTAAGTACTTTCAGCAACTTGTATACCTCGACACAAAGAGATATCAAAATCCGTAAAGGCAGGGGCTGGGGTGTGCTTGACAGACTGCACACCATCTGGAAGTCCCCCTCTCTGATGATTTTAAGAGGGAATCTTTAGGGTGTACATGTTCTTTCTCACATCAAGATTCTACATGCTAAGACATTTTTATGGTGGCAATAAGGTAAACCAAGACTAGTTTCACCACTTGGTTCAGATTTTCGCTCATCACGTACGCTGCATATTATCTTTCATATAATCCCAGATAGAAATCTGGGGGTTATGGTCCAGTAAATGTGAAACCCATTCAAAATCACGCATCTACTGATGAGATGTTTATCAAAGTGCCTCACATGCCATTGAACAGTGATAAAACAAAGACTCACTGAAACTTGGTGGACAAGTCAGGCAAACTTAAGTTTGGATTGCAGAAAGGATTGTGAATTTTATTAACGATTCCATGGGTAGGATTTTGGGGGAATCACTGTAATACAAATGAAGCATTTCGACATCGAACTTCAGAAGAGAAGCTGTTCACTTCGTATGAAGACAGCAGAGAGGAGATAAGCAGCTACGGAGGTCACCGACCCTAGTTGTAGGTTAGTTTGTTGATGATACTAAAGTAAAAATGGGCACACTAGTAAAAATAGGTACTAAAAAAATGGGCACACTAGTAAAAATGGGTACTAAAAAAATGGGCACACTAGTAAAAATGGGCACACTAAAGTAAAAATAGGTACTAAAAAAATGGGCACACTAGTAAAAATGGGTACTAAAAAAATGGGGCACCCTAGTAAAAATGGGCACACTAAAGTAAAAATAGGTACTAAAAAAATGGGCACACTAGTAAAAATAGGTACTAAAAAAATGGGCACACTAGTAAAAATAGGTACTAAAAAAATGGGCACACTAGTAAAAATGGGTACTAAAAAAATGGGCACACTAGTAAAAATGGGCACACTAAAAAAATGGGCACCCTAGTAAAAATGGGCACACTAAAAAAATGGGGCACCCTAGTAAAAATGGGCACACTAAAGTAAAAATGGGTACTAAAAAAAATGGGTACACAAGTAAAAAACGGAATGGTTTTAAAATGATTTTTTTTAATATGTTCTGGTTCCTTTGCGAAAAACCATAAAGAAATCCTGAAATAAAAAATACAAACAACGAAAACTTTCAAAGTGAATTTGATTTAGTCAACAATTGAAGCAAATCAAGAATTGCAAATGAATAAACGAAATAAGTTGAAGTTGTCAGTAATTTTAGTCCCCAGGGACATTTTTTTATAGCTAGGTTTCTATTGATTGTCGTTTTTTGTTTAGCTGTTCAATGGAAGATGGGTTTACTGATCCATTGGATCAGCAAATTAATAATAACATTCAAGGCCAATAAAAAGGGGGGTCAAGAGGAGGAGGAGGAGGAGAGGGGCAGCAACATTATTTAAACCTACGTTTCTCAGCATTTTACAGCAAAGAAAACTGAAGAGAGAGGGGAAAGGAAGAGAAAGGGATTGAGAAGGGAGGAAGAGAGAGAGGGGAAGGAAGGAAGAGAGAGAGTGAGGGGGAAGGAAGAGAAAGAGTGAGGGGGAAGGAAGAGAAAGAGTGAGGGGGAGGAAAAGAGATAGTGAGGGGGAGGAAAAGAGAGAGTGAGGGGGGAGGAAAAGAGAGAGAAAGAATAAGGGGCAGTAAGAGGAAGTAAGAGAGAATAAGGGAAAGTAAGAGAGAGAGGGGGAGAAAGGAAGAGAGAGAGAGGGGGATGAAAAGAGAGAGTGAGTGAGGGAGAAGGAAGAGAGAAAGTGAGGGAGAAAGAGGGAGGGAGAGAGATAGAGAGTTAGAAAGGGACAGAGAAAGGGAGAATGGAACATTTACTAAATTATTATTATATTTTGATCTCTGGTGATGTATACCTTATTGATCTATTATTATTATTATTATTGATCTATTATTACCCCAACTTTGTTTAAAGGAATTTATATAAAGCGATATTTCGCCTCTAGTTTATTGGAAGATGGTCAGAGATTACATCGGCCAAAATGTTAAAATAACCAAGACAAGAATAATCCAAATTATCAATCCTTATCTAAAAAATTCTGAATTATCAAAACAAAAAAAAGAAAATCTTTAATCTTTATCTATGAATCTTCGTTTAAGGCCAATCAAAGGGGGGGGGGGGGGGGGCAGAGTAATTATCTTAGGACTGGGTGTGGCAGGACGATGCTTATGCTATAGCGCTTCATTACATCTTCTTAATTGAGGAGATAAACTTTTTAGGGTCACAAGAACAATGGATTTGGTCAAATGCATAAATATTTTGGGAGATCAATTTCTTTGAAGTTCCTAGAATGTAGTCATCATTGGAAAACAGGAACCTAACCCTAACCCTTTAGACAAGTTGGTCCTTCCTTGCCATGGCATTCAAAAAACGAAAACAGGAATGTTATGATTTGACCTGACCTCAATTTCATAGAAAATGCCTGGAACTACATGGGGTAATTGGGTTAGAGAGCGCCAAAATGAAATTAAAAATAACAATATGTTTTTGGAGGTTCTCTCAGACGAATGGATAACTTTCAAAGGCAGACATTGACAGATTTTTCAGATCTCTACCTAAGTGAATTAGTACCTTAAGAGCTTCTACATGTGATTGAATCAATTTTTAAAAAAATAATCAATCTCCCTTCCCCATATCAAGTTTGAATGCTTAGTAAAATTGCATAAAAAATACAATTGTATTTTTGTAGTATGCTCAGCAAGGCGAAAAAAAAAAGCAAAAATAAATTTCTTCTCTTTTTGCTTCACTCTTTTCTTTTCTTTCCCTTATTAAGGCACCGCTTCTATAAAAGTGGAAAGGGGAGATACTTATAGCCATTACCTACAACCACATCTACAAAACCAACTCACATGACTAATTCGCACTTAAAAGCTAATGTAATTTCATTAACCAATTAGTACGCTTCCCATCTTATTTAGTAACACGTTAGAATCACCTCCACGCAGATAAAAGAAACAGCTCGCTGACAAAAAGTTGAGTTTCAACCAAGTGACACAAGAGGTAAGATGTGAAAACAAATTGCCTACTAAAACCCACCACCTATGCAAATTGCCTACTAAAACCCACCACCTATGCAAGTTGCCTACTAAAACCCACCACCTTTGCAAATTGCCTACTAAAACCCACCACCTATGCAAATTGCCTACTAAAACCCACCACCTCTGCAAATTGCCTACTATAACCAACCACCTATGCAAATTGCCTACTAAAACCCACCACCTCTGCAAATTGCCTACTAAAACCCACCACCTCTGCAAATTGCCTACTAAAACCCACCACCTCGGCAAATTGCCTACTAAAACCCACCACCTCTGCAAATTGCCTACTAAAACCCACCACCTATGCAAATTGCCTACTAAAACCCACCACCTCTGCAAATTGCCTACTAAAACCCACCACCTCTGCAAATTGCCTACTAAAACCCACCACCTCTGCAAATTGCCTACTAAAACCCACCACCTCTGCAAATTGCCTACTATAACCACCACCTCTGCAAATTGCCTACTAAAACCCACCACCTATGCAAATTGCCTACTAAAACCCACCACCTCTGCAAATTGCCTACTAAAACCCACCACCTATGCAAATTACCTACTAAAACCCACCACCTCTGCAAATTGCCTACTATAACCAACCACCTATGCAAATTGCCTACTAAAACCAACCACCTATGCAAATTGCCTCCAAACAGTCAATCTGCGAAGAGGAAATAACTCAATTGACAGATATTGTCACCAAGGCAAATTACCACAGTATCTTAAACCACAGAAGACATCCATTTAAACGAGATTAACATTTCTACTTGTTTAAAGAACAATGAATCAATGTGGTCTGCCCTGCCAGACTGTATACACAATAAAACATGTTCTCATTCAACACATTGATCTCGTCCATCCAAGAGAAATAAATTTACAGCACATTGTTTGAAAACAACTGTTGGCATAGACTGAAGTTTATTGGCACCAAATATGGTTGGATTGCAGAAATTATTGTGAATTTTTTTAACGATTTTATAGCTTGTATTTTTTGGTCAGTCTGTGTTTGAATAGAAGCACTAGTTTCAAAATCTATTCTAAACAGATTATTTTCAAATGATGAGGATGACAGAGGCTTCTAAGGAATGATAAGGGATCAAAGGTGTCCATTTAATGTGTGTGTGTAGCGAGAAGAAGAACCCGTCTATGAAACATCTACAATGCGTGTGAATGGGGGGGGGGGGGCTCTGCTCTCTAGAAAATAGAGGCTAAAACAAATCACCTGAAAATGACATTTAAAAACAAAAAAAGTAAAAAGAAAATTTTTTTTTTTTAAAAATGGTTTGATATGCAGCAACATTCCGAGTAAAAAAAAAACATTGAATCAAAAAGAAAGAAAAAAAGATTTTAAATGTTAAAATTGTGCAAACACAGACAGTAAAGCAAGTTCGTTGGAAATACATGCACGAAAACAAAGAAAACAAAAAGCAAACGTGCAAAAAGGAAAGAGAGGCATTTGAAGTGGGAGTGCAAAGTGTTTGGCTTTCATAGAGAAAAGAAGGAGGAAAAGAATGGGAGAAGGAGGTGGTAGGAGTAGGAGAATGGGGAGGACGAGTAGAGGGGGGAGAAGATAAAAGGAGGTTAAGGGTGCAGGGGGGGGGGGAATAGAGGTGGATGTAGTTTAAACCCTAACCCATAATTGGTACAAATAAACTTCAGTCCATGCCTGACTTGTCCACCAAGTTTCAATTATGAATGTCCAACAGTCTTTGTTTTATTGTCATTCAATATGCTCCAAATGTGCATCACCTCTGCCTTGATCAATACTAAATGCTACTTACTGGTCATTACAACATTTGGGCCAGCCAACCATGAGTAGACGAAGCAGTGTTGTGAGGAATGAACAATGGTTTATTTCAACAGGATGGGATAACTCCCCACACTTCAAATGACTCGTTGGAATGGCTGCGGAGACACTTAGGTGATTGACTCATCAGTAGAAAGTGTGATCCTCAAATAAACTTCAGTCTATGTCTGTCTTGTCCACCAAGTTTTGATCAAGAGCGTCCAGCAGTCTTTGCTTTATCGCCTTTTAATGATCTGCGGGGACACTTTAGTGATAGTCACCTACACAGAAAGTGTGATCCTGAATAAAGTTCACACATACCGAACTTTAAACCCTTCATATTTTAATCTGTAAGGTCATCTCAAAGATAATGTGCATCTCTGCATTGCAAGCACACCTGGATGCGACCGATTTTGGCGGTGATGGCCTTCCCTTCAGTTCCGGAATCGTCTGGGGATTGTTTTGATGGACATTATCTTTGAGATGACCTACACAGGATCACATCTACTGCTGAAACGTTTAGTCAAGAATGTTAGCAAAAGTTCAAATCAAGCTGGTTTGTAATTACTTATAGCAAAAGAAGTGACTATAAAAGATAACCCCCCCCCCTCCCCGTCTCCCGAAGAATGTCATTCATGAAATTGTTAATAAAATTCACAAATCCTTTCTGCAACCCAACCATATTTGGTACAAAAGTTTCAGTCATCAATGTCCAACACGCTTTGTTTTATGGCCGTTCAATGATATGCGGGGCCACTTTGATGATCGTCTCATTAGCAGAACGTGTGATCCTGAATGAGCTTCACACTAACCAGACCGTAATCCCCTGGTTTTTATCTGTGGGGGTAATCTCTATTCCTGAATTGAAGAAGGCCATCACGGTCAAAATCAGGATACAAAAGATTGTGAATTTTATTAATGATTCCATGGGTGACATTTTTTTTTTGGGGGGGGGGGGGGGGTCATCCTGTATTAAAGGATATGATTACATTAAAAGTGATTACATTAATGGACATGATTACATTAAAAGAAGTGAAGGAGAAAAGAAAACTTGTTATAAATCTAGATGCAAAAAGAAAAGTGGTTAATAATTTTGTCACTACTGTCAGCAGAAATCTTGAAAGCAATATAAGTAAATATAGGTAAATATAGGTAAATATAAGTAAATATAGGTAAATATAAGTAAATATAGGTAAATATAGATAATATAGGTAAATATAGATAATATAGGTAAATGCCGGTTGATTTATTAACTTCACATGATGATTACAGGTAAATAAAAGATTTAAAAAAACAAAATTTAAATTAAATTTTAATCAAACATAATTTGCATAATTATAATTCTCATTCATGTTCCTTCTTATTTCCCGAATGGATGACAATTCAATAAGGTTTTTCACAACTTATTTCAGTTCTTTTGGAGTGCCACACAGTGCAATATTAACCCATGGCATGCCCCTCTAGATATGAAGCTTCTTTGGACCCCATAAATTCCCCTCAGCATCCCTTTCACTACAAATTTCATGCTCTCCTTTCGTACAATTAGTAGCATCTTTTGTATCAAAGAATTTTTATAAATTAATTTGAGTAATGTTCAGAGTGTGTTTGTCATATCCATAGTGCTAATATTTAACCCAAAAAGAAGACAGATTCTATGTGTCCCCCTAATTTTGGTGCCCTTCCATCTCTCCCTCTCTATCCATCCATCTCAAATTTTACCTTTGTAAATGTCGGTTGATTTATTAATCTCACCTGATGATGACAGGTAAATCAAAAGTAGCAAGTCTGATTCTCAACCATTGTGTCAAGATATGGTGATGACGCAGCAACGTTTTTTTTTTTTTTTAATGCAAATGGTGGCTAAAATGTCTTTCTATTACAGAAGGATAAATAAAAATAAAAAAGAGGGGTGCAAAACAAAAAAAAACAAAAAAAAGGAGGGGTGCAAAAAAATAGAAAAAGTAGGGGTGCAAAAAAAAAAAAAAAAAGTAGGGGTGCAAAAAAAAAATAAAAAGGAGGGGGTGCAAAAAAATAGATCGGTCGTTCAATTGAAGTTTTATGTACACTCTAGCAGAAAAAAGAAACCCAAAATCAGATGGTCGCATCTGTGCAGTATACGAATATATAAGGGAGGTCAGTTGAATATTGATCTGCCTTGCATGATAACAGGTGCAAAAGCCGACACATGCACTGTTTAAACATTTAACACCCTCCCATATTAGCTTGAAATCTTGAATCGAAACTGAGCCGTCATTTGTTAGTTTGTTTTATGGCAAAAAAATTCATTCAATTTATTGAAGCAAATTTGATTTTTCATTTTAGAACATGAGACGTGAATTCAGTTGAATTTATTAAAGAACATTTTCCAATGGTTAAAAAAATCTGTCTCACTTGGACATTTTATTCTTAAAAACATTAAATAATAGCAAACATGAATATTTCCAAGTCAATTGTTTCGCTTACAAGATGTGGGAAAGGTTTCAAATTGACATAACATCTTTGATGGCCTAATGTAATGTCACTTATTATCTAGAGTGAAATGAGTTTCGCCAAGGTTTCATTGTTCCCCAACCCTTTTTAAATTTTTTTTTTTTTTTTTTACTTAAAACCATGTTTTAATAAAATTAAACATTACAAGGGGTAAGTTATAGGAAGTTTAATCGATTTTCACAGAACACAAACAAAACGAGTTGACTGGAAAAGAAAAATGGCCGAGGTATAAGGGAGATAACTCCCAGTTTTAACATTTTCTTTTATTTAAAAAATAAAAAAAAATGGTAAAATGTTGTTTTTTTGCTTTTGGTTACATAACTTGCTAACACTGCTACTTATTAGAAAATGTTCCCTCTTTTTTTTCTTTAAAGAAAAAAGGCTAAGATTTGTTGGAGTTATATCTTCCTTTCATTATTTATATCAGCCATCTTTCTTTTTTCAGTCAAACGTGCTATAACTTAATGTATTTAATGTTTAAAGTTTGTTTTTATTTATTTTTTTTTTTTTACAAATATATGGTTTCACGTAAAAATAACTTGTTTGGGAGGAATGAAACCCCGCTGAAATCAATTTAGGACTAAATATTGGGAAATTACCAACTTTGACTTGAAACTTTTTTTGACTATTCAAAATGAGAAAGCTTGGCTATAAACAATTCCCAATTTGGTCAGTACTACAAAGGCATTTCTAGTCAAAAGTCCAAAATTTACCACAGACAATGATATCAACCAACACCTGCCATTGTTAAAAATACGAGGTTAAAACTTCAAGGTCAGTTTGGGTTTTTTTTTCAAGGTTAGTTTTGGTTAAGCAGAATAAAAATGCGCAAATAAAACTTGGGTTGTTTTGTAGATTTAAATTCAAGAAAATGTTAAGCATTCACATAGCGAGATATGGTTAAAAACTATGCAATTTCTTTTTTTTATAAATAAATTAACTTTTTTTTTCTTTTCTAAAAAGACCTTAATAAATGCTGAACTTACCAGTAGTTCTGAAAATGTTCAACCCCAGCCAAGCCGCCTCTGTAAATCAAAAGAAACTAATAAAAGACTGTGCAGCTTGGTAGAACTGAAAACGGTCAAGATGTGCAGGATAATAATATCTTTGGGAATAGCAGAATATTCAGATTTAAATTCTTCGGTTTTTTAAGTACAATTTTTTTTTTTTCAGAAACAAAAAAGAAAGTTTCTTTTTTTTTTTTTTTTTTTTTTAAATTCTAGAAACAACGAAATTGAAAACAAAAACCCCAGTGTAGCTATTTTTTTTTAGGAAAGAAATGTGACTCAAAAGAAACAGAAAACAAAAAACGATTTATACTTTTGCGTCTTCATTGGAAATTTACTTAAAACAAAGAAAAAAAGTTGATTTCCAGAAATGATACAGAATGATTAAAAAGTAACATCCTATTATTAAATGTTCATAATTTATTATTGAAATTAACTGGAGGGGGGGGGGGGTCTTGTAACCTCCCCTCCCTCTATTTTGCCCTTTAGTTCTCACATTTCATGAACGATGTTTCTGACAAAGGGGGAAGAATTTCAAAGAAACTGAAATTTTGGGCATATTTATTAATTGATGTCTAATATCTATGGTTCAAATTTCATCAAAGTCAGAGTTATCTGAAAATTGAGGATAGGCTTCCAGTGAACTTAGAGTAGAAAGTAAATTTTCGGTTTACTTTCGGCAGCCTCGTAACTCTCGCTTCTCTTTAGTCCTCACATTCCATGAGCGATGTTTCTGACAAAAGGGGAAGAATTGCTGTTTTCTTGATCGGCTGCTGTTTTGAGTGGGTGGTGTGTGGAGATTTTCAGTCCTCTCATAATATTCTTCATCATTAAACTGACAACCTGTTAATCTCATTAACCCTTGAGTGTTTCTTACCTGTATAAATGGTGACTCATTGTTAAAACTGATGTGGTTCCCAGGTGGTTTGATAAGCTGGTTGCAAATGTTGGCACTCAGATTGAAGTCTAAACAAAACCCCATGCTATACCCTTTCTTATTAGTATGGAGTACTGTTGTCATATTTGGGCTGGTGAATCTCTGTCCCATTTGAGGGTTCTTGATAAGGTGCAGAAACGTATGATTAGCCCTACCCTTTCTTCTTCTCTGCACCCTCTCTCTCTCACAGACGTGATGTTGCTAGTCTCAGTCTTTTCTATAAATACTATTATGGCATGTGTTCTTCAGAATTATGTGATCTATTTCCCGCTACGTTTGTTCCAGCTCGTTTGACTCGTTGGTCTAGTGGTCTCCATCAATTCGCCGTTTTGATACGTCATTGTAATAGTTTCCTATTTCAGTAGCTTCTTACCAAAAACCGCAGGTCTGTGGAACTCTCTCCCTGCTGTATATCCTTAGTCTTTTCAAGACTAAGGCCAATAGGCATCTCCTGTCTTTGCGATTATCATATTTGTTCTTGTTAGCTCCTTACATCAAGTGGCTTCATGCCATGTCTGGAGCGATTTCCATAAAAAAAAATTTTTTAATTAATTTGTTGTAAGAATGATATTATCAGTAATAAATTAGCAGCAATTAATAATAGTAAGTTATTTACGAATCGTCCTGTAAAACAAAATTTCAATGTAAGTTAATTGTTTTGATTTTATATCTTTTTTTAAAGATCTTCAGATTTCATCTCAAAAATAAGAAAGAAAAAAAAAAGAGCCGTTTTAATTGGACCCAAAACAATAAATTCTAAACATTGAAGAAATAAAATACGGTTAATGAAAAATGATTTCCATTGTGAAGAATGATTTTCGCAATTTAATAAAAATCTCATTTTGTAAATGAATTTCTAAAAAAAAAAAAGAAAAAAAAGGGACACAGTCAAGAATGATGCCAATTTTTTCAAATTAAAAAGAAAAACTTAAATGTACCTTTTTGCTACTTAAACATAAAACTTAAGACTGCACAATTTTCTCTCGTGGTCATTAAAAGAAATTTTTTTTTTAATATCATTTTGATGATCAAAACTGATAGAAATTGAAATTATTTTTCATAAAAGAATTATATATTTTCAAGAATTCATGTTATTAATATAAGTATAACTTAAGTTTCATAATGATAAAGTTCCATATCTCATTACGTAAAGAAGGTTTGAATCATCGATCAGAAAACAGGGGGATAAAAATCAGAATTTTTCTCCGACATTTTACTTTTAAATTATAAATTATTTGATTAAAAATAGATATCAGCGATTTGAAATTAAAAATATTGTGTTTTTTTCTAAATATCAAATTGTTTTGTTTTTTTAAATATTAACTAATGCCGATCGCCAATAAAAAAAAAAAAAGTTGATCGACGTTGGGAAATAGTTTTAAAAATAAGAATTTAGAAAAGATTCAATAAAAAAAATTGGTAAAATATTTACCTATTTTTTTCTTGCGCTTTTATTAACGGAGTGTTACAATTGAATGAGAAAGTTATGGAAGCGAGGAGAATTGTAATTGGCAGGACGGAAGAAATTTATGGGTTATCAAACGCTCAGGGTAAAAGAATAGAGAATGGTGAAAACAATTTGGGATTCAATTCTTTGGCTGCAATCTCAGGAATCGATGAAAGAAAAAGAAAAAAGGGAAGTGAAGGGTGTTGTTGGTTGTTGGGTCTGACGGCATGTCAACAAAAGTTGGGTCGTTTAATGCCGAAGCCATACATGTTTTGTAGAGGATTGGTTTGCAGATTATTTGTTTTATAGGCAGATATTTCATAAACAAATCGTCCGACAACGATAGTTTTGATTTAACTCATAGATGGGGACCTAACAGGTACTTCCACTTTGGGTCTGAGTGAACCTGGCAACTCAGGAGTGACTCCACACTCCCCCAGAGCTCCCAAATTTGGGGCTAATCATCAAATTCACTTTACGGTCATATGCAGGACAGTTGGGTTGGTAGGGGCTTGTGTATTTGACAGGGTTGGGAAATAGGGTAGGTAGAAAGAGCTGGGAAAGATTGATGTCAGGTGGTGTGTAGGCGAACACCTTGCCCAAGTTTAGTGTCAAGCCCAACTTTTGGGGTCAGAGTGGAATAAAGTGGGATTTTACACTCCCCAAAGCTCCCAAACCAGATTTAAGATCAGAACGAGAAAGTGAAGGAAAGAAAAAGAATCCATTGAATATTGTAATTATTATTTGCAATTTTCAGCCGTTTTGCTCTCTGGCCTTCTTCAGGTGCCTTTTGTCACATTCTATGATGGTTTGAGAGTTCAACAAGACACCTGAAGAAGGCCGGATGCAAAACGGCCAAAGTGTTATAACAACCAGGGTTACGGAGTGGTAAGGAGTCACAGGTTACAGAGTGGTAGGGAGTCACAAGTTACAGAGTGGTAGGGAGTCACAAGTTACAGAGTGGTAGGGAGTCATAGGTTACAGAGTGGTAGGGAGTCACAGGTTACAGAGTGGTAGGGAGTCACAGGTTACAGAGTGGTAGGGAGTCACAGGTTACAGAGTGGTAGGGAGTCACAGGTTACGGAGTGGTAGGCAGTCACAGGTTACGGAGTGGTAGGCAGTCACAGGTTACGGAGTGGTAGGGAGTCACAGGTTACAGAGTGGTAGGGAGTCACAGGTTACAGAGTGGTAGGCAGTCACAGGTTACGGAGTGGTAGGCAGTCACAGGTTACGGAGTGGTAGGGAATCACAGGTTTGGAAAGGAGTCGGGGTTGGACTCTTAAGAATGCTAGGAGCCAAAGTTGGATTTTTTAATCTTCGAAAATCAACAGTCTGAATATATTGGAATTCTAGTAGTCGGAGTTAGACCTTATGACCTCTGACCCCGCAACAACAGCCAAGATGAGGAAACTCATCAAAAAATTTCTAAATAAGAATGAAAATTGCTCGTACCCAAAATACAAAATAGTGAAAGAAAAATCCAGGTTGTCCTCGATGGCCGTTCATCTAAACAACATGACATAAATGCTGGTGTGCCCCAGGGATCTATTCTTGGACCTTTGTTGTTCCTGATCTATATAAACGATCTCCCTGATGACATAGTGTCTGAGATCGGTTTATTTGCTGACGACACCACGCTTTACTCTCGCCATGTTGGCAAAACGGACGCGATCATATCTGAGGCAATGGCTGCATCCTTAGAAAATGACCTCCAGGCTGTAGTGGATTGGGGCCATAAATGGTTGGTGACTTTTAATGCCGCAAAGACAAAGCTCCTTTCCTTCAACAACTACAAGAAGCCTCTCCAACCACCGATTGCCATGGCAAATAACATCCTACCTGAGAGTTCATCATTCAAACTCCTTGGCCTAACCTTCACAGGTAACATGAATTGGAACACATACATTGAAGACATTGCCAAGGCTGCCGCAAAGAAGGTTGGCTCCCTCTACCGTGCTAGTGGACTCCTTACACCTGACATTATCCTGTATCTCTACAAAGCCACCATTCGCCCATGCATGGAGTATTGTTGCCACATCTGGGCTGGTGCATCATCTACTAGTCTCTCCCTCCTTGACAAAGTCCAAAAAAGAGTAGTCAACCTAATAGGTCCCTCACTGTCAGCTAAGCTCCAGCCCCTGTCCCATCGCCGCAATGTAGCATCCTTGTGTTTGTTTTACAAATACTTCAATGGATTATGCTCCGATGAGTGTGCTGCTCTGGTACCCCCTCGACGTAAATTCACTAGACTAACTCGACATTCTACTAAATCTCACTCATTCACTGTGGAGGTCCCCAGATGCCGGAGAGCATTCTACTCAAATAGCTTCTTTCCTCGTGCTGCTGGCCTCTGGAACTCCCTCCCTGCCCCCTGTTTCCCCGACAGTACTGACATGCAGAAATTTAAAACTAATGTAAACAGACACCTCGCTGCTCAGATCCCAATTTAAGCTGAACAACCAATCCTTCCCCCCCTTTTCCTTTTTTCTCAGTAGCCCCTTACGTTTACAGTGGCGTCCTGCCTTGTTTGGGGTGAACCATGTAAAAAAAAAAAAAAAAAAAAAAAAAAAAAAAATGACTGAAGTGTGGTTTTAAAAGGATGGGCATTTGTTTTTCTATCAAGAGGTCCGTATGGGTGTACACACGCACGCACAAGTTCAGCATGAAAAGGTAAACGGAGAAAGACACCACGTGAACGAAAGTGAAACAAACGAAACATGAAGGATAGTGCGAATATTTCATACAATTTGACATCACTGACATTGAAAAAATTTTTGTGTGCATTTGTTTTTCGCCTCTGTAATTTTGATAAATATACATTCAATTATTTATTATAGAAATTATTCGTAGAATTTGGTATATTCGGACTACTGTTCTCATCTTGGGTGTTTTTATCACAATGTTTCGGCCGATGTAACCTCCGACCTTCTTCAGGTGTACCTTGTCGAACTCGGGAATCTGGACGGAATTTCGAATGGAACCCTTTATTAAATACATGGAGATAGCATGCTCTCGTTCCATCTGCCAGTCAAGATGAGAACAATAGTCCGAATATACCAAATTCTATGAATTATCAACACTCATCTCACAAATTCCGAAGCATAATATAGAAATTATATTTTGCAATTTTTGAGATGAGGATAATTTGTATTATTTGGATTACCATTCTCATCTTGGTTGTTATTTTCACAACGTTTCGGCCGATGTAACCTCTGCCCTTCTTCAGGCGCATCTTCTCAAGTTCGGGAACCTAAAGATTCCCAGGTTTCATTATTAGGTTCCCAAGCTCAAAAAGATGCACCTTAAGAATGTCGGACGTTAAATTAGTCGAAATATGAAAATAAAAACTCAAGATGAAAATAGTAGTCCAAAGAATTAAAATAATAAAAATGTTTTGTTTTCTTTTTCATTTCCAACAAACCACAGCTGGGTAAAAAAAGGGGGGACAATGAAAGCGAATTGATTTATTTGGGTGTTCTGCCATATCAACCCCCTGCGAATAAATTAAGACTAAACTTGAAATTGGTTCTATTTTAACAAAAGATGCACCTGAAGAATGTCGGGTGTTACATCGGCCGAAACGTTGTTATGTAACAATCAAGATAAGAATAGTAGTCCGAATGATAAAAATACTATGAGAAAGGATGACTCGACGAAAAAGAAGGGTCGAAATGAAAAACGGCGAAAGAATGAAAGCAGATTGATTTATTTGGGTTTTCTGCCATATCAACCCCCTGCGAATAAATTAAGATTTTAAACTCCAAAGAAAATGGGCCCAACTTGAAATTGGTTCTATTTTCACAAACATAAGACATGCATAACTTAATTATCTTAAATATAACTGTCTGTCTATCGTTATTTCTATACAAGCAGAGTAACCTGACGTTGCCCGTGTATTATATAAAACAGAATACTAATAATGAAAAAACAAACATAATCTAATTGTTAACATAAGAAATCATAAACAAATTGCATCTTTCATTAATCGGCTCGAGGATAAAACTTTTGCAATTTTGTTGATTTTATTAAATATTTAAATAAACATTTTTCATATTGGATGTTTTTTAATATGGCTGATGTAAATAAATGGAGCAAGACGAAAGGGAAGTAAATCTGCTCATAATATGCAACAAGGGAATTAACCCGGCCAACCAATAACAATGGAAATAATGCAAAAGCACAAATGTTTGGTTCGAATGGTGAGGAAAAATATTATACATGATTTGTTGATTCTTTAGAAAGTAGATTCTTATTCCCTGAAACATCTTTCCACGGAAACCATTATTATTATGTGCCATCAAATGCATATAAGCCAAGAAATAGGTTTATAAGTATTAATGGTAAAAGAGAGAAGAAAAAAAGCAATGGAGGTGGGGAGAGGCAGATAAGAAAGGAGGACATTTTTATTTTGATGTAAATTGCATGTGAGTGAGAGAGTTAGAGAGAGAGAGAGAGATAGAGAGAGAGAGAGAGATAGAGAGAGAGATAGATAGATAGAGAGAGACAGATCTAGGGCAGCTGACAATTTTCTTCCATAATCAATCACCTCATTTCTTCGATTCAGATGTCTTTGGGCGAGGAAGGGGAGGGGAGATATGTTCTACATTTCCAGAACGGATGAAATTGGAGTAATTCAATGAACGTTCTGTGTGCAGATGGAATTCTTTAAGCAAATCAACATAAATGGAAATCTCTATATTAATATAATTGTGCGACAACTTCTCGTATGCCTGTGTGTGCATTCCTCGTGTCAACGGAACTTTGATAATTACATTTATTTTATTTAATACTAGCTGACCCTTGTCCCGGCGTTGCCCGGAAAATTAGATTAGCTCAAGAAATGCCATGGCCAACCTTGAAATATTGAATTACTTGTTGTTTATGATTGTCCAGTGCAGAAAAAAAGGCAACCCCCCCACCACTCAAAAAAAAAAAAAAATGGAAAAAAACCAAAAAAAAAAACCGTTACACGTCTCCATTTACTGCTAACATTAAATATGTATAGGAAAGTGATCCCCCACTCTAAAATATAAACGTTTTCTTTTTTTAATTCTTTTTTGCGGATATTTTTTCAGGCTGTTTACACGTAATTGGCAAAAAAAATTAGAAACTTATTTTTGGGGAAGGGGGGGGGGGAACTACGATGGGGGTGATAATAAAAATTTGGCAAACGTGTAGATTAGGTGACTTTACTGATTTTAATTACAACTAGTTTTCATTCCACTGTTTTTATCAATCGTGTCGAAATCATGGAAATTTGGCCATGTACTAATTTAAAAAGCGTTCAAGGAGTCTTTTTTCCCCCTATTAATGTTATAATAAATCGATTTAAACTCCAATACATTCAGCAAAGATCTCCAAGAAAATGAGATTCACCTTCTTTGAAGCGTGTTGGTGATTCATAATCAGTAAATAAAACAAGCGATAACGTATCTTGATTTTGTGGCGGATGACTTTTTATTTTTTTGCTAAATGAATATGTGAAAAAAGGGTACAAATCCTTCGAGCCTGAGGCAATTTTTATTTTGTTTCAATCCAGTGGCTCTCTGTTGGAAGCGCACAAATTCTAATTTCCCTCGATAAAATTGAAAAAATAAAAATTAAAAAAAAAACAATTGGTTACACGTCTCCATTACCGCTAACTGGCCCGGATGTTGATGCTCATTTTATGTTAAATTTTTAGATGAAAATGAAACATGTGCAAGTTGATAATCCCAATTGCATCTGCTGACTAGAGGAAGTGCAGAGACAGCAGATTGAAGACATGGATCAGAACAGTGAAAACAGACATGGAGCCGGTTGCTTGCCCCCACATTTTTGACGGCCATTGTTGTAACTGAGAATGGCTGAAGTATGCCGAGGACTCAGCTGCCGATCAGCATGGGTTAACTGCCTTGACATGAGACGCACTGAACTCATTTGGAGCCGGCTTAACCCAACCCATATGAATGCCATTACAGTACAGTAGTCGGCTGACAGTAAAGGTGAGATACCAAACAGTGCTTGAAACTGCAGTCAAATTTAAAAACTTAAAACAATAGAGGTGAAATACTTAATGCTACGGTTCAAAGGCCAAGTGTATGGAGGAGGGGAAGGATAATTCATTTAAATGTTAAAAATTTAACATAAATGATTTTCCAGAGAATATTGTTCAGAAAATTAACATCTATGCTGATGAAACCACTCTCTATTCTGGTGTTGCTTCTCGCCCATCTTCCTCGGATCAGTCGAAATATGCAGCTGATCTAGAAGTTGACCTGGGTTCAGTCGTGGATTGGGGTACGAAATGGTTTGTTTTGTTTAATCCTGTTAAGACTCAGCTCATGTCTTTCAATCGTAAACGTGTCCTTTTTCTTCCTGAGATTCCCATGGATGGCTCTGCTCTTGAGGAGAAACTGACTCTGAAACTTCTTGGTCTTTCTCTCTCATCAAATTTTCCTTGGAGTTCATACTTTAGATCCATTGCTCTTTCTACTTCCCGTAAAGTCGGTTCTCTCTATCGCTCTAAACACTTTCTCACACCTGAGGCTATTCTCTATCTCTACAAATCCACAATCAGACCATGTATGGAGTACTGTTGTCAAATTTGTAGCTGTGGGCCACCATCAATAGACTGTTTCTCTTGTACCAAACGGTCATAAACAACGTTTTAAGTTTTTAGACGGTTTCAAACTGATATAAATGATTGCGCATTAAAAATAATTACTTTTTTTTATCAGTTTTTTTTTAATTTTTAAATTCGAATTATTTGATGGTTTTCAGTAATCAAGAAAAAATTTAATTTCTACCCTCATCAGTGCAGGAGTGTCGGTTGCAGGCGGTCGCATGGGCTCGGACACAGTTCGTAGATTCAGCCAAAAATATCAAATATCTTTAGTCACGAATACGGGACAGTGAAATCGACAGAACAAGTCATGAAAACAAACTAAAAAGCCAAGTTTGATGAAGAAATCTGAAGAAATCAAACTACTGTTCTTTTTTCTCCCCCAGATTAAATTTGTGAACGAATATCGTCTGCGCCATTTTTATAGATTTCGTTTTATGAATACTCAAATATTAGTTAGCATGGATTTAGGAAGTAGATCTTTAAACTGTATCAAATAAGAAAGAAAAATGCAATGTGGTCGATCAATAATTGTGGAAAGTCAAAAAAGGAGAGAAAAAGAGATTTTGGGAGAGGGGATGGCGGGGCTGGGATGTGCAAAGAAGTGGCAGTTCTTTTGATTTAGGAGCACAAATGAACCATAATACTTGTCTTTAAACTTTAAATCAAGTCATACATTACTTTTTATTTGGCAGTTGAAAGGCTTAAAAATTACTTTCAAACAGTCAGTCATGTCGGCCAGTAATGAATTAGCTGTATCTACCCGGGAGTCTTTATTTTGATTTTTGTTTTGCTCAATGCCCCCCCCCCCCCCGCCTCAGGCTTTGAATTTCTTTTAAGAAAATATTTATATTTTCGGAAAGATAATTGAATGAAGGAATATATGCTAATTTGGATTGGTTTATGGTGTAGAAGCATTAGTTAACACTCATTTCTCAGTGACAGTCTTCTGGAGGTTGAAGGTTCAATCCTTACTACAGGTGATAAAACTCAGAATCCTTTTTTTTGTTGTTTTTTTTTTTTAATGGAAATCGCTCCAGACAAGGCATGAAACCACTTGATGTAATGAGCTAAAAAAAATACTTCAAGGTAAAAAACTAGCAAACGATTAGTGTTAGATAGATAGATTTCGACCCAAAAAACAGCAATTTTTTCCCTTTTGTCAGAAACATTGCTCATAGAATGTTAGGACTAAAGGACAAAATAAAGGAAGGGAGAGTTATGAGGCCGCCGAAAGTCAACCCAAAAATGAAGACTTCTACCGGATAATGGCTGACAGAACGAGAACAATCTACCTGCGTGAATTAATTAAAGGGTTCAGTTTGAAATTACTTCAAAGTCTCCGAATTCAGCATAAAAATTCACAAGTTTGACGAGAAGATTCCCAAGTTAAAAAGAATGTGTCTGAAGAAGGTCGGAGGTTACATCGACCAAAACGTGAAAATAACAACCAAAATGAGACTATAATTCAAATTATCAATTAGCATCTAAAAGAAATTCTAAAACAGAATATATTTTATTTAAAAGAAATCAATTTTGCAATAAAATCAATCGGACGTCTTTGACTCATATAAATATTTTCGATAGGATTTTTAAAATTGCTATAAACATAACTAAAATCGACAAAATGCATTTTGGTGGATTTAATTTCGTATTTTTTTTATTGCAATTTTTATTCGATTAATAATAAATAAATAAAAATATGAATTCAATGTGTAAGTCACAAGGTCGGTTTTTAATGTGGGGAAAATCTAACTCCCACAAAGGGGCACTCTCCTTTAAAGACTGAAGTCAAGTATTGTGGTTCATTTGTGCTCCTAAACAAAAAGGAAATATTCCAAAACGCGCCCCTGTCGTATCAAAGAACCAAGGTAGCCCTCTCGTACATCAAATTCCCAGTTTATTAAAAAGGGAAAAGAAGTCTAAATTATATTATTGTATAATTTTTAGAGGAGTTTTAATGGTTCAATTTCAACTTTAACGTAAAGTTATTCCCCTTTGTTCAAAATTTCAAAACGGCATTTGTCAATATATTTTTTTAAAGATTAAGTCAAATTTAATTAGTTTTTTTTTTAGGGGAGGGGGGGATGTGACCCTCTCCCCCAAAAAAACTAATTAAAAAAAAATTCTATATTAATAAAATCATGAGACAACTGCACGTGTGTGAGTGTTTCTCGCGTCAACGTAAATTTGATAATTACTTTATTATTTTTTTTAATTATATACTATTAAGCGATTATTTATTGAAATATAAAATGCATTAGCATAAAATAAAACGAAATTTAAAAAATCCTATTTACAATGAATTTAATTACGAAATTAAATTCATTATGCATTTCTGTTTCTTCGTAATCTTTTAATAGTTGAAAAAAAAAATGAATTACTTCGTGACCCTTCGAAATTTGAAAGAACTTTGGGAGTATTTAAACTGGCGAAAAGAAGTTACTTAAACTGGCTTTTAAATCTTTAGCAAATACGCATTTAATTAAAAGATTGAAAGTTTTGGCGAAAGTGTAGTATATTTAACGAAATAGGGGTGGGGGCAAATATCCAACAAATAACTGTTACCAAACAATCCAAAAATTAGTTTTCTATCGACCTGCATACTTTTAAAATTTTGAAACTAAGTTTTGTTATTTCAAAATTTGTTTCGTTACTTTCACTTAAACGATTTCGTCAATCAAACATGGCCGTCGATTTTTTTAGGTGGTCGCTAATTTCAGGCTTAATAGACTTACTATACGACTAACCCAACGTCCGGGGTGGTGTACAGTCGGATTAGGGTAAGTTTTTTTGCACTTCTTTAGTTTAGCTGTGAATTAGAATTTATTTGTTTTCCATTTCGAAAACAGGGGCAGATACTCAACCGAAAGTAAGATAGAATTAAAAGTTTTTATCCAAAACAATCAATAAAGCGAACAATAATAACAGCGAACAGTGTTTGTTTGTTTTATTTAATAATGTAACATTTTATAAAACGAATAGTGAACAGTGATTTTTTTTTTGTATAGTTTAAAACTTTATAAAAACGAAGAGTTTGTCTTATTTTTTTATCAAACAAACAGTCAATATTGATTTTTATTACTTCCGATTGATTGGGTTAGGAAACTCTTCAAAATTGATTTTTGATTCACAGCTAAACGTAAGTGACTTAAAAAAAATCTTTTAAGCTTGAAATTAGCGATCACCTTAAAAGATCGACAGCCATCTTTGATTGACGAAATCGGTTAAGTGAAAGTAACGGTTAAGTGAACGTAAAATAGTTTCAAAAGTTTCAAACTATGCCGGTCGGTAGAAAATTAAATTTTCTATCGTTTGGTAACAGTTATTATTTTTTTCGGTGTTCATCTAGAATTACGGAGACATTCGAAAAAAAAATAAAACAAACTGAGAAATATATGTTTGATGTACGTATCTTTTACGGAATGAATAGATCGTGTACCAAAAAAATCACGTAAATTAATCAAATAGTTTTTATTTTATAAAAGAAAATCAAATTTTACCGATAAACGGGTAATGTTGATATATCAGCGGCATTTTTGGTTATATTCAAGGTAGTTAAGGGAGATAACACACACAATTTAAGACTTTATTTGTCTATTTCGCAAAAGTTCGTATTATCTCCCTTGAATATCAACAACATGGCGCCGATATTTCCCCCCTTATTCGTTTATCGATAAAATTTGATTTTCTTTTATAAAATAAAAACTATTTATTAATTTACGAGATTTTTAGTATAGGATATATTCAATCCGTGACAGATATTCCTCAGTTTTTGTTTTTTTCGAATGTCTCCGTAATTCTAGATAAGCACCAATTATTTCATGAATAGGAATTAAAACAACATTACCCTAACAAAATTAGTTCTCAATTAATAATTATGATAAAAATGATAGCGTAATGATGTTATTTACCTTTCAAAATTCTACTTCAAAATAAAAATAATCATTTGGTAAAAAAAGGTGATAGAAAAAAAGACACCGGGTTACGAGGTAGAGATAGATGGGTTTTTTTTTTTAATCATTTGAGGATGTGGTAAACTTTTCAAATATCATACTAAGAGACAAAAAGAAAGGTCATAATAAGGAAAAAAGGAGGCCATTCTCCCAGGCATTACCTCTACTTTATGGAGGGAGTGGGTGGGTTTATTCGTGAGGGAATGCCAACCGGATTATAAAGGTTATTTTTCTTCCCATCCAGAGTGCCGCGTTTTGGGAAGGTAAAGGTGAAACATCGTCTTTGTGTCTAACTTCGCCCTCGTGGGGAGGTAATCCAAAGGCAGAACCTTTTGGGGAAAGTGGATTAAAAACAGTCTTTGTGTCTAACTTTGCCCTAGTGGTAAGAAGTAAAAAAAAGAAAGAAAAAAGTAACTCCAATACAACATACTCACTCTCTCTCTCTCTCTCTCTCTCTCTCTCTCTCTCTCTCTCTTTCAATAGACATATAGAAACAGGAAAAGAGAGAGAAAGAGGGGAGAGAGGTTTCTTTTACACTGTCTCTCTCTATCCCCCTCTCTCTATCATGTTTTATTAATACAGAAAGCAAGAAAAAGTGAGAAAGAAAGAGAGAAAGAACGGGTGGGTATGTGTTTTCTGTTGGAGTTTCTTTTTTACCACTATTTACTAACCTCTCATTTAGAGAAAAGTATAGATGAGAAGAGAGAGAGAGAGAGAGAGAGAGAAGTGTGTGTGTGTGTGTGTGTGTGTGTGTGTGTGTGTGTGTGTGTGTGTGTGTGTGTGTGTGTGTATGTGTTTGTGTGTATCCTTGCGGATTAAGTGCGTGGATGAGAGAGAGAAATAAAAAGTGGAAAAATAGTCGGGTAGAGATACGACGGGTGGGGGTTCTCCGATGTGTGTGTGTGTGTGTGGGGGGGGAATGGATGGGGGGGGGGAATGGATGGGGGGGGTGGGGGGGGGGTTCCTGAGAAGAAAAAAAGCGAAAAACCCAGAGGAGGAGGAGGGATAAGGAGAAGCCAACATGACCCAGACAGTCTGACCTAAATTCACAAATAAAAGTGCCAGAATCAGCTACTCAGCAGAGGAGAGAGAGAGAAAGAGAGAGGGGGGGGGGGGGCTGCCTTCCTTCTTATTCGCCAATAAAATTAATATACATGAAAATAAATAAAACGCCATCAAAAAAGAAAGATCCTTACAGATTTTTACCAAGAAAAACAAACACAAATGATACATTTTTTAAAAATAAATTGAAAAATAAAAGATGTAGCGTTATTCCCCTTCTCCCACCCCTCCTCATCGCGGTGTTCTTTTCTCTATGCAAGCCGTATTAACTAGTTGTACTCCTATCACTAGTATTACGAGTAGTAGTACTAGTAGTATATTGGTCGTGGTTGAATAGCAACTAGTGCAAATTTTGTACTCTAGGGATGGAAAGAGAGAGAGAGAGAGAGGAGAGAGGGGGGGGGAGAATCTGTAGATTCCCCCTCCCCCTGAAACCAACCACTCTGTCTCACACGGTCAAGTGTAAGAGGGGAGTGAAAGTACCGCCGGAGGAGGTGGGGATACTGATCCCCTGAGTGGGGCGGGACAAACACCTTGTTTGTTTCTAAGAGATAACGACCGACAAAGGAGAAAGAGAGGGAGAGGCAGACAGAAAGAGCAAGAAAGAGAGGATGAGGAAGAGAGAAATATAGCGGGGGGGGGGGGGGAATAGAGAGGGGGAGAAGGTGAGAATGAGAGAGAAGGAGAAAACAAAACATGTGCTGCTATTATTACAATAAGACAATTTCGATTTTCCAACAATAATTCCACCAGAGAGAGCGAAGGAGCGAGGGAGATATATATATATATATATATATATATATATATATATATATATATATATATATATATATATATATTGTTTCATTTTACTTCAGTCGAAGTTCTCAAAAATTCGAATATTCTATTAAAGTTCTCTTTACCTGTCAAACGTTGAGTTAGTAAAGAAGTTAAGAATATTAATTTTCCTCTCCCAATTGACTAGTTGATTATGTCCTTCATTAGATCTCTTGGTCTTACCGGATTCCAGGACAAGAATTCATCTAGTCTGGTGGAGTATCCAGCTTAGTGCTGTTACTTGAGGTAACATTACTTGGAGAAGGCGCACCATTCCTTGTACGAGCCAGTGTATAGCAATATCGAAAAGATCTTATTTTAGTTTCGAATACTGTTATTTTGAATATTTGGTCAGGGCTTACTTGTAGGGAGAAGTATCCTCATCTCAGGTTGTCCTGACAAACCCTTGTACAGAGAGACCAAATACACTCGAGGGTGGTCTCTCGTAGGTAAATATGTGTGTGTGTGTTTCGGGGGGGGGGGGTGCAAAGACCAATCTCGGTATCCAGAGAAAAACTACCCCCCCCCCTCACACAAAAAAATTCTTTCTTCTCCGGCCTTCAATTGCTTTTTTTCATTCTTTTTTGCAAGAAGGTGAATAAATGATAAAACACTTGTTTTCTTCTTGTTTCTTTTTTGTTTTTATACTGTTTTTTTGTTTTTTTTATTTAAGAGTGGAGGGGGGGGGGACCGCCATACTCCACCCCCACCTGTGTGGCCCGTCCCATTCCCGCGCAAAAGGGCAAGACGCGGCGATCGAGCTCTCAAGATTTTCACATTACAGTTAGTGTTCGAACGTTTGCTTTTTTTTATTAACGCAACTTAAAATGCGCCCATTTTATCTGCGCGGTTAACGCTGTAAAAGCTATTTACATGACAAACAAACGGAAAATCTGATATTTTTTTATAATAACTTAGAGTCAATCCAACGGAAATTTTAGATAAACAGTCAAAAGCTGTTTTCAGCACAACAATAAATTCAACCAATTCTCATAAAACTAGTTGTTAAAATATTAATATTCAAAACTAGCGTGACCCATGGAAATTCAACAGTTGTATGTTTCATCTGGTGTATATTGTTGGCATTCTATGGAGATCCGGTGCGAATGCAGACCCCACGCTATTATTGTGCTACCTCTGTTCAAACTGAAACCTATTTATCTAAATCCTCTGATTAATGTAGTTTCAGAATAGATCTGATTATGCAGGTCTATCTCCAAAATCCGGGTGGGAATTTGTGATAACTACGACCCCATACCCTGGTACCATCTTCGGACAGAACAGATACTACACTTGGTATTTATCTACCCCTACAGCGGTAAGATGTGACACCAGGTCAGGAAAGTGGGATTGAAAAGCCAGCGCCCTAGAGGGTGAGCACTATGGGCGACAAAAAATGCCTTGGCAGCCCCGTCGGCATTCCTCAGTAGGGGTGCCTCGGGCGATTAGCATAAACTAACCCCTCCTCAAAGGGTGAGAAGGCAAAGCCTGGGAGGGTGGACCTCCTAGAACTTCACAGGACAATACCTCAGACCGGCGAAATCAAGGCCCGAAAGCCAAGAGGGTACCGGTCTAAGGGGTGTAGCATCCATCGGAACAGATACTACACATTGATCCTAGGCCAAAAAAGTGTATTTTATTTCGAATTCCATGTTCGACACAACAGCAGCATCAGATGAATTTTTAAAAATACTTATTTTGCATTGCATCTTCAGCGATCGGACGAGCCAAATGTGAAGGGTGATAATGTACGTCCGAACATGAAATTGTCTTTGCGCATAGAGATTGAAAGAAATCCAAGTGCATGACCGACAAACCAAGAGGAGAAAAAAAATTCAGAGATATGAGTTAGCATCTTAAAAAAAAGAGAAGGCAGCAAAAGTGACCATAGCCGTGTTGTTTTGATTCATATCAGTCATGGGTACGTCCTCGACAATCAGTCCATCAGATTTGGGGTCATTTCTGAGTCGGCAATGACCTTACTTCTATCAGACTGAAGTGTGTTTCTGTACAGTTCTAGGAAGTCCACCCTCTTCCCAGGCTTTACCTACTCTCTTTGAGAAGGGGTTGATTTATTGCTAATCGCCTGACATGTCCCTACCGGGAAATGCTGATGGGGCTGCTCAGGCATTTTTGTGAGCCAGAGTGCATACGCCTCGTGTGCGCTGGCTTTTTGATCCCTACCTTCTGACCTTATGTCATATCTTCCCCTGGTGGGAACGAGGTAAATACCAACTCCACAAAGTAAAGGGGGGGGGGGAGGGGCAGTATTGAGTTGAAGGTTAACATTGGCTTGAAAGGAATCTTCTTACTGATGCATTATGGTCGAATCATCATCATCATCATCACCAGCAGCAGCAGTTCTTTTTTATTAACGTACAGGTTGAGGGGCATCATCCACACTGGTCAGCCCCTGTCCAGGTAGTTGGCTAGCTGCACGCATGGCACAACTCCCTCCACACTTCCAAGAAACTCAATCATGATGATTAACTGCAGCAGTTCTTTCCAAGGCAACTGAGGTCGGCTTTACCCCCCCCCCCCGTCTACCAGGGACTTCCAAATCTCGAGCTATCTTGATGGCACCACTCGAGCGTTCCACATGTCCACATCAACAAAGCCTTTTTTCTCTGTTAATGACATCAATGTCCGTGAGGTCAAGATGTTCCAGCAGATCTTGCGTTCGATCATACAGTTGCCACATCTTCTGGTTCACATTGCAAATCTGTCCAATCGTTTCCCTTCCGTTGTGTTGTAATCGTTGCAGGTTTGCTTTTGGCCAAAGGCCAGGTCGCACTTGCATCTCTCAAATTACATCTGACACAGGGAGTTTTGTACAGGTTGATTTTATCTGGTGGGCACTGCGTAAACTAGAGGCAAACGAGTGGTTGGTGAAGGTTGTCCAAGCAATGTACAGAGATGCTAAAAATCGTGTTAGAATGGGCGTACATTAAGGTTCTGTACTGAGTCCATTGCTTTTCATTTGTGTCTTAGAAGCATTGTCCAAGGAGTTTTGTACAGGTTGCCCAGAAGAGATGCTGTATCTTCTTCTTCTTCTTCATCCGCTTTATTTTTGAACAGGCCTTTGATTAGTCCTCTATAAGAGGGGGGGCTGCCTGTCAGTCTGTCAGTCTTGATCAAAGTCTTCCACACCAGACTTGGCATTCGCGAGGATCTAAGTTTGTAATCCCCAGGGCTGCACGGTGACGTTTACACAGCTCATCCCAAGAAAGCTTTGGTCTTCCAGCCTGCTGACTTAATGCGATGGACATGTTTTGATCCAGGAGTTCCAGTTGGAGCTTCGCTCGACATGGTCAAGCCATCTCATGCTGCCTAGTTTAAGGACATCAGTTATTTCCCGTATACCAAGTCTGTATGTTGATGTGAAACAAAGGAAGGTCTATTCGTTAAGTAAAACACTTGAAGGAATGCTATGGAAAGTAACGGTCTGAGAGTGAATGTTACCAAGACCAAAGTGATGATCAATAATGGTTGTAGTTTTAGAAACCTCCCAAAAAGAGGAAAGTTCCGCTACTCAGTTTTGTGGAAAGAGAATCGGGTGCAATTCAATTTCTTGTGGTACTTGTAATCATTGGGTACACAAGAAGTACGGTTGAGAGAGGATAATCAGTTTGTGTGCAAGAAGTTTAAGACAATGGAGATGGATGAAAACTCAGATGTGGAAAAAGTATATTTGGATGACAAAGCTATTGAGGTTGTCCAGAAGTTGTGTTACCTTCGTGATACGATTGGAGCACTGGGTGGAGCAGGTGCTAGTGTGATTGAAAGAGTTAGGAGTGGATTGAGTAAATTCAGAGAACTTTTGCTCTTACTAACTAGCAGAACATTACCACTGTTGACTAGTACGCAGTGTGATGATGTATGTAGGTGAAACCTGACCAGTGAGGTTTGAGGACATGCGTTGCCTGGAGAGAAATAATATGAGAATGATACAATGGATGTGTAATGCAAGTTTTAATGACAGGCTTAGATCTGATGACCTCAGAGGCAGATTAAATCTGGACAGTATAGGGAGATGTATGCAGAACAAGAGAATTTGATGGTATGGCCACGTTGAAAAAATGGATGAGATTTCTTGGGTTAGTAAATGTAGAACAGTTGAGGTAGCAGGTTCAGTTCACAACAACAAAGAAAACATGTGAGAAAGTGATAAGAATTTACTTGACAAAGAGGGATAAAGACCTGGTGAGAGATATGTTCATTTCGAAGTCAATTTCTAAAAGTTGTCCAACGGATGCTAGTATGTAAAACGGACATTAAATCGATGATGATGATGATGATGATGATGATGATGACAGGGATTTGAATCAAAGTTAAGTATGGTTTGATTCGATCCTGTGATGCCATCCTCCCAGGCATTACCTCCTCCTTCAGGAAACGGGTTGATTTATCACTGATCGTTTGAGACACTCCTACCAGGGGTTGCCGGCAAAAGAAACAGTAAATTGTAGTGGTTTTACATAATAAGGTGATTTGAAATAGTGAAATCAAGCGGCATTTTGAAGGATTCCTCTAAAGTTAATGTTAACCGAGTTTAAAATGGAGGAAATGGTTCCAGTTGTCCATACAGGAAAAGGACATGATGAATGCACCTCGTCAATTGACCCTTTATTTCAATGACGGGGAGGTGCTGTCACAAGGGAGAACTGGCTCTCCTAGAGTTGGGCCATAGTGTATTTGCACATCTCCTTTCGATAACGACTGAAGCAACCAGAAAATCCATTCTTGGCTGGGGATATTTTCCCACGTATTTAAATATCAAGAAGAAAAGAAAAGTAATTAATTAGAATTCAGTTCCCTAGACACAGAACAAATGGCGGTCGAGGTCAATGAGTTATGTCAAATAGAAGAAATGGAACAAGCTTACGGCCGGGAGTGCTCGAGATTTAGAGAAACAGACGGAAAGAAATGCGAGCGAGAAAACACAAAACACAGTGCACTTTTACAAGAATATATGTCCATTCTTAATATGTCCATTCATTCTACGCATTTAACGATAAAACGACTAATTTTAAACATAAGCATGACAGTGAAAACTAACTCCGAAGAGGCAGGAAGAATTGAAAACTCAAAATCTGCACTGAAAAGTTGTGATACATCATCCACAGACAACTGTTTCGCGTATCACAGCTCTTCAGTTCAACTAGACGTGGCGAGATTCTAAGCTCGACTGCTTGGTCAGCAGTCAGGCTTCTTACCATTATGGTATCATGCTAAGCATGTAAAACAGATGTTAGACAGATGATGATGACAACTACAAAGTAAGGGGAATTATAAGGCTATATTTGTTTACATTCATATTACTGACCGCCTAGAGAGCTCAATTTCTTCAAGAAGATCAATACTTTAAATAAGACTGATCAAAGAGACACAGAGAGATTCAAAACCAAAACGTCTGTGGTTGGTGTCTGGTGCCCTACCAACTGAGCCACCAAATCTGCTGTTGATATAAGTGGGATTCTAAACAGTAATTGGGAACAGAGTGCATTAAATAAAGCACCATGGAGACGGGATATCAAAATTAAATATGAAAGAAAACGCATTAAGCATATACAATTTAAGCGAGTTGTTGGGAATAGAGTGTCAGAAATGACAAATGAAATAGTTCCGATTCTCTGTGATCGGGTGTGTGGGGACAGTGGTGAAGTGTGCCTGAGCATAGCAGGTCTTACAAGTCACAGTCATGTCCAAGAACTTATGAACTATCTCTTTCAAGGGATAGCAACTTGTAACCTATCAGCAAACGTGGCCAATCTGTACCAGGTTTGAAACGACATAAGAGAATCCAAAACGATAGACATGGGAGTCTAGAGGACAAAACACAACATAGAAACATTGCTCCGCAAAGACTTGTTCAATCTAACATATTCCTCATGGAGCTGAATCAGATAACATATGCTGCAGGACAAAACACGATACCACCTTGGAAACTGAAGCTCCAAAAGCAACTCAACTTTGCAGAAAAGAATTGTCTCAGATCAAACGATTCCTCGCCGCCTCAACAGGGGCGGCTGAAGAACATCATCTGCAGACTCAGTTTAAAATATAACACAAACATAACGGACATTAAAAACATAGCGAAGGCAAAATTCCAGCACTTGTTAAAAGAATCGAAACAAAGGACAATAAGACAGGGTGAAAATTGAAAAAAAAAAAAAAAAAACAGTTCAAAAAGAATACAAGACTGTTTTATAGAAACCACATAAGAGAGACAATCACGGTAGAAAAGCCACCGAAAAAGCAAGAGCTAGAAGACTACTGGAAGCCTCTTTTTGGGAATGAGGGAGCATGCCATCAAGAGGCCAAGTGGATCTTAAAAATAGCTCAAGTAATGAAAGCCAGCCAGAAATGCCAGAGCCAGAAATAACGTCTGGAATGATAAAACGAAAGTTGGATCGATTTCAGAATCACAAAAAACCTGTCATAGACAACCTACCCAATTTCTGGCTTAAGAAACCAAAGAGCACTTCATAGACATTAGAGTGTTGAGGGGTGAAGAGGCCACACTAGCATGGCTAGTAAAAGGTGATACAACCCTCATACCCAAAACGAGTGAGACACAAAACCCTACTAAATACAGACACATCTGCTGTCTCACTACAACCTACAAACTCTTCACCGGCCTGGTTGCAGACAGCATCTACGAACACCTCTCTTTTAGAGCGTACCTGAAAAAAGAACAAGCAGGGTGTAGGAGGAAGTGTTTAGGCACCAAGGACCAATGGTTGATCAATAAGACCATCCTTGAGGATTGTAGGAAGAGGCAGAGAAATCTAAGCATGGTTTGGATCGATAATCAAAAGGCACATGATGCGGTGCCTTGAATGAGATAAGATCCATCCCGTCATCAAGAAAACCATATAAAGATGTGGCAAACAACCATGGCATTAAGCCACACTAATGGAACAATAACAATCCCTGACGTCAAGATCCGAAGAGGAATCTTCCAAGGAGATAGCTTATCTCCTTTACTCTTTTGCATGGCGATAGATCCGATAAGTAAATTACTGAACAAAAGCCAGAGTGCTTACAATCTGAGCCAGGGCCACCAATAAGACCCAAACAAAAGCCAGAGTGCTTACAATCTGAGCCAGGGCCACCAATAAGACCCAAAAAAAGCCAGAGTGCTTACAATCGGAGCCAGGGCCACCAATAAGACCCAAACAAAAGCCAGAGTGCTTACAATCTGAGCCAGGGCCACAAATAAGACCCAAACAAAAGCCAGAGTGCTTACAATCGGAGCCAAGGCCACCAATAAGACCCAAACAAAAGCCAGAGTGCTTACAATCTGAGCCAGGGCCACCAATAAGACCCAAACAAAAGCCAGAGTGCTTACAATCTGAGCCAGGGCCACCAATAAGACCCAAACAAAAGCCAGAGTGCTTACAATCGGAGCCAGGGCCACCAATAAGACCCAAACAAAAGCCAGAGTGCTTACAATCTGAGCCAGGGCCACCAATAAGACCCAAACAAAAGCCAGAGTGCTTACAATCGGAGCCAGGGCCACCAATAAGACCCAAACAAAAGCCAGAGTGCTTACAATCTGAGCCAGGGCCACCAATAAGACCCAAACAAAAGCCAGAGTGCTTACAATCTGAGCCAGGGCCACCAATAAGACCCAAACAAAAGCCAGAGTGCTTACAATCTGAGCCAGGGCCACCAATAAGACCCAAACAAAAGCCAGAGTGCTTACAATCTGAGCCAGGGCCACCAATAAGACCCAAACAAAAGCCAGAGTGCTTACAATCGGAGCCAGGGCCACCAATAAGACCCAAACAAAAGCCAGAGTGCTTACAATCGGAGCCAGGGCCACCAATAAGACCAAAACAAAAGCCAGAGTGCTTACAATCTGAGCCAGGGCCACCAATAAGACCCAAACAAAAGCCAGAGTGCTTACAATCTGAGCCAGGGCCACCAATAAGACCCAAACAAAAGCCAGAGTGCTTACAATCTGAGCCAGGGCCACCAATAAGACCCAAACAAAAGCCAGAGTGCTTACAATCTGAGCCAGGGCCACCAATAAGACCCAAACAAAAGCCAGAGTGCTTACAATCTGAGCCAGGGCCACCAATAAGACCCAAACAAAAGCCAGAGTGCTTACAATCTGAGCCAGGGCCACCAATAAGACCCAAACAAAAGCCAGAGTGCTTACAATCTGAGCCAGGGCCACCAATAAGACCCAAACAAAAGCCAGAGTGCTTACAATCTGAGCCAGGGCCACCAATAAGACCCAAACAAAAGCCAGAGTGCTTACAATCTGAGCCAGGGCCACCAATAAGACCCAAACAAAAGCCAGAGTGCTTACAATCTGAGCCAGGGCCACCAATAAGACCCAAACAAAAGCCAGAGTTCTTACAATCAGAGCCAGGGCCACCAATAAGACCCAAACAAAAGCCAGAGTGCTTACAATCTGAGCCAGGGCCACCAATAAGACCCAAACAAAAGCCAGAGTGCTTACAATCTGAGCCAGGGCCACCAATAAGACTCAAACAAAAGCCAGAGTGCTTACAATCGGAGCCAGGGCCACCAATAAGACCCAAACAAAAGCCAGAGTGCTTACAATCTGAGCCAGGGCCACCAATAAGACCCAAACAAAAGCCAGAGTGCTTACAATCTGAGCCAGGGCCACCAATAAGACCCAAACAAAAGCCAGAGTGCTTACAATCGGAGCCAGGGCCACCAATAAGACCCAAACAAAAGCCAGAGTGCTTACAATCTGAGCCAGGGCCACCAATAAGACCCAAACAAAAGCCAGAGTGCTTACAATCTGAGCCAGGGCCACCAATAAGACCCAAACAAAAGCCAGAGTGCTTACAATCTGAGCCAGGGCCACCAATAAGACCCAAACAAAAGCCAGAGTGCTTACAATCTGAGCCAGGGCCACCAATAAGACCCAAACAAAAGCCAGAGTGCTTACAATCTGAGCCAGGGCCACCAATAAGACCCAAACAAAAGCCAGAGTGCTTACAATCTAAGCAAGGGCCACCAATAAGACCCAAACAAAAGCCAGAGTGCTTACAATCTAAGCAAGGGCCACCAATAAGACCCAAACAAAAGCCAGAGTGCTTACAATCTGAGCCAGGGCCACCAATAAGACACAAACAAAAGCCAGAGTGCTTACAATCTGAGCCAGGGCCACAAATAAGACCCAAACAAAAGCCAGAGTGCTTACAATCGGAGCCAGGGCCACCAATAAGACCCAAACAAAAGCCAGAGTGCTTACAATCTGAGCCAGGGCAACCAATATAACCCAAACAAAAGCCAGAGTGCTTACAATCGGAGCCAAGGCCACCAATAAGACCCAAACAAAAGCCAGAGTGTTTACAATCTGAGCCAGGGCCACCAATAAGACCCAAACAAAAGCCAGAGTGCTTACAATCTGAGCCAGGGCCACCAATAAGATCCAAACAAAAGCCAGAGTGCTTACAATCTGAGCCAGGGCCACCAATAAGACCCAAACAAAAGCCAGAGTGCTTACAATCGGAGCCAGGGCCACCAATAAGACCCAAACAAAAGCAAGAGTGCTTACAATCGGAGCCAGGGCCACCAATAAGACCCAAACAAAAGCCAGAGTGCTTACAATCGGAGCCAGGGCCACCAATAAGACCCAAACAAAAGCCAGAGTGCTTACAATCGGAGCCAGGGGCACCAATAAGACCCAAACAAAAGAGTCAACCACCTGATCTTCATGGATGACCTCAAGCTGTAGGCCAGTTCAGACGCTGACCTTCGACTCTTGCAGGTTGTCCATACCTTCTCCAAAGATATTGGAATTAAGTTTGGTCTGGATAAATGTGCCAAATGCTCCCTCAGAGCTTGGAAGATCCAAACGGAAAACATACAGCTTGACGACGACACTGACATCAAAGAACTTGAAGAGCAGGAACAATACAAAAACCTTGGCATAGAAGAAACTGATTCAATTCAACATGCCAAGATGAGAGAAAAGATTGGCAGAGAATATGTACGCTATGTTAGAAAAATTTGCAAAACAGCTCACAAACAAAAATAAAATAACTGCTCTTAATCAACTAGCCATGACAGTAATAACATACACCTTTAGCATTATTGACTGTCCACAAAAAGACATTGACAGACTAGACACTAAAACGAGAAAAACGTTACAGAAACCAATGTCTACCAAGGCTGTATCTGCTCAGAGGAGCAGGAAGTATGGGTCTCTCAGAAATTGATCATCAACATCAAGCCACTATTGTGAACACCGGTCAATATCCGATGAGCTCCGAAAACCCAAACCTTATGATGGTACGTCAACACCAAGAAAAACAACCTCTATCACAAAACTGGCCAAACATTTTGGACAGGACTGTCTTACAAATAAGACAGAAATGGAACACAAGCCTTCCATGGAAATAGCCCGGAAGAGCCGCCAGAAATGCACCAAGACCTTCCATTGCAGAAAACTGGAAGAATGGGTCAACCAACAACATGCCAAATATGTTCTGAGTGATCCTAGGAATATATAGATAAGGAAGACTCTGTAGACTAACTGAAAAGAGGATTTCTCCACTATAATCAGGAGAGAATGATAATGGCTGCTCAAGATCAAGGCTTGATGACCAATGCCTTTAAAAAGATGAGTGGTCTCAGCAATGACAAGTGCAGGTTCTGCCACACAGAAGTGGAGAGTGTGAGCCAGCTGACATTCAGTTGTAAGGTTCTGCTAGGGGATGGCTACTATACAATGCGACACAATGGAGTGTGCAAATATTTTCACTGGACCATCTGTAAAAAGTTGAATATCCAGTGTAGCAGCAAGTCCTGGGAACATATACCAGAAAGAACAGTTGGAAATAAGTCATACAGCAACCACTATAATTATGCAATTCCTACAGCTACATATCTAGAAAACGGAGCTGTTAAATCTGGCATCGTAATATGGGACAAAAGGGATGGAAGTAGCAACCCTAGTTGAAGTCAGTGTCCCTAAGGATGCAGGATTAAACAGAGCTGAAAGGGAAAAGATTAGAAAATACCAAGGTCTTATGTACGACATGAAAAGAAACTGGAATCTCAGAAAGATCTAATTATAGGAGCAACCGGACTCATGAAAACGAATTTCAAAAACTACCTGACAAATACACCCGATGAACCAAGTGCAAGAGAGATACAGACAATTGCACTTAAAGGGACCGTTAGAATCTTAAAAAGATCTCTCAGCTGGAGTGTCTAAAATAGTTGGTGAATACCCCATCCCCAGCAAAAACAAAAAGATAAGAAAATTGAAAAAAAGAGATAGAACACAATCAACAACTTTCATAGGACAGCATGTCCGCAAGTACTCTGCCAGAGAATGTAAAAGTCTGGTAGGCTTGTAAAGCCATATTGATATACTCACGTGTGAATTAAATGAACAAGCGATGGCAATACTCGATATCAAGTTTGCTGCCACCATATATATATATATATATATATATATATATATATTAATTTCTTTAAGTTAACACAAACTTTTGTGTAGTAGCTCAATAGTGTATGACTAGAGCTCTTAATCTAACATCACGTAAACTTTAGTTATTCAGGGAACAACATTCCGGATTTCTTTCAAAAACACTTTATTTACAAACAATTGTTTCTGCCCATCAATAAAAAAACTGTGGAGTGTGTATTTTTATCAATTGAATATGAACACTGTAAGTAAGAGAAATAAAAACAGATATCATGAAAATAATACATGAACAAATAATATTTATCTTTGTACATATTAAATGAATGTTGGATGCATTTTAAAATGTTTTCAGTCTGACTGGAATTTTTCGTACACTGATGAAGCCTCCTCATGAATATATATTTTGTATATCATGAAAATGCATATTCTTGACATGGGCAGGAACAACAGTTTGTAAATAAAGTGTTTTTGAATGAAAATATGAATAAGTAAGGTTTAAATGTTTATTTTTATATATATATATATATATATATATATATATATATATATATATATATATATATATATATAAGTATAAATTTTTATTTATACAAACATTATTGGTTACATATGTGCATACATGTTTCGGTTGCACTTTTCCAAGAAAGTCAACCTCATCAGACCAAGAATCTTTCTGGAATGGATGGATTTGTCGAATTTTCTATCCTTTAGGATAGAAAATTCTTCTTTTTTTTAATACAAATCACGTGCTGCATTCACGTTCTTCATATTTGATGATGGGAAACAACATCTTGCCCATTTGGCCCGGCTGTATAACAACAAGCCGGTAAAGAGATAAAAAAATACAAATCCGATGACATCAGGATATATTACACACCGAGGATGCCAGATTTTGGCGAAATATCTGTATCACTTTAAACTAAAAAAAATAAAAATAAATGCTAGTTTTAATAAAAAAAAAAAAAAAAAAAAAAAAATCGGTTTCGATTTATTATTTTTCTTTTTTATAAAAAAAATTGATATCGCATCTTAATGCTTCAAAAGGTATTTATTTTACCTATTCCTTCTTAAATATATATATATATTACCGTAGATAAGTGAACCTCGTCTCATTCGGCAAAACAATAACAAATAAAATTAATGTGTACACATTTATGAACGATAAAAAATGTCCAATAATTTCGGGCAAGATTAGGTAGCCTAATCGGTAAGGGCGCTGGATTACAGTAACTGTGATCTTGGTTTTGTTTGAATCTTGCCAAAAGTACAGGTTGAGGAGCTGTAAGCGACAAAACACGTGCATCAGTGGATAATATATATATATATATATATATATATATATATATATATATATATATAAGAAAAGTTTAAGTTGCTAAACTAAAACAATTCAAGAGTTATCCTGGTGTATAAGAATTAATTTCAGCCAGGATAACTCCTATATTTTAAAACTTACACAATAACAAAAAAATACATCATTAAATATATCTCTTAAAGATAACCATGTTTATGTGTGTGAGAAAGAAAGAGAAAAGAAACAGAAAGGGAGAAAAGAGAGAAAGAGAGAACATCTTTTTCAAAAAGAAAGTTTTTAAAAATTTTTTTTTTTTTCAACAACAATAATTAGACTAAAAAATGAAGAAATCAATAATGTTTTCATGTTATTGAACAAGATTTCAAGGTTGCAATACCGTCAAGGCAGCAGAAGTGATTACATAACAACAGGTTGAAAAACAAGGATTTGAAATTAATTAGGTTTTCATTGAATAAAATGTAATAAATCATCTTTAAATAGGCTGCACCTGTGTTTATTATTGTCATTCTATGACGACGACGACGATTAAAAAACTTGATTCGTAAGATAATCCTGGGGGTGGGGTGGGGGGGCTAATCAGATAAACTATTAGTCAAAATCGATTTCATCGCGTAATTGATTTTGCAATTTGTACACAAATTAACATTTTGAATAACAGTATTTTTTTTGGAGTTGTCAGCAAAAATGACTTAAATAAAAGGTTTGAAAATGAACCATTTTAATTCGTTTGTGAATTGAAACAACTTAAATAGGAACGTATAAATGAAAAAAGGATTTTTTTTACAAATGAATTTAAGACAAGCTTAGATCTGGTGACCTCAGAGGAAGATTAATTCTGGACGGTATAGCGAGATGTGAGCAGAACAGAAGACTTTGTTGGTAAACTAAAGAAGAAGAAGAGGAGAAGAAGATGGAGGAGGACTCGTTAAGGAAGATTCACTCAATCACTGATTTTGACCACAAATCAAAATAAAAGAGAAATAAACAATGAATGGGGTATTACGGGTTCAATAAATTACAATTTGGGAGTTTTTGTATAATTTCGATTATTCGGACTACTGTTCTCATCTTGAGTGTTATCATCACAACGTTTCAGATGCTGTAACCTCCGGCGTCTTCAGGTGTATTTTTTTTCTTTTAGACACTGCTAAACAAAAGAGTAAATAAGATTCATCTGTGTGTTTAGTTATGCAGATGCTATTTCAGAATTAAGCGTGATGGACAGACAGACAGACAGACAGACAGAGCCTTCTATAGTGCATGGATGCATATACAAATGTGACAGACCAACTAAAATGCGTTTTCAAACTTAAGCACGACAGAACAAAGAAAATGCTATTTCAAAATAATGCATGAGACAAAATTACCATTTCAAACTTAAGCACGACAGAACAAAGAAAATGCTATTTCAAAATAATGCATGAGACAAAATTACCATTTCAAACTTAAGCACGACAGAACATAGAAAATGCTATTTCAAAATAATGCATGAGACAAAATTACCATTTCAAACTTAAGCACGACAGAACAAAGAAAATGCTATTTCAAAATAATGCATGAGACAAAATTACCATTTCAAACTTAATCATGAAAAACCAACCAACGGATAAAGTTTCGGGTATTTTTAACGACAACTAACAACGAAAAAGGGGTAAAAAAAAAACAAATATACAACAAATAAATGTTACCAAAGGCAAGATAAGTTACTCTTCTACTAACCTGGATAAGTTTATTTGTGTTTTAACTTATTTGAAAGCGTTTTTTTTTTGTTCAAAACAAACCTGGTGTCCACTTGTTCAGTTAGAATGCAAAACAAAATGGCTATTCATGAACCCTGCACGGGGATTCTTGATAATTGGTGAGAAAGCGAAACATAAACAAAATAGTGTTAGAAACACAGCCAATAAATGTCACCAACCGTGGGAAAATGTAATGTTCTACCAGTATTTTGTTTAATTTTCATTTTTTTAGCGATTATCAAAACTGTACTTTCAGCCATTTCACTTTTCGTTCTAACTGAACAGGTGGACACCAGGTTTGTTTTGAACAAAAAAACGCTTTAAAATAAGTTAAAACACAAATAAACTTATTCAGGTTTGTAGAAGAGTAACTTATCTTGCTTTAGGTAACATTTCTTTGTTGCCTATTTGTTTTTTTACCCCTTTGTCGTTATAAATGTCCGAAGTTTCTTATTTTAGTTGTGCCGAAACATCTCGTATAAGATACGTCCAGTCAACGTGCATGTTTCGTAATGAAATTACAGTTTTATAACAATTTGGTTCAACTAATAATTTAATGACCAAACGATGCCGTAATGATTAAATTTAAATTTCAAAATTCTATTTGATTTAAAAAAGAAAGAAAAGTAACAAAAATGAAACTAAAAAGACTCCCGGACAACACCAGGCAAATAAAACAAGTCGTAATAAAATTGGGAAGAAAAAAAAAAAATTACATTTTATTTATAAACTCAATTTTTAGCAATTTTCTCACCTAACCCAAAATGGTATCGAGTGGTTAGGGTCTCGGCTTCTTGCCAACATCGTTGTGGTTCGATTGACTGCCGAATATGAAAGGTTCAGAATGTTATCCCAAACGTTTTTTGCTTATTGGGGTGTTACACACAAAATATAAATATATAATGTATATTATTATAATCAAGATACATATCTCCTCCCTTGGTAGATGTGTGCAGGGTTGGGGGGGGGGGGGGGGGGATGTTGAGAAATACTCAACAGACGGCAATGATGTCTGGAATCCTTGCTGCACGAGGGGAAAAGACAGTAAGTTAAAGGCCAGACACCAACAGACCCGCAGACGTTTAGCCCCCTTCCTCGCCCTGTGTGCGTATGACTAGAGTTGGATAAATACAAGTGATACATGCAAACTTGGTGCAACAACCACCCACATTGATAGTAACAAATCGACTGCCACCCACACACTTGGTTCACTGATTAGAGAGAGAGAGAGAGAGAGAGATAGGGGGGGGGGGATCAATATAAAAATAAATCCAGCTTCTCATATTTATTAGTACTTCTTAGTAGATTGCGAAGTCATTTCGCTAGCGTTCGTACTAAGCAAAATTAACATTTTTTTTGTACTATTTGTATTATTCTTATCTTGGTTGTTATTTTCACGTTTCAGCCGATGTAACCTCCGACCTTTTTCAGCTGGATCTTTTTGAACTTGGAAACTTAATAGTGAAACTTGGGGATCTTCATGTTAAACTTGGGAACCGGTACGGATTTCCAACTGCACCCCTTTATTACGAAGATTGTTCCCATTTTCTCAGTCATGCCCATGTAGAAGTTTGAAGTTATTATCACCTGTAATAAGGATTGAACCTTCAACCTCCAGAAGACGGTCACTTAGAACTGATTGTTTACCAAAGCTTTTAATCGTGATTCCGTAGACGAAGATTTACCAAAAGTTTTTAAGCCAGAAGAGACTTATTTGACAGTTCAAATGCCCTAAAAACTTATTTGAAATTTCAAACGATCACAAATTCATTCTTTTATTTTCACTCGAAATTTCGGAGAGTAATTCGGGTTAGGGTTAGGGTTAGTAATTCATTATTTCTTCTTTTTTTTTTCAACTTACTAACGAAAGATCAAAATGGCTGACCTGTTTACCAAAAAATGAAATGCATTCTGGTCGATTTAATTTCGCACTTGGTTGTTCTTTAAATAGAATATTTTTTAAGGTTTATTTAGAACTTTATGCTATTTGACTTTTTATTTTCAATAAATTTTCGATTAATAGTAAATTTAAAAAATAATGGTTTAAAAATGGTAACCATTTACAAAGTCTTTTCCAAATAATGAGAGTTTGGAAATCTTAAATACAAAACAAATTCCTTGTTTTCACTAAAACTTGAAATTGTTTTTCGTAGAATCACAAGCATAACATGAAATTAGCGTCGTTCTTACTGAAATTTTTATTTCATGACTCTCCCTCTTCTTTTGTATTAATCTAATAGGTCCCTCACTATTCACCAAGCTCCAGCCCCTGTCCCATCGCCGCAATGTTACATCCTTGCACTTGTTTTACAAGTACTTCAATGGAATGTGCTCCAATGAACTTGCTGCTCTGGTGCCCCGTCGATGTAAATACACTCAACCCGACATACAATCAGCTAAATCCTATCTATTCACGGTGGAGGTCTCCAGATGCTGGAGAGCCTTCTACAATAGCTTCTTTCCTCGAGCTGCCGGCCTTTGGAACTCTCTCCCTGCTCCCTGTTTCCCCGACTGTACCGACATGCAGAAATTTAAAATTAATGTGAACAAGCATCTCGCTGCACAGCTCCTAATTTAGGATGACCCCCCCCCAAAAAAACTTTCACTCTAATTCTCAGTAGCCTCTTACGTCTACGGTGGCAACTTGTCTTGTTTGAGGTGAACTATATTAAACAAAAAAAATTTTTAAATTAAGGCCATTTGGACAATTTAAGTTGACTTAATATTTATCAAGAGGAAAAATATGTGAAAATGTCAAAAGATTAAAAATGATATACATAAAGCTTTAAGTTAAACACTTGTGAGGAAACTTTTGGTTTTATGCGCTTTCTTCTAATATATAAAATAAAGTCAGTCTCTTTATTGTTTCTCTGTCATCGATAGTTTTCTTCCTACAAAATCAATATTTGATTCAGGTCCGTCAGTTTTTCTTGTGGACGGCTGCAACATGTTAAGAAGAATAAAATGTAATTCGATTTAATTCCTTCCAAAAATACTTTGTCCAGATCAGAATTATTTTTTCAATAACTGCCATTTTAAAAAAAGGAGACATAATTCTGTATCCGTCCATACTGAGTTACTTACTTATAATTGGAAGAAAAATAATATTTTGGAACAAAAAAAGAATATTTTGGAACAAAAAAATAATATTTTGGAACAAAAAAATAATATTTTGGAACAAAAAAAGACGGCATAGTTCAAAAAAGAGAAAAGCAAAATAAATTGCAACTCAGCCGGATAGGAACAGCTAGAATATTCTAAACCGACATAACCGAGGATAGTTGGATAAGTATATTTCATTTTGATCAAAAAGGGTACAATAATATTGTGGCGTCTGCGTTTGCGCTGAACATACATGAAAAAGAAGTACAAAGTTTTATTTGATTTATAACTTAAAAATGATAGACATAGTAAGGGTTAGGTTTAGATCAGAAAGGCACAATAGTCGTCAGTGATTCCCAGGAAATGGTAGGTGTTCCTCGAGGGGTTAAAAACTATAAATTTACGGAAAATTATTTCCATTACTGTCACTTTACTTACATGTGCCTCAAGGATCCATTCATGGCCCCATCAATGATCTCTAAAATCACATTCTACGATCATTCGTCGACATTTATGCAGACGACACAACCATCTATGACAACACTTTGAAGAGCAGCAATGAGCAATATCTTTCTGATTCTCTTTCTTCTGACCTTGAGCATGTGGTGCAATGGGGAAAATGTTTTCAAGTCCAATGTAAACAAATTCTTCCTCCTAAATAATCAAATTCTGCCAAACTTCCGCGATCATTACCAATCATCACGGTGTTGTCTCGGCGTCCACCTAACAAACTCATTAACCCTTATCCTCGAGTGGCCTTCGGGCCTTAATAAGTGGTGACTCTTTAGTAAAAAAAAAATATCAATGTTTCTTTAGAGACACAGCCAAGAGAAATATGAAAGAGGGAGATAATTCAAACTTTGGAGGGGGGATAAAATCTGATTTCTCATAAAATAGACGCAAACGATTTGAACTTCGAAGACCTGTTGTTTTTACTTAGAGATAATTGCAAAATAATCGATTTGTTGCAAGCACGCAGACTTATTTCAGGTGGCGAGACGAGATTTATCCCATAGGCAACTCGAAGTGATGGATTTGTGTGGTGATGCCCACATTTGACGTGTAGGAAGAAGGTGTCCATTAGACGAGGAAGTAACCCTAACTTTATTTATTTGATGTTTAATTTATTTCAATAAGTCTATTTAATTTTAACGTATGCACAGAAGTTTTATTTTTTGCATTTTAAATTCGATACTCTCCCCCCCCCCAAAAAAAAAAGTTTGAATTATCTTCCTCTTTCATATTTCTGCCGGCCTCGGCCACATCTCTAAAGAAGCACCAATAATTTTTAAGCACCAGACCATCTACCAACCAATGAATGCTAAGTATACATAAATTTGACCGTCGCACTCCAAAAACGTAATCTCATGAGATGTCCTAAAAAAATAATAATAAAGGTTATATGGTGTTACGGGCTTGGTGCAAAAGGACATTCGGTTCAACATTCAATCTCCGATAATGGAAGATTGCCGATTGCTAGCAATAAATAAGTCGATGATCGTTTACCTTTTTTGATTGAAAACGATGCTGGGGCATTAATGTTGGTAAAATGCGCAACAAAAATGCACAATAATGACAGCAGCTGCAGTGGGAATGCGCATTAAAAGTGGCCACCGGCAAAATATGCACAAATGCATGCAATTTCGTTATAAAGGATCAACAGGATTAAATACCGGATAAATCTGTGCAACAGAAGCAGCATAAAACCACGAGAGAGAGGAAGATAGGGGTTAGGGATACTGTTTGTAATTGGGACAAGAGGAGAGCTGCAGTTAATTAAGGGTCAAAAAGTGGCAATCTATCCTAATCTTCAAAGGTGCAGTGAGTGGGGTGGGCGGGGGGGTACTGGACAGAAGGAAAATGTAGATTGTAGTACCGAGACCGGGGGCCCCCTGCCCCCTCATATCAACAGTGTTCAATGGAAACTTACAAACTAGCAAGCAATAATGAAAGGAGAGTGAGAGATGGAGGAAGAGCTACATATATCGCTATGAAACTTGAAATCTGTCTTTTGTGAAATCGCTGCAACAGCTCCGCTAAAACGGACCAATTTGGTCGTCTTATGAATTTTCAGAAAAGAAAAATTAATAAATTAGCCGATACAAAGCATCAACTTTTAGAGTAAACATTTCCATTTTCAAAGATATTAGATAGTCAGTATTTGTTAGATATATCATTAAATTATAATTTCTTAACTTCGACATTGGTTGATAATCATGTTTGTTTTTACAAGGATTTCACAGAATCAGAAAACATTGTGATGTCATAATAAACCCTTTCTCTCAGTGTCTTCCCTCTTTTTTGTCCTTCTCTTTCTCTCTCTTTTCCCCCCTTTCTCTACTCTTTCCTCTATCTTTATTTACATCATTCCATTACAAAAGCAAAGGATTTCACAAAGTCAGAATATGTTGTGATGTCATAATAGACCCCTCCTCTCTTACTCTCCCTCTCTCGCATTCTACTCCTCTCATTGGCCCTTTATTTATATAATTCATCCTTCCTCCCACCATCTAAAACATTTATGAACAGATGAAGTGTACCGTGAGAAGCAAGCAAGATAAACACATTGTTTATTTAATACAGTATTTGTCTACGCAAAACACGGGTATCCTTAAAAAGCAATTTACTTAAGTCAAATATATATACATGTATATACACTTATTTATATATGGCAAAACTCTTTGCTAACTAATTGAGCTCTCTAGGGAGTTGGTAATGCAACTGTAAACATATAAACATAATTTCCCTTACTTCTTAGGGAGAGTAATAGTGTAAGAGGTAAGAGGTTCTGATTGCTGACAGAGCAGGTGGGTTTCGATTCTCAGCTTGAAACACTCGCCCCATCTAGCCACACTGAAGAGCCGTGATACGAAAAACAACTGTCTGTGAATGACTAGATATATATACAACATTTTCATGAGAAAATTAGTTACAGTTTTATGATAATTAAGTTTAAGTTTAAAAATCCTATTAAAAACACAAACTATTTCGTAAAAACAAAACAAATAGTTAAAAAAAAAAAGAAAGAAAAGTGAGACAAAATGATAGTAAAAAGACTCCTGGATAAACCTAACTCTAACCTGGATAACCCTAACCCGGATAACCCTAACTCTAACCTTAACCTTAACCCTAACTTCTGGGCAACGCCAGGTAGGATCGACATAAATTTTTTAAATGATTAACTGTTACGGATATAAAACGGATGAGATTCAAACTACACAAATCGAAATTAACTACTGAAACCATTTTGTTTGGACATGTAAAAAGAAGTAGTGGACCGACTAATCAACACGTGCAGAGATTTGAAAGTGGTCAGTCAGAAGAAAGCCGGATGGCCAAAGAAGACCTGGAGAGAAACCATCAGGTATGACCGTATACAGTGGCAGAATGTGAAGAACCGTGACCACTGGAGACGATGTATAAAAACCGCCAGACAACATCGAACCCCTGACGAAGGGAACACAGACGTTAAATTAAAATAGTGAGTGAGGGTGACTGATTTTGTCACTCTTCTTGTATCGTGGAGCAAAAACATGTTTTTTTTGTGTGTGTAGATCAGTGGTTCCCAACCTTTTCTGGCTATACCCCTACCTAATAACCTCGAAAATTGTGATGCCCACCTCCCTTGTGGCGAGATATAATTCTTATGATTCAAAAAGTGAGCTCCGTTTCAGCGGAAGACGCTAAAAAAAAAACTTCAAAAGAACTTGGCATCCACGAAGAAGAAGTGAAATGAAATAAACAAAAGAAAATGAAAGTTCGGAACAAGAAATCAGTAAAAAAATTGTGTAAAAAAAAAAAATTTTACCGATATCAAAATAATAATAATGATAAATACGATAAAAAAAAGTATTAAAAGATAATAAAGAGAGAAAATTTCTATATTGGTTTTGTTTGCTTTCGGTAAACTAACCCAAACCAAACAAAACAAATAAAACAAATCAAGAAATTTTTAGTTCTCAACCGATTGAGTCATTGGATGGCATTATTGTAATAGGTATTTACCCCCCCCCCCCATCATGTCGAAAATAGGGGTGTAAAAGCCAGCGCATAAAAAGAAGTGCACTCTGGTCCACAATAAATGCCTGAGCAGCCCTCGTCAGTAGGGGCTGAAGTGACCTCTTCTAAAAGAGAGAATGTAAAGCATTGGAGGGTGGACCGCCTAGAACCGCACAGAAACATAACTCAGCCGACAGAAGCAAGGGCATCACCTACTCAAAAATGAGCCAGACTGATTGTCGGAGACGTATCGTCGACGGCTAATGCTTTGAACGGACGGTGATGAAGTCACATTTCATGCGATAGATACGGTACGCGTAAAATAAATAAAAAAGTTCAAGAGAGCGAGATAATGATTTGAATCTGGCGATTATTTCAATAAAATCAACATTTATCGAAGCCGAAACAAAAGACGACGAAGCTGCGTTAAAAGCAGGAAGCGTTGTTTGCATTTCTAAGCAAGAATTCAGCGCACAAAAACCAAAAAAAAAAAGGTCAAATGGATGAGATGCACTAAATAAAAGGGAGGAATATTGATTGCAGAATAAAAAGGCGTCTTTATTTAGATATTGCACTACTTAACCTCGAAGATCGGTAAGTTCTTCTCGCAAAGAAATTCCATCAGTGCAATCTCCTTATTGTAACTTCTAACAATAAATGGCAGGAGGTCTGTGCAAAGAACCAACCACTATTTACAAGACGTCGGAGACGGAAAGAAACAGCAACGACAGTTCATGGAAACAAAATTGCTTTGTTATGCGGATATAGCACAAGCCTTTTTTTTTTTTTTCCTTTCTTTTTTTTTTCTTTTTTTCTTTTTGAGTTTTGTTCGCCTCACACGAGGTATATTGCCACTGAAGCGTAATGGGCTACTGTGATATGGGCCAGATTTTTTTTGGGGGGGGGGGGGGGTAACCCGAATAGGAGGTTTGGCAGCAAGATGTTTTCTCACATTACATTTAAATTTCTGCCTGTTCGTACAGTCGCAGAAACAGGGAGCAGGGAGAGAATTCCAAAGGCAAACTATCTGAGGAAAGAAACGAAAATCTTTGTATTTTTTTAAAATAATTAATTTATAAATTAACTAATTAAAATATCTATATATACAAAAATTGATGATATGTCCGATTAAGGGCGAATTAAAATAGTCCTCTGCATATACTAAAAAGAAAAAAGAAATGCTCAGGGTAGCAAACAATAAATGTTAAACACTGGTCTACTATCTCTAGTACAAAACAATAAACAAATAAATAAAAAAATCAGCGTATATATATATATATATAGATATATATATATATATATATATATATATAACTTCTTTGTAATATAGTAGGAAAAATCCCAGCAGAGTGCTCGATTAATTAAGAATTAAAGTTAAAAATTAAGACCGTAATATTTATTTATTTCGGTATAGAAAAATTAGTACAACATTCGTACCGTCGGTTTCAAGCTCGGAAAGTCTTAGCCATCCGGCTCTCTTCAGCTTCTGTTGTCATCTCAGAGAAGCTGAAGAGAGCCGGATGGCTAAGACTTTCCGAGCTTGAAACCGACGGTACGAATGTTGTACTAATATATAAAATTCTTCTCTACACTGACGATTCCTGTAAAGTATGAAGCGTATATGTATGTAGATAAAAAACAAATATTTATAATTAATATTTGTCGCCCCCCCCCCCAAAAAAAAACTAGGCTGGGCTCTGTAGCGAGTAGTATTAACACAGGCGTCATCGTGGCTTCAATGCAATGTTCCTTTTAAAAGTCAAACTCTTTACGACAGCTGCCTTTACATAGGATTAATCTCTCGCTGATTTACCAAATGGTTGACAACGGTCACGTGGGTAAGGATGTTGGAATTTGAGTTTGAAATATAACTCTTGTTCCGGGGTTCGAGTCCGGCGACCGGTGTGAATAATTCTTCTCTACACTGACGATTCCCATAAAAGATGACATGTATATGTGACAAATGTGATAAAAAACAAATATTTATAATTAATTATATATATATATCCCTATCCTTTAACTAGTTGTGCATACCTGATGTTGCCCAGGAGTCATTTATTTCATTTCAGTTTTGCTCATTATGGTTTTTCTCTTAATTAAATTCTTTTTGAAAGTTAAAATTATTGTGATATCATCTGACTATTAAACCATTAATTGAACAAAACTATTTATAATGAATTAGTTACGGAAAAACAAGATACATCAATTTTAATATTTAGTCCTGATCACTATTTTTTTAGTCATAAATAAAAGGGGAAGGAGTCTGTACTGACTAATTAAGATGTACTGTTATTGTCACGCAAACATTGTGTAACAAATTTAATAAGACATAATTTCCGAGATTCAGTGGAAAATAGTGCATTCGCTAAATTCTCATGGATCACACTGCCGATTTAATATCGCATTAATTATTCAAATACCATTCTTATTTTTAACTCTTTTGGTGTGTAGCAATCACATATTTTGATGTACTATTTTCTTGACAAATTTTCTGTCGAGTGATTGGCACACCAGCCAGAATACAGAAATTTGTTTGACTATTTCTTGTAGCGCCCATGCAAGTTGTTTTTCCCACCTAAGCGGTTGGAGTTTTGAGATTGTACTAGCTGAACATATGTCGTTGGCTTTCCAAACATGAAAAAATCTACGAAGATGTGTGGCACCCTTTTGTAAAGATTGACTATTAGCTGTTTGTAATTCCTTTTCAGCACAGCCCAAAATAAAGAGTATTTCTATTGACCTTCGTAATATGATTCATAGCACAGTAGAGATCAAGCTAGATTTTTCTTTTAATAAAAAAAATCAGATTTGGGTCATGTAAAAAGAGACAGAAACACATTTTGATAATGGGGTAAAAATTTCAGTAACTGAAGTTTTCAACTTGGATTTTTTTGTGAAAGACAACCAATTATTTTAAGGCCTACAGGCCACTCGAGGATAAGAGTTGGTGAAATTGTCAATTGTATTGATGAAAAAAGAGAACGGTTCAAGAAGTATTTGTTAACATTGGACTTGAAGACGACCATGTTGTAGTCAGCAGAGAAACAGTCCCATGGTAATGTATTTCAAAGATAGGAAGTTCTTGGCAAGAAGCTGTTCATGAAAGTTTTGTTTGGAAGGAAATTTCTTTGCTGTGGTGGTAGCCGGACGAGTTCTTGTTGTGAATGTTTTACAGGGGAACCAGCGATTGGAACTCGCTTGAGCACCTACCATTTAAATAATAGTAGAGAAGAGAAAGACTAGCAACGTCTCTTCTGTGAAAAAAAGGGGTCGTAGGGAAGAAAAGAGATTATTCCTCACTAGATTTCGAAGTCGGTTTTGTACTCTGTCATTGTAAGAATGAGTGCTCTCTGAGCGGCACCACTCTCTCACACTCAGGAACTCCTGTGTCTTGCGACGCACGAGACAGTCAAAGTAAACCATCGTTTTCGGCCTGAAGCCAGATCCACAGCGTCGTCCCCCCCCCCCAACTTCTTCCCGTTGCGATCAAATCTCTCTCGATTGTTTGCTTCCAGTTCATTTTTGGTCTTCCTTTTCCTCTTTTTCCATCAGGGTTCCACTGAATCACATGGTTTGCAAAACTCTCTGGGGGCCAATCTTAGGGCATGTCCGAGCCATCCGAGACGTTGTTTGCAGATTATTGACAATGTCACCTGTTGGTTAGTGTGGTTTCTAACTTCTTGGCTGGTTATTCTATCGCTCCATTTGATCCATAGAATCTTTCTAAGACATTTCGAATCAAACGCGTCTAATTTCCTCTCTTGGCTGATTTTGAGATGCCAAGTTTCACTTCGATATGGAAGTGTGTAAAAAACGTGCTGCTATAAAATATAAAATCTTAATTTAGATCTGAGGTTGAATTTTTTATTTTTCCAGATCTTGCAGAGCTGATTAAATAAAATGAAATAGAAGATTTTCATCAAATCTGTTGCTAAGGTCGTTGGAAAATTGATTAAATCATTTTACCGCATCTGGAGTGGTGCCTCATTGGAATGTGAGGCACCAACCCAGATGCGCTAAAATAATTCAATCAATTTTCCAACACCCTTAGCAACAGATTTTATGAAAATCCTCCATTTCAGGTGTGGAATAAAAAAGTGAGTTGTAGGAGCTTATCAAAGCAAGGGCCTTCCTCAAGGAGAGAGAGCCATTCATTTCAACTGGGCAAAACAAAGATCCGAGCATTAGTAGTTAAAGGAGAGAAACAGCTTGGTTTCAGAAATGTTAAAAGTAACAAACCACTTTTTTCCCATTGCATCATGTGCTTGAGATCATCAATGCTCTTCAAAGTGCTGCCGTAGATAGTTGTGTTGTTTGCATAGATATCAACAAATGATCTCAGAATATGATTTGCAAGATTATCGATGAAGATCAAGAAGATGGTTGGCCCCAGAATGGATCATTGAAGAACGCCAGTGTTGATTTCATGTGAAATCAACCAGAATGCATTTTGCTTCTTTGTAAATTAGTCAGCCATTTTGATCTTTTGTTAATAGTTTTCGAAAAATGAATTACTTTGTGACAATTTGAAATTTGAAAGGAATTTGGAAGCATTTAAACTATTGAATAGAAAGTCATCTCTGGCTTTTTTGAATAGGATTTTGAAAGTTAAATTTAATTATTGCAGTATTTTTGGTCATTAAATTATTAATTGAACCAAATTGATAAAAATATAACTAATTATTGTTAACGTAATGTTTTAATTTCTTTTTATAAAATAATTGGATGTAAAAAGCTTTCTTTTAATTAAATCAGGATTTACTAAGAATTTTAAAGCCAGAGATGACTTTCTATTCATTAATTTAAATGCAGGACTCGTGGCACAGTGGATATAGTACTAAGTAAAATTCAGTTCTAAGTGATAGTCATCTGAAGGTTGAAGGTTCAATCCTCGGTGCGAACGATACAAAGTCATGGCGGACGGAACGGGAGCATGCTAGCCCCGTGGATTAAATAAAGGGTTCCGTTCGAAATTTTGTCTAGATTCCCAGAGTTCGAGATAAATATTCTCGCGTTTGAAAAGATACACCTGAAGAAGGTTGGAGGCTATGTGATGATAGCACTCAAGATGAGAACAATAGTCCGAATAATCCAAATTATACAAATTAGATATGGCTAGTTTCTAAATGAAATAAAAGCTTGAAAGGTCACAAAGTAATTCATTTATTAACTATTAACAAAAGATTAAAATGGTTGACTTGTTTACAAAAAAAAAAAAACGAAATGCATTATGGTAGATCTAATTTCGCAATTATTTTTTTTTTAATAGGATTTTTTTAAATTCCGTTTTATTTTATGCTTTTAGATTTTTGATTTGAATAAATAATTAATAGAAAATAAAATAATAGTGTGTAAGTCACGACAGAGACACGATAAGTGGTAACAATTTTATTAGTGTAGAGAATGAAAATTACCGAATAAAGAAGAAAAAAATCAGAATAAAAATGGTAATATGGGATTCAGGGCTGAGGGTAAGAGTACACAGGAGTCACATTCATTCCCAGGCAACACCGCATATGAATGCTAGCTTTTAACAATAAGCATAATAGCAACATTTTTACGAAACAACTGAGAACAAGACGAGGGTAAAATTTGGTAAAGCATTTTGCTTATGGTACCACCATGGAAGAAGTGTTTTTTTTTTTCTAGTTACGAAAGAGGGAGAGAAATTTGAAGAGGATTTATGAAAATAGACGTCATTTTTTTTTTTTCTCTCTTCTCGTGCCGTTATTCACAACAAGAACAAAAACGTCCGCACGTTAATATCTTTCGTTATGCAAGAACGGGGCTTTAAAACGTATTCATGAGAAACATCTGGAGACTCGCTTCCCAAAGAACTTTTCTTTCTTTTTTTTTAGGCAGACATCCAAGAAGAGAGGATGAATAATAATAATAATAATAATAAAAATAATAATAATAATAATAATATCAATATCATTGTAAGTAAGAATAAGTAAACTGCGTATCGGAGAGGGAGCTGTGGGTCACAGACACCTGTTGAGGAGAGACATCTGTAAATAAATGCCAGGAATTTGAGGATGCTGGGGCGGTGAGAAGGGGATAATGGGGTGTGAGGTCACCTAGACGAAACCACACTTGTTTTTAAAACGCACTCAGCCTCTCTACCTGCAACCGCATCAGGCTACCATGAGTCAGCCAAAAAATATGTTATCTAGATACCTTTTTAGATTCGAGCTAACAAGTAAAAAGACGCTCATCATCATCAAACATTTTCTCCGATTTTACGGCAGAATACGTGTCTCTCACTACTTTGTTTCGCTGATTGACTGATTGATCTGGAAGTCCAGGAACATACGTCATCACGTCATCTTCTCGGTGGTTAACCTCTTTTTCTGCACTCTTCCACCATTCCTTTTAGACATACTTTGCTCACGTCGACAATTGTAACTTTCCATTTCACTAGAGATGATATGGCCGCAAATTCCTATGAATCAGCATCGTACGACTTTTGACCGGCTCGATTCTGTTGTTGACATTGGTTTCCCCAGTTCTTTCTAGAATCAAGTACTCACAGGAGGGACCACGTGAAGGTTGTCAACATCCATAGCGAAAAATAGTGCTATGGAACGGACAGGATTCGAACTTGGCATGCCGAGGTTGTCAGTCTGCGTCGATGTCTACTTCACCACTGCCATCTCTCGAAGACCAAACTGACTACAGACGAAACCAACAGAACTTTGAAACGAACGAGATGTGACTCTTCTTCCTTGCGTGTCTTTGAAGTGTCATGTGGTCATATGACGGTTTGCCACATTTTTATGCAGTCCTTTGCAATAGTGTTATACTCTGCAAGATCTTTCAAGCTACACCGGTTGGGCAGTAGGGGGTAGACCAGGCAATGTTGCATTCTATGGTCCTCCTCTCAAACTTCACAGATGGTTGGACCACATATTAACGACGAAATAAACAATAAATAATTTTCGGCGTCAACACCGCGATTCGAACTCGCAACCTTGACGCTAACAGCCAGACGCTCTTTTACCCTCCAATTTTTTTTTTTTTGTGCGAAAAAAAAAAAAAAAAATGTTTTTTTCCCTTTTTACTTAAGCAAATGTTTTTTTTAACACTTCTTTCAGTTAGCAATGAATGATCGTATAACTTGTTCTTCGAAAATACTTTGGGGTCTGCGTTCGCTCTCGATTTTTTTACGGGAGGGGGGGGAATTTCACCCCCCACCCAATTTTTTTTTTTTTTTGGTGGAAGAAAAAAAAAAAATTTTTTTTTATTTTAAACAAAAAAGTATTCGGAGACAATTTTTTTTTTTTGTCTCACCACCCAAGAACGCAGCAGCCTAGCAAAAATAGACGACCGTTAGGGAGTCTATTTTCGCTAGTCCACTTATAATATAACGAGCACCTTCTCTGTCAGTCATTCTGTCTGTGTCTGTCCGTCCTGGAGAATTTTTGTAAACGTAATTTCAAAGTCAGAAATAAACAATAAATAATTTCGGCGCCCAGACCGCAATTCGAACTCGCAACCTTGACGCTAACCGCCGGACGCTCTACCGTCTGAGCTATAGGGCAAGCGATAAAATCCTATGAAATTTTTTTTTTTGTCTCACCACCCAAGAACGCAGCAGCCTTGCAAAAATAGACGACCGTTAGGGAGTCTATTTTCGCTAGTCTATTTCTAGTAACTTTTGATCGCCCCATTCCCGTTCTCAGACGGTTTAGTATTTTCCACTTGAGCCAGGGTGCCTCTGAACCGGGAAGGATCAAGTAGAAGCATCCACGTCGCGATCTCTGTCAAGAAATACTTACTATTACCTGCGAATTCTACCGAACACTTTGAAGCGAGTCAAAAGATGATGAGTGACGAAATTATGTTTCAAGTTGATGCATTTACCTACATTTGACCTACATGTGATTTCTGCTACGAATGACCCCGATGAAGCATTACAACGCCAAGTTGGTAATTATACCTGCGTTCGATATTGTGCAAGTAAACCCACTAGTATACAAAATGGTTAGTTGAGAATAACAGGAAAGGATAGGTCAGCTGGGGTCAACTTGCTGAAGTCGAGGTGAGGATTACTGAACTGTGGGAATTAATAGAAACGGATATGATGTCAGATGGCTGAAAGAGAGTGGGAGAGAGAAGACGACTGTTCGTTTGGAGGCACCCAACACGTGAAAATCAAAATTAAGATAGGTTTACAAAATATCTCTCTCTCCCTTTCTCTCCCTGTTGGTCAGTGATTTGAACGAAGATCAAATTGAATAAATCTCTTCTGTCTTCCATAAGACATTGGTTGACTTCATCCCTCGGTCTGGAAGGATCAAGAGGGAGTGTGTAGAAGAACAAGCAGCTACAAAGCTATGAATACAATTTGTGAACTTTAATGTGTTTTTGTAATAATGACAGCAATTTGGTTTTGTGCATGTATGGCACAAGGTTCAAACGCAACATAACCCTATGCCAATTAGATCCAGATAAATCCTTCAACGATTGATGGTGGGAGGAAGGGTGAAGAACGTAAATAACGGGTGAATGATAAATAAAGTGGTGAGAAGAATCGAATGATGCACATAATTAAAAAAGAGAGGTAGAAGGAGGTGAGAGAAAAAGAGGAGAGGATAAGAGAGAGAGAGAGAGAGGAGTGGGAAGAAGGAGAGAGAGAAATGGAAAGAGAGGGAGAAGGGACGAGGTACATTATGACATCGCAATGTATTCTGAAATCCTTCAACTTAGTGAAAATTTGACATGCCAATAAGTGGATGTCTTGTCTTTTGATTCTGCTACTTCCTCTATTCATTTAAGGTCCCTTTTCCCTTGTTCAGGGTTCAGACGTTTTCTGATATTCCGTAGGCTCACTCTCCACTTCTCACGGTTCAGCAGGTCAACAGTCTCCAAATTCCACTCTGTGCGGTCCTGTCCAATCACTTGCTTCCAAGTTTTCCTTGGCCGGTCAACCTTCCTGTGATTTAGGACATTCATGCTTCTGCAACAGTTTATCCAGTAGGATGAATGTTCCACACGACCATACCAGCGTTATCGATTCATCCTTAGGATAACCTCCATGCTGGGCAAGTGTAGTGCTTTCAGCAAATCCTCTGACCTGATGTGTTGGGTTTTGGTCAGATTTCACGTTGCAAATCCATCTGATCATTGCACTGTTGTAAAGTGTTTGTTAATATTACAAAACGTGTAAAAATATTTTAAATAAAAATATTTTGTAAATGGTAAATAATTTCTTCAAATCTAAAACACGGTTTATAAACTACCAATGAATAAACGTAAATAAGAATGTTTTGTAATTTCTTATACAATTGTTTCAGATCTGATTACATGTTCCATAAAACTACCAATGAATAAACGTAAATAAGAATGTTTTGTAATTTCTTATACAATTGTTTCAGATCTGATTACATGTTCCATAAAACTACCAATGAATAATCGTAAATAAGAATGTTTTGTAATTTCTTATACAATTGTTTCAGATCTGATTACATGTTCCATAAAACTACCAATGAATAAACGTAAATAAGAATGTTTTGTAATTTCTTGTACAATTGTTTCAAATCTGATTACATGTTCCATAAAACTACCAATGAATAAACGTAAATAAGAATGTTTTGTAATTTCTTATACAATTGTTTCAGATCTGATTACATGTTCCATAAAACTACCAATGAATAAACGTAAATAAGAATGTTTTGTAATTTCTTGTACAATTGTTTCAGATCTGATTACATGTTCCATAAAACTACCAATGAATAAACGTAAATAAGAATGTTTTGTAATTTCTTGTACAATTGTTTCAAATCTGATTACATGTTCCATAAAACTACCAATGAATAAACGTAAATAAGAATGTTTTGTAATTTCTTATACAATTGTTTCAGATCTGATACATGTTCCATAAAACTACCAATGAATAAACGTAAATAAGAATGTTTTGTAATTTCTTGTACAATTGTTTCAGATCTGATTACATGTTCCATAAAACTACCAATGAATAAACGTAAATAAGAATGTTTTGTAATTTCTTGTACAATTGTTTCAAATCTGATTACATGTTCCATAAAACTACCAATGAATAAACGTAAATAAGAATGTTTTGTAATTTCTTGTACAATTGTTTCAAATCTGATGACATGTTCCATAAAACTACCAATGAATAAACGTAAATAAGAATGTTTTGTAATTTCTTATACAATTGTTTCAGATCTGATTACATGTTCCATAAAACTACCAATGAATAAACGTAAATAAGAATGTTTTGTAATTTCTTATACAATTGTTTCATATCTGATGACATGTTCCATAAAACTACCAATGAATAAACGTAAATAAGAATGTTTTGTAATTTCTTATACAATTGTTTCAGATCTGATTACATGTTCCATAAAACTACCAATGAATAAACGTAAATAAGAATGTTTTGTAATTTCTTGTACAATTGTTTCAAATCTGATTACATGTTCCATAAAACTACCAATGAATAAACGTAAATAAGAATGTTTTGTAATTTCTTATACAATTGTTTCAGATCTGATACATGTTCCATAAAACTACCAATGAATAAACGTAAATAAGAATGTTTTGTAATTTCTTATACAATTGTTTCAGATCTGATTACATGTTCCATAAAACTACCAATGAATAAACGTAAATAAGAATGTTTTGTAATTTCTTATACAATTGTTTCAGATCTGATTACATGTTCCATAAAACTACCAATGAATAAACGTAAATAAGAATGTTTTGTAATTTTTTATACAATTGTTTCAAATCTGATTACATGTTCCATAAAACTACCAATGAATAAACGTAAATAAGAATGTTTTGTAATTTCTTATACAATTGTTTCAGATCTGATTACATGTTCCATAAAACTACCAATGAATAAACGTAAATAAGAATGTTTTGTAATTTCTTATACAATTGTTTCAGATCTGATTACATGTTCCATAAAACTACCAATGAATAAACGTAAATAAGAATGTTTTGTAATTTCTTATACAATTGTTTCAGATCTGATTACATGTTCCATAAAACTACCAATGAATAAACGTAAATAAGAATGTTTTGTAATTTCTTGTACAATTGTTTCAGATCTGATTACATGTTCCATAAAACTACCAATGAATAAACGTAAATAAGAATGTTTTGTAATTTCTTATACAATTGTTTCAGATCTGATTACATGTTCCATAAAACTACCAATGAATAAACGTAAATAAGAATGTTTTGTAATTTTTTATACAATTGTTTCAAATCTGATTACATGTTCCATAAAACTACCAATGAATAAACGTAAATAAGAATGTTTTGTAATTTCTTATACAATTGTTTCAGATCTGATTACATGTTCCATAAAACTACCAATGAATAAACGTAAATAAGAATGTTTTGTAATTTCTTGTACAATTGTTTCAGATCTGATTACATGTTCCATAAAACTACCAATGAATAAACGTAAATAAGAATGTTTTGTAATTTCTTATACAATTGTTTCAGATCTGATTACATGTTCCATAAAACTACCAATGAATAAACGTAAATAAGAATGTTTTGTAATTTTTTATACAATTGTTTCAAATCTGATTACATGTTCCATAAAACTACCAATGAATAAACGTAAATAAGAATGTTTTGTAATTTCTTATACAATTGTTTCAGATCTGATTACATGTTCCATAAAACTACCAATGAATAAACGTAAATAAGAATGTTTTGTAATTTCTTGTACAATTGTTTCAGATCTGATTACATGTTCCATAAAACTACCAATGAATAAACGTAAATAAGAATGTTTTGTAATTTCTTATACAATTGTTTCAGATCTGATTACATGTTCCATAAAACTACCAATGAATAAACGTAAATAAGAATGTTTTGTAATTTCTTATACAATTGTTTCAGATCTGATTACATGTTCCATAAAACTACCAATGAATAAACGTAAATAAGAATGTTTTGTAATTTCTTGTACAATTGTTTCAGATCTGATTACATGTTCCATAAAACTACCAATGAATAAACGTAAATAAGAATGTTTTGTAATTTCTTGTACAATTGTTTCAGATCTGATTACATGTTCCATAAAACTACCAATGAATAAACGTAAATAAGAATGTTTTGTAATTTCTTATACAATTGTTTCAGATCTGATTACATGTTCCATAAAACTACCAATGAATAAACGTAAATAAGAATGTTTTGTAATTTCTTATACAATTGTTTCAGATCTGATTACATGTTCCATAAAACTACCAATGAATAAACGTAAATAAGAATGTTTTGTAATTTCTTGTACAATTGTTTCAGATCTGATTACATGTTCCATAAAACTACCAATGAATAAACTTAAATAAGAATGTTTTGTAATTTCTTATACAATTGTTTCAGATCTGATTACATGTTCCATAAAACTACCAATGAATAAACGTAAATAAGAATGTTTTGTAATTTCTTATACAATTGTTTCAGATCTGATTACATGTTCCATAAAACTACCAATGAATAAACGTAAATAAGAATGTTTTCTAATTTCTTGTACAATTGTTTCAGATCTGATTACATGTTCCATAAAACTACCAATGAATAAACGTAAATAAGAATGTTTTGTAATTTCTTATACAATTGTTTCAGATCTGATTACATGTTCCATAAAACTACCAATGAATAAACGTAAATAAGAATGTTTTGTAATTTCTTGTACAATTGTTTCAGATCTGATTACATGTTCCATAAAACTACCAATGAATAAACGTAAATAAGAATGTTTTGTAATTTCTTATACAATTGTTTCAGATCTGATTACATGTTCCATAAAACTACCAATGAATAAACGTAAATAAGAATGTTTTGTAATTTCTTATACAATTGTTTCAGATCTGATTACATGTTCCATAAAACTACCAATGAATAAACGTAAATAAGAATGTTTTGTAATTTCTTGTACAATTGTTTCAGATCTGATTACATGTTCCATAAAACTACCAATGAATAAACGTAAATAAGAATGTTTTGTAATTTCTTATACAATTGTTTCAGATCTGATTACATGTTCCATAAAACTACCAATGAATAAACGTAAATAAGAATGTTTTGTAATTTCTTGTACAATTGTTTCAGATCTGATTACATGTTCCATAAAACTACCAATGAATAAACGTAAATAAGAATGTTTTGTAATTTCTTGTACAATTGTTTCAGATCTGATTACATGTTCCATAAAACTACCAATGAATAAACGTAAATAAGAATGTTTTGTAATTTCTTATACAATTGTTTCAGATCTGATTACATGTTCCATAAAACTACCAATGAATAAACGTAAATAAGAATGTTTTGTAATTTCTTGTACAATTGTTTCAAATCTGATTACATGTTCCATAAAACTACCAATGAATAAACGTAAATAAGAATGTTTTGTAATTTCTTGTACAATTGTTTCAAATCTGATTACATGTTCCATAAAACTACCAATGAATAAACGTAAATAAGAATGTTTTGTAATTTCTTATATAATTGTTTCAGATCTGATTACATGTTCCATAAAACTACCAATGAATAAACGTAAATAAGAATGTTTTGTAATTTCTTATACAATTGTTTCAGATCTGATTACATGTTCCATAAAACTACCAATGAATAAACGTAAATAAGAATGTTTTGTAATTTCTTATACAATTGTTTCAGATCTGATTACATGTTCCATAAAACTACCAATGAATAAACGTAAATAAGAATGTTTTGTAATTTCTTATACAATTGTTTCAGATCTGATTACATGTTCCATAAAACTACCAATGAATAAACGTAAATAAGAATGTTTTGTAATTTCTTATACAATTGTTTCAGATCTGATTACATGTTCCATAAAACTACCAATGAATAAACGTAAATAAGAATGTTTTGTAATTTCTTGTACAATTGTTTCAAATCTGATTACATGTTCCATAAAACTACCAATGAATAAACGTAAATAAGAATGTTTTGTAATTTCTTATACAATTGTTTCAGATCTGATTACATGTTCCATAAAACTACCAATGAATAAACGTAAATAAGAATGTTTTGTAATTTCTTGTACAATTGTTTCAAATCTGATTACATGTTCCATAAAACTACCAATGAATAAACGTAAATAAGAATGTTTTGTAATTTCTTATACAATTGTTTCAGATCTGATTACATGTTCCATAAAACTACCAATGAATAAACGTAAATAAGAATGTTTTGTAATTTCTTATACAATTGTTTCAGATCTGATTACATGTTCCATAAAACTACCAATGAATAAACGTAAATAAGAATGTTTTGTAATTTCTTATACAATTGTTTCAGATCTGATTACATGTTCCATAAAACTACCAATGAATAAACGTAAATAAGAATGTTTTGTAATTTCTTATACAATTGTTTCAGATCTGATTACATGTTCCATAAAACTACCAATGAATAAACGTAAATAAGAATGTTTTGTAATTTCTTATACAATTGTTTCAGATCTGATTACATGTTCCATAAAACTACCAATGAATAAACGTAAATAAGAATGTTTTGTAATTTCTTATACAATTGTTTCAGATCTGATTACATGTTCCATAAAACTACCAATGAATAAACGTAAATAAGAATGTTTTGTAATTTTTTATACAATTGTTTCAGATCTGATTACATGTTCCATAAAACTACCAATGAATAAACGTAAATAAGAATGTTTTGTAATTTCTTATACAATTGTTTCAGATCTGATTACATGTTCCATAAAACTACCAATGAATAAACGTAAATAAGAATGTTTTGTAATTTCTTATACAATTGTTTCAGATCTGATACATGTTCCATAAAACTACCAATGAATAAACGTAAATAAGAATGTTTTGTAATTTCTTATACAATTGTTTCAGATGTGATTACATGTTCCATAAAACTACCAATGAATAAACGTAAATAAGAATGTTTTGTAATTTCTTATACAATTGTTTCAGATCTGATTACATGTTCCATAAAACTACCAATGAATAAACGTAAATAAGAATGTTTTGTAATTTCTTATACAATTGTTTCAGATCTGATTACATGTTCCATAAAACTACCAATGAATAAACGTAAATAAGAATGTTTTGTAATTTCTTATACAATTGTTTCAGATCTGATTACATGTTCCATAAAACTACCAATGAATAAACGTAAATAAGAATGTTTTGTAATTTCTTGTACAATTGTTTCAAATCTGATTACATGTTCCATAAAACTACCAATGAATAAACGTAAATAAGAATGTTTTGTAATTTCTTATACAATTGTTTCAGATCTGATTACATGTTCCATAAAACTACCAATGAATAAACGTAAATAAGAATGTTTTGTAATTTCTTATACAATTGTTTCAGATCTGATTACATGTTCCATAAAACTACCAATGAATAAACGTAAATAAGAATGTTTTGTAATTTCTTGTACAATTGTTTCAAATCTGATTACATGTTCCATAAAACTACCAATGAATAAACGTAAATAAGAATGTTTTGTAATTTCTTATACAATTGTTTCAGATCTGATTACATGTTCCATAAAACTACCCATGAATAAACGTAAATAAGAATGTTTTGTAATTTCTTGTACAATTGTTTCAAATCTGATTACATGTTCCATAAAACTACCAATGAATAAACGTAAATAAGAATGTTTTGTAATTTCTTATACAATTGTTTCAGATCTGATAACATGTTCCATAAAACTACCAATGAATAAACGTAAATAAGAATGTTTTGTAATTTCTTATACAATTGTTTCAGATCTGATTACATGTTCCATAAAACTACCAATGAATAAACGTAAATAAGAATGTTTTGTAATTTCTTATACAATTGTTTCAGATCTGATTACATGTTCCATAAAACTACCAATGAATAAACGTAAATAAGAATGTTTTGTAATTTCTTATACAATTGTTTCAGATCTGATAACATGTTCCATAAAACTACCAATGAATAAACGTAAATAAGAATGTTTTGTAATTTCTTATACAATTGTTTCAGATCTGATTACATGTTCCATAAAACTACCAATGAATAAACGTAAATAAGAATGTTTTGTAATTTCTTATACAATTGTTTCAGATCTGATGACATGTTCCATAAAACTACCAATGAATAAACGTAAATAAGAATGTTTTGTAATTTCTTATACAATTGTTTCAGATCTGATTACATGTTCCATAAAACTACCAATGAATAAACGTAAATAAGAATGTTTTGTAATTTCTTATACAATTGTTTCAGATCTGATTACATGTTCCATAAAACTACCAATGAATAAACGTAAATAAGAATGTTTTGTAATTTCTTATACAATTGTTTCAGATCTGATGACATGTTCCATAAAACTACCAATGAATAAACGTAAATAAGAATGTTTTGTAATTTCTTATACAATTGTTTCAGATCTGATTACATGTTCCATAAAACTACCAATGAATAAACGTAAATAAGAATGTTTTGTAATTTCTTATACAATTGTTTCAGATCTGATTACATGTTCCATAAAACTACCAATGAATAAACGTAAATAAGAATGTTTTGTAATTTCTTATACAATTGTTTCAGATCTGATACATGTTCCATAAAACTACCAATGAATAAACGTAAATAAGAATGTTTTGTAATTTCTTATACAATTGTTTCAGATCTGATTACATGTTCCATAAAACTACCAATGAATAAACGTAAATAAGAATGTTTTGTAATTTCTTATACAATTGTTTCAAATCTGATTACATGTTCCATAAAACTACCAATGAATAAACGTAAATAAGAATGTTTTGTAATTTCTTATACAATTGTTTCAGATCTGTTTACATGTTCCATAAAACTACCAATGAATAAACGTAAATAAGAATGTTTTGTAATTTCTTGTACAATTGTTTCAGATCTGATTACATGTTCCATAAAACTACCAATGAATAAACGTAAATAAGAATGTTTTGTAATTTCTTATACAATTGTTTCAGATCTGATTACATGTTCCATAAAACTACCCATGAATAAACGTAAATAAGAATGTTTTGTAATTTCTTATACAATTGTTTCAGATCTGATACATGTTCCATAAAACTACCAATGAATAAACGTAAATAAGAATGTTTTGTAATTTCTTATACAATTGTTTCAGATCTGATTACATGTTCCATAAAACTACCAATGAATAAACGTAAATAAGAATGTTTTGTAATTTCTTATACAATTGTTTCAGATCTGATACATGTTCCATAAAACTACCAATGAATAAACGTAAATAAGAATGTTTTGTAATTTCTTATACAATTGTTTCAGATCTGATTACATGTTCCATAAAACTACCAATGAATAAACGTAAATAAGAATGTTTTGTAATTTCTTATACAATTGTTTCAGATCTGATTACATGTTCCATAAAACTACCAATGAATAAACGTAAATAAGAATGTTTTGTAATTTCTTATACAATTGTTTCAGATCTGATTACATGTTCCATAAAACTACCAATGAATAAACGTAAATAAGAATGTTTTGTAATTTCTTGTACAATTGTTTCAGATCTGATTACATGTTCCATAAAACTACCAATGAATAAACGTAAATAAGAATGTTTTGTAATTTCTTATACAATTGTTTCAGATCTGATTACATGTTCCATAAAACTACCAATGAATAAACGTAAATAAGAATGTTTTGTAATTTCTTATACAATTGTTTCAGATCTGTTTACATGTTCCATAAAACTACCAATGAATAAACGTAAATAAGAATGTTTTGTAATTTCTTGTACAATTGTTTCAGATCTGATTACATGTTCCATAAAACTACCAATGAATAAACGTAAATAAGAATGTTTTGTAATTTCTTATACAATTGTTTCAGATCTGATTACATGTTCCATAAAACTACCCATGAATAAACGTAAATAAGAATGTTTTGTAATTTCTTATACAATTGTTTCAGATCTGATACATGTTCCATAAAACTACCAATGAATAAACGTAAATAAGAATGTTTTGTAATTTCTTATACAATTGTTTCAGATCTGATTACATGTTCCATAAAACTACCAATGAATAAACGTAAATAAGAATGTTTTGTAATTTCTTATACAATTGTTTCAGATCTGATTACATGTTCCATAAAACTACCAATGAATAAACGTAAATAAGAATGTTTTGTAATTTCTTATACAATTGTTTCAGATCTGATTACATGTTCCATAAAACTACCCATGAATAAACGTAAATAAGAATGTTTTGTAATTTCTTATACAATTGTTTCAGATCTGATTACATGTTCCATAAAACTACCAATGAATAAACGTAAATAAGAATGTTTTGTAATTTCTTATACAATTGTTTCAGATCTGATTACATGTTCCATAAAACTACCAATGAATAAACGTAAATAAGAATGTTTTGTAATTTCTTATACAATTGTTTCAGATCTGATTACATGTTCCATAAAACTACCAATGAATAAACGTAAATAAGAATGTTTTGTAATTTCTTATACAATTGTTTCAGATCTGATTACATGTTCCATAAAACTACCCATGAATAAACGTAAATAAGAATGTTTTGTAATTTCTTATACAATTGTTTCAGATCTGATACATGTTCCATAAAACTACCAATGAATAAACGTAAATAAGAATGTTTTGTAATTTCTTATACAATTGTTTCAGATCTGATTACATGTTCCATAAAACTACCAAGGAATAAACGTAAATAAGAATGTTTTGTAATTTCTTATACAATTGTTTCAGATCTAATTACATGTTCCATAAAACTACCAATGAATAAACGTAAATAAGAATGTTTTGTAATTTCTTATACAATTGTTTCAGATCTGATTACATGTTCCATAAAACTACCAATGAATAAACGTAAATAAGAATGTTTTGTAATTTCTTATACAATTGTTTCAGATCTAATTACATGTTCCATAAAACTACCAATGAATAAACGTAAATAAGAATGTTTTGTAATTTCTTATACAATTGTTTCAGATCTGATTACATGTTCCATAAAACTACCAATGAATAAACGTAAATAAGAATGTTTTGTAATTTCTTATACAATTGTTTCAGATCTGTTTACATGTTCCATAAAACTACCAATGAATAAACGTAAATAAGAATGTTTTGTAATTTCTTATACAATTGTTTCAGATCTGATTACATGTTCCATAAAACTACCAATGAATAAACGTAAATAAGAATGTTTTGTAATTTCTTATACAATTGTTTCAGATCTGATTACATGTTCCATAAAACTACCAATGAATAAACGTAAATAAGAATGTTTTGTAATTTCTTATACAATTGTTTCAGATCTAATTACATGTTCCATAAAACTACCAATGAATAAACGTAAATAAGAATGTTTTGTAATTTCTTATACAATTGTTTCAGATCTGATTACATGTTCCATAAAACTACCAATGAATAAACGTAAATAAGAATGTTTTGTAATTTCTTATACAATTGTTTCAGATCTGATTACATGTTCCATAAAACTACCAATGAATAAACGTAAATAAGAATGTTTTGTAATTTCTTATACAATTGTTTCAGATCTGATTACATGTTCCATAAAACTACCCATGAATAAACGTAAATAAGAATGTTTTGTAATTTCTTATACAATTGTTTCAGATCTGATTGCATGTTCCATAAAACTACCAATGAATAAACGTAAATAAGAATGTTTTGTAATTTTTTATACAATTGTTTCAAATCTGATTACATGTTCCATAAAACTACCAATGAATAAACGTAAATAAGAATGTTTTGTAATTTTTTATACAATTGTTTCAGATCTGATTACATGTTCCATAAAACTACCAATGAATAAACGTAAATAAGAATGTTTTGTAATTTCTTATACAATTGTTTCAGATCTGATTACATGTTCCATAAAACTACCAATGAATAAACGTAAATAAGAATGTTTTGTAATTTCTTATACAATTGTTTCAGATCTGATTACATGTTCCATAAAACTACCAATGAATAAACGTAAATAAGAATGTTTTGTAATTTCTTATACAATTGTTTCAGATCTGTTTACATGTTCCATAAAACTACCAATGAATAAACGTAAATAAGAATGTTTTGTAATTTCTTGTACAATTGTTTCAGATCTGATTACATGTTCCATAAAACTACCAATGAATAAACGTAAATAAGAATGTTTTGTAATTTCTTATACAATTGTTTCAGATCTGATTACATGTTCCATAAAACTACCAATGAATAAACGTAAATAAGAATGTTTTGTAATTTCTTATACAATTGTTTCAGATCTGTTTACATGTTCCATAAAACTACCAATGAATAAACGTAAATAAGAATGTTTTGTAATTTCTTGTACAATTGTTTCAGATCTGATTACATGTTCCATAAAACTACCAATGAATAAACGTAAATAAGAATGTTTTGTAATTTCTTATACAATTGTTTCAGATCTGATTACATGTTCCATAAAACTACCCATGAATAAACGTAAATAAGAATGTTTTGTAATTTCTTATACAATTGTTTCAGATCTGATTACATGTTCCATAAAACTACCAATGAATAAACGTAAATAAGAATGTTTTGTAATTTCTTATACAATTGTTTCAGATCTGATTACATGTTCCATAAAACTACCAATGAATAAACGTAAATAAGAATGTTTTGTAATTTCTTATACAATTGTTTCAGATCTGATTACATGTTCCATAAAACTACCCATGAATAAACGTAAATAAGAATGTTTTGTAATTTCTTATACAATTGTTTCAGATCTGATTACATGTTCCATAAAACTACCAATGAATAAACGTAAATAAGAATGTTTTGTAATTTCTTATACAATTGTTTCAGATCTGATTACATGTTCCATAAAACTACCAATGAATAAACGTAAATAAGAATGTTTTGTAATTTCTTATACAATTGTTTCAGATCTGATTACATGTTCCATAAAACTACCAATGAATAAACGTAAATAAGAATGTTTTGTAATTTCTTATACAATTGTTTCAGATCTGATTACATGTTCCATAAAACTACCCATGAATAAACGTAAATAAGAATGTTTTGTAATTTCTTATACAATTGTTTCAGATCTGATACATGTTCCATAAAACTACCAATGAATAAACGTAAATAAGAATGTTTTGTAATTTCTTATACAATTGTTTCAGATCTGATTACATGTTCCATAAAACTACCAAGGAATAAACGTAAATAAGAATGTTTTGTAATTTCTTATACAATTGTTTCAGATCTAATTACATGTTCCATAAAACTACCAATGAATAAACGTAAATAAGAATGTTTTGTAATTTCTTATACAATTGTTTCAGATCTGATTACATGTTCCATAAAACTACCAATGAATAAACGTAAATAAGAATGTTTTGTAATTTCTTATACAATTGTTTCAGATCTAATTACATGTTCCATAAAACTACCAATGAATAAACGTAAATAAGAATGTTTTGTAATTTCTTATACAATTGTTTCAGATCTGATTACATGTTCCATAAAACTACCAATGAATAAACGTAAATAAGAATGTTTTGTAATTTCTTATACAATTGTTTCAGATCTGTTTACATGTTCCATAAAACTACCAATGAATAAACGTAAATAAGAATGTTTTGTAATTTCTTATACAATTGTTTCAGATCTGATTACATGTTCCATAAAACTACCAATGAATAAACGTAAATAAGAATGTTTTGTAATTTCTTATACAATTGTTTCAGATCTGATTACATGTTCCATAAAACTACCAATGAATAAACGTAAATAAGAATGTTTTGTAATTTCTTATACAATTGTTTCAGATCTAATTACATGTTCCATAAAACTACCAATGAATAAACGTAAATAAGAATGTTTTGTAATTTCTTATACAATTGTTTCAGATCTGATTACATGTTCCATAAAACTACCAATGAATAAACGTAAATAAGAATGTTTTGTAATTTCTTATACAATTGTTTCAGATCTGATTACATGTTCCATAAAACTACCAATGAATAAACGTAAATAAGAATGTTTTGTAATTTCTTATACAATTGTTTCAGATCTGATTACATGTTCCATAAAACTACCCATGAATAAACGTAAATAAGAATGTTTTGTAATTTCTTATACAATTGTTTCAGATCTGATTGCATGTTCCATAAAACTACCAATGAATAAACGTAAATAAGAATGTTTTGTAATTTTTTATACAATTGTTTCAAATCTGATTACATGTTCCATAAAACTACCAATGAATAAACGTAAATAAGAATGTTTTGTAATTTTTTATACAATTGTTTCAGATCTGATTACATGTTCCATAAAACTACCAATGAATAAACGTAAATAAGAATGTTTTGTAATTTCTTATACAATTGTTTCAGATCTGATTACATGTTCCATAAAACTACCAATGAATAAACGTAAATAAGAATGTTTTGTAATTTCTTATACAATTGTTTCAGATCTGATTACATGTTCCATAAAACTACCAATGAATAAACGTAAATAAGAATGTTTTGTAATTTCTTATACAATTGTTTCAGATCTGTTTACATGTTCCATAAAACTACCAATGAATAAACGTAAATAAGAATGTTTTGTAATTTCTTGTACAATTGTTTCAGATCTGATTACATGTTCCATAAAACTACCAATGAATAAACGTAAATAAGAATGTTTTGTAATTTCTTATACAATTGTTTCAGATCTGATTACATGTTCCATAAAACTACCAATGAATAAACGTAAATAAGAATGTTTTGTAATTTCTTATACAATTGTTTCAGATCTGTTTACATGTTCCATAAAACTACCAATGAATAAACGTAAATAAGAATGTTTTGTAATTTCTTGTACAATTGTTTCAGATCTGATTACATGTTCCATAAAACTACCAATGAATAAACGTAAATAAGAATGTTTTGTAATTTCTTATACAATTGTTTCAGATCTGATTACATGTTCCATAAAACTACCCATGAATAAACGTAAATAAGAATGTTTTGTAATTTCTTATACAATTGTTTCAGATCTGATACATGTTCCATAAAACTACCAATGAATAAACGTAAATAAGAATGTTTTGTAATTTCTTATACAATTGTTTCAGATCTGATTACATGTTCCATAAAACTACCAATGAATAAACGTAAATAAGAATGTTTTGTAATTTCTTATACAATTGTTTCAGATCTGATTACATGTTCCATAAAACTACCAATGAATAAACGTAAATAAGAATGTTTTGTAATTTCTTATACAATTGTTTCAGATCTGATTACATGTTCCATAAAACTACCCATGAATAAACGTAAATAAGAATGTTTTGTAATTTCTTATACAATTGTTTCAGATCTGATTACATGTTCCATAAAACTACCAATGAATAAACGTAAATAAGAATGTTTTGTAATTTCTTATACAATTGTTTCAGATCTGATTACATGTTCCATAAAACTACCAATGAATAAACGTAAATAAGAATGTTTTGTAATTTCTTATACAATTGTTTCAGATCTGATTACATGTTCCATAAAACTACCAATGAATAAACGTAAATAAGAATGTTTTGTAATTTCTTATACAATTGTTTCAGATCTGATTACATGTTCCATAAAACTACCCATGAATAAACGTAAATAAGAATGTTTTGTAATTTCTTATACAATTGTTTCAGATCTGATACATGTTCCATAAAACTACCAATGAATAAACGTAAATAAGAATGTTTTGTAATTTCTTATACAATTGTTTCAGATCTGATTACATGTTCCATAAAACTACCAAGGAATAAACGTAAATAAGAATGTTTTGTAATTTCTTATACAATTGTTTCAGATCTAATTACATGTTCCATAAAACTACCAATGAATAAACGTAAATAAGAATGTTTTGTAATTTCTTATACAATTGTTTCAGATCTGATTACATGTTCCATAAAACTACCAATGAATAAACGTAAATAAGAATGTTTTGTAATTTCTTATACAATTGTTTCAGATCTAATTACATGTTCCATAAAACTACCAATGAATAAACGTAAATAAGAATGTTTTGTAATTTCTTATACAATTGTTTCAGATCTGATTACATGTTCCATAAAACTACCAATGAATAAACGTAAATAAGAATGTTTTGTAATTTCTTATACAATTGTTTCAGATCTGTTTACATGTTCCATAAAACTACCAATGAATAAACGTAAATAAGAATGTTTTGTAATTTCTTATACAATTGTTTCAGATCTGATTACATGTTCCATAAAACTACCAATGAATAAACGTAAATAAGAATGTTTTGTAATTTCTTATACAATTGTTTCAGATCTGATTACATGTTCCATAAAACTACCAATGAATAAACGTAAATAAGAATGTTTTGTAATTTCTTATACAATTGTTTCAGATCTAATTACATGTTCCATAAAACTACCAATGAATAAACGTAAATAAGAATGTTTTGTAATTTCTTATACAATTGTTTCAGATCTGATTACATGTTCCATAAAACTACCAATGAATAAACGTAAATAAGAATGTTTTGTAATTTCTTATACAATTGTTTCAGATCTGATTACATGTTCCATAAAACTACCAATGAATAAACGTAAATAAGAATGTTTTGTAATTTCTTATACAATTGTTTCAGATCTGATTACATGTTCCATAAAACTACCCATGAATAAACGTAAATAAGAATGTTTTGTAATTTCTTATACAATTGTTTCAGATCTGATTGCATGTTCCATAAAACTACCAATGAATAAACGTAAATAAGAATGTTTTGTAATTTTTTATACAATTGTTTCAAATCTGATTACATGTTCCATAAAACTACCAATGAATAAACGTAAATAAGAATGTTTTGTAATTTTTTATACAATTGTTTCAGATCTGATTACATGTTCCATAAAACTACCAATGAATAAACGTAAATAAGAATGTTTTGTAATTTCTTATACAATTGTTTCAGATCTGATTACATGTTCCATAAAACTACCAATGAATAAACGTAAATAAGAATGTTTTGTAATTTCTTATACAATTGTTTCAGATCTGATTACATGTTCCATAAAACTACCAATGAATAAACGTAAATAAGAATGTTTTGTAATTTCTTATACAATTGTTTCAGATCTGTTTACATGTTCCATAAAACTACCAATGAATAAACGTAAATAAGAATGTTTTGTAATTTCTTGTACAATTGTTTCAGATCTGATTACATGTTCCATAAAACTACCAATGAATAAACGTAAATAAGAATGTTTTGTAATTTCTTATACAATTGTTTCAGATCTGATTACATGTTCCATAAAACTACCCATGAATAAACGTAAATAAGAATGTTTTGTAATTTCTTATACAATTGTTTCAGATCTGTTTACATGTTCCATAAAACTACCAATGAATAAACGTAAATAAGAATGTTTTGTAATTTCTTGTACAATTGTTTCAGATCTGATTACATGTTCCATAAAACTACCAATGAATAAACGTAAATAAGAATGTTTTGTAATTTCTTGTACAATTGTTTCAGATCTGATTACATGTTCCATAAAACTACCAATGAATAAACGTAAATAAGAATGTTTTGTAATTTCTTATACAATTGTTTCAGATCTAATTACATGTTCCATAAAACTACCCATGAATAAACGTAAATAAGAATGTTTTGTAATTTCTTATACAATTGTTTCAGATCTGATTGCATGTTCCATAAAACTACCAATGAATAAACGTAAATAAGAATGTTTTGTAATTTCTTATACAATTGTTTCAGATCTGATTACATGTTCCATAAAACTACCAATGAATAAACGTAAATAAGAATGTTTTGTAATTTCTTGTACAATTGTTTCAGATCTAATTACATGTTCCATAAAACTACCCATGAATAAACGTAAATAAGAATGTTTTGTAATTTCTTGTACAATTGTTTCAAATCTGATTACATGTTCCATAAAACTACCAATGAATAAACGTAAATAAGAATGTTTTGTAATTTCTTATACAATTGTTTCAGATCTGATTATATGTTCCATAAAACTACCAATGAATAAACGTAAATAAGAATGTTTTGTAATTTCTTATACAATTGTTTCAGATCTGATTACATGTTCCATAAAACTACCCATGAATAAACGTAAATAAGAATGTTTTGTAATTTCTTATACAATTGTTTCAGATCTGATACATGTTCCATAAAACTACCAATGAATAAACGTAAATAAGAATGTTTTGTAATTTCTTATACAATTGTTTCAGATCTGATTACATGTTCCATAAAACTACCAATGAATAAACGTAAATAAGAATGTTTTGTAATTTCTTATACAATTGTTTCAGATCTGATTACATGTTCCATAAAACTACCAATGAATAAACGTAAATAAGAATGTTTTGTAATTTCTTATACAATTGTTTCAGATCTGATTACATGTTCCATAAAACTACCCATGAATAAACGTAAATAAGAATGTTTTGTAATTTCTTATACAATTGTTTCAGATCTGATTGCATGTTCCATAAAACTACCAATGAATAAACGTAAATAAGAATGTTTTGTAATTTCTTATACAATTGTTTCAGATCTGATTACATGTTCCATAAAACTACCAATGAATAAACGTAAATAAGAATGTTTTGTAATTTCTTGTACAATTGTTTCAGATCTAATTACATGTTCCATAAAACTACCAATGAATAAACGTAAATAAGAATGTTTTGTAATTTCTTATACAATTGTTTCAGATCTGATTACATGTTCCATAAAACTACCAATGAATAAACGTAAATAAGAATGTTTTGTAATTTCTTGTACAATTGTTTCAGATCTAATTACATGTTCCATAAAACTACCAATGAATAAACGTAAATAAGAATGTTTTGTAATTTCTTGTACAATTGTTTCAGATCTGATTACATGTTCCATAAAACTACCAATGAATAAACGTAAATAAGAATGTTTTGTAATTTCTTGTACAATTGTTTCAGATCTAATTACATGTTCCATAAAACTACCAATGAATAAACGTAAATAAGAATGTTTTGTAATTTCTTATACAATTGTTTCAAATCTGATTACATGTTCCATAAAACTACCAATGAATAAACGTAAATAAGAATGTTTTGTAATTTCTTATACAATTGTTTCAGATCTGATTACATGTTCCATAAAACTACCAATGAATAAACGTAAATAAGAATGTTTTGTAATTTCTTATACAATTGTTTCAGATCTGTTTACATGTTCCATAAAACTACCAATGAATAAACGTAAATAAGAATGTTTTGTAATTTCTTGTACAATTGTTTCAGATCTGATTACATGTTCCATAAAACTACCAATGAATAAACGTAAATAAGAATGTTTTGTAATTTTTTATACAATTGTTTCAGATCTGATTACATGTTCCATAAAACTACCAATGAATAAACGTAAATAAGAATGTTTTGTAATTTCTTATACAATTGTTTCAGATCTGATTACATGTTCCATAAAACTACCAATGAATAAATGTGTTTTGAAAATGTCTATTTATCTTCACAAACGGTTCAGTGCATTAAATGCGTATACACCAATGTACAATGTACCAACGTTGATCCAACGGGTCATGGGTCGTCCAGTGTTATTCAAAACTTAAGCATGACAGACCAAAGAAAATCAGATTTTCCAAATAACTTGAAAAACTTTGAGTCAATCGAAACAAATGTTAATCAAATATCCAGCACTATTGTCACATGACATTTTCAGAAATGTAAAACTAATGTGAACAGACATCTCGCTGCATAGCTTCCCATGCCTTGTCCAATGTATGGTATATGCGTTCAGAGATGACCATTAGGATATCCGCAGTAGACCGTGCTTGCCTAAATATATAACGATGATCAGAAAGACGTTTAGTATTAATGAATTACCGGAATATCGCTAGATTGATTAAAGATTCAAAGATTTTAGTGAAGAGCGGGAGTAGACTGATGGGGCGTTAATTCTGAGAGGCAGTTCTATCTCCAGAGTTCTTGAAGCTAGGTACCACATAAGCAATTTTTCAGCTATCGGGGAAGCAAGATTCGGCAAGGCATTTGTTCTAGAGTTTGGAGAGGACAGGGGCCAGTTAAGCAGAGCATTTTTTATTACTATTACTGGTATAAGATCAGGACCTATTCGTTGGATGTGCCAACGTTTTTCATGATGTCCCGGACATGAGATGGGGTGATCGTCAAGTTTTTAAGTGTGGCTTCAGTCCGCAATGGGAAATTTGGAAGGAAGTGGTTTGCAGAGTACAAAGTGGAGTTCAAGGCGAAACGCTGGGCAAGTAGTTCAGCCTAACCAGTTGCCGTGCAAACGACATCATCGAAGTTAGATAGCGGGGGAATCCTTGATTGCTCATTGTTCACAATACTATTGAAGATTTTCCATAAATCACGAGTTCCGAGTTTCTGTGACTAAGTACGTTTTCTGGTCATCTCCGTATACTTTCTCTTTGCTTCATTTACTACAGTCTTACAGTGATTTATTGTTGCTATAAGTTTCTGTCTATGCATAATTGACTTATGGCGGTTGAATAGTTGGAATGCTTGCTGCTTTTGAGCAATATCAGCTTCCCAGTTTGAAGTAAACCATTGTAGAGAGTAAGGCTTGCTGTAAAATTTTCACATGGAGACATGTGCTTCAACGCCTGCTTTGACACATTCGGTTTACTCAATTTTAAAATGACCTCCAAAACTTTCACCCTAATTCTCAGTAGCCCCTTATGTCTACAGTGGCAGCTTGCCTTGTTTGGGATGAACTATGTTTTACAAAAAAAAAAAAAGTGACGAACATCAATCTTCCGGGTAGTTTTGCTCTTGACCTCTGAACTCCTCCAATCGAATGGGGTGTCATGTTTCGTACCCGGCCCTTCTTTCCATCAGGGACAGATTCATCCCTTCACCGCTTTTTTCTTTAGTTTGCGTTTCATTCTTCGCTACGACATTCTTCTTTTCGTCTTTCTTTTTCTTCATTCATTTTTTATTCTGCGCTCTCCTATGAGGATTTTAGCTAGTTTCATCCTGCTTTAATTCTTCATTTTCGATTTATTTATTATAATAATAATTATCACCTGTTAGCGTGACTTGCTAGAGACTTGTTCTTTTGGCGGTTTTTTTAACCGTCGTCATTTTTCCTGCAGTTTGTAAATGAAAAACAAGGCGCTTTGCGCCGCAAATTCCGACATCCCGCTAACATAACTTGGTATGTAAATTAATTCTCTTCTTTCCTTGCTAAGCTAATCCTCCTTATTATGCCTCCCATGTTTTCATTAACAATGTCTCCCCGTCGTAACAATGTTACAACTCATTCCCGGCGTCGCTCAGGTTTCCTACGACGGCGTCCCGAGATTTCTACCTCCCTAGTATGGTGACCCCATCTTCGCCTCGCTCCCCCTAATAGTTAAATTAAGTCATCTATCTTATTGTACTGATTTGCTTCATCTTTTTTCCTTTCGTTTATCTATGAATACTTGTTTCTTCCTCTTCGTCGTAGTGAGTTACCTTTTGTTTATTTTTTATTTTCAGATTTTTTACCTGTTTTACAGGGAATAAAGGATTTTTATTTTAAATGGAATTCGTTGTTTTTCATTGCTTCCTTTGTCTCCGTGTGATTCCGAGTTATCTGGCTGTCTAGACAAGATGATAAATATCATTTTGACGATGGCAGCACAGTAAAAAATCAAGTTTGGTCTCCACTTGGGGTGAAGGAATGCAATAGCATCGTTTTCCCTTCCCGTGACTCCTGTGGTTCCAGTCCTGGGGCTCAATACTGCTAGGATGAAGAGGGTAAATTTTTCAGTGGTGCTTACGCAAATTTGGTTTTGCCATCTTAAAATGTTGCCGGAAAAATAGAGAGAGAGAGAGAGAGAGAGAGAGAGAGAGAGAGAGAGAGAGAGAAAGAGGGTTTTAATATCAAGATTTATTGAAAGCCTTTCAGAGTTTTTATTTATTTTCTTTTTTAATTGAAATCGCTCCAGACAAGGCATGAAGCCATTTAATGTAAGGAGATAAACAGAATGAAAGATGATTAAGTTGCATAATAACAAAAAAGGAGAGGAAGGTAGAATCATTTCAAATAAATTCAGAGACAAAATAATCAAATCCAAAAGCAAAACGTTAGCATGGCAAACCCAGTCTTGATATTAAAAGCATCTCTATATATTTTTTTGCGACAACACTTTAAGAGGGCAAAAACAAAGTTCAGTAAGCGTCACTGAAATATCCCCCCCCCCCCCGCATGATTACATATTATGCGTAAAATACTGCAAGGGACACACATCCATGCGCAACATAACACTTGAGAATACTCCAACATTTATCGAGTGCTGATGGAAAAGTCTCTCAAGGAGCTCCCCCTGAGTTCGGTTTCCTGTACTATCACCGAGGAACGTGACGACCAGAAAAACACAATAACCTCAACCTCTACTAAGGATACCTAACTTCATTATCTGTCAGTAATCAGACGAACCAAGCCTGAAAGAGACCCCACCACCTGCGTGCAATCCCCTGGACCCCAAACATGCTACCTACCAAAGATACCTTCATTATATGTCAGTTATTAGACGAACCAAGCCTGAAAGAGACCCCACACCAAAGTTTAATAAATGGAATTCAAACAGGCTAGGAAAAAGGTAAGCCCTTCAAGAGGCCAATAGGAAAGCAAAGGGGGTTACAAGGATGGTTGGCAAAAAAAGGTCTACTCCTTTACTCTGATACTGACCTTTTAAGCGTTTTGCCCTCCCTCCATAGAAATATTCATGGACTCAATTTTTCTGATGATCGTATACTTAGTTGCGAGAACGTTCCTAAAAAACTGATTAAAATATACCGACATTGAACAGCAACAACTTCAGATTCCATCCAATTCAGACATAAATAGAATTTCCATTCGCTATTTAGACAAGAATCCCGTCGGAAAACAGACCAAACATAAGAAATCAAAAGAAAAGAACTTGAAAGCCGACAAAGACAAAGTTTTATTTCTTTTCCTTGTTTTATTTGGTCGACTGTTCTCATCTTGGAGGTCATTCTCATAACGTTACAGCCGATGTAACCTCCACCCTTCTTCAGGTGCGCCTTGTTGAACTCGGGTATCTGTACGGAATTCCGAATGGAACCCTTTATTTAATCCAGCCGTAACCGCGTAGAAGCTTTAAGTAATTTGCAATTGTATTCTTAGTATCATCTGTACCGAGGATTGAACCTTGAACCAGAAGACTGTCACTTAGCACTTATATCCATTGCGCTATGGGTCCTTGTGTTCAATTCTAGTATGAATTTTAGGAGCCTTAAACCTATTCTTGTTTTAAATGTGTGGTTGTATTACTTACTACTAATCAAGTTAAAATGTTAAGATGAACATAAAACCAATTTTTTCAAAAGTGCTCAATACCAAGTAGAGCATTTATAAAATTACATAAACAATATTATAGCCTTACGTCAATCAACCAATGTTTCGACGCTACAACATCTGATAAACAGTGATAAAACAAAGACTGTTGGACATTGATGACTGAAATTTGGTGGACAAATCAGGAATAGACTGACGTTTATTTGTACTAAATGTGGTTGGATTGCCGAAAGGATTGTGAATTTTATGAAGGATTCCATGAGTGGCATTTCTTTTTGTGCACTGGCATTGTTAGCAAAAACAAAACAAAAGTTTGTAATGTCCAAACACCAGGATTAGGATTATTGGATTAGAATGCTAATTACATTTGAAAAGATCAATTGCCACTTTAAACAGAGCGGATGATGGACACTCATTAAAGATAACCAATGACCTTTTGGGGGGTTGTCGAAACTCCGACGCAGCAGTATTTTACTTGTAAGAATAATAATACATTTGACATTTTTTCTTTCGTCTTCATTTTTGTCTGTAGAGAAGATGATCGAGTGAAAAGCATAAACTTATAAATGACTAGCTGGCTTTGCAAATTTTGCTACTGTGAATACTTGAAACATTAATTTAAAATAATAAACATTTCATTAATAACTTTGTCGTAAACACGAAACAAAATCTTTTTTTTCATTTATTCATATCAATAAATGTTAACATTTTGGTAATTTCGATACAAATTTATCCTTTAAATGTGACAATAAAGGAAGGAAAAGAAAGAAATAATTTGCCTTTTCACTTGGGATCCCAACTTGTTTAAAATCAAGTCGGTCCCTCTAAAGCACAAATGCTAAATATTTGTCCAGGAAATAAAACAATATTGCGAAACAGAACTATTTGTTGTATTAAAATAAAAAATTGATCGTTGAATTAAAAACCAATAACAAATAGTTAATTAACAAAATGTCCTTGTTCAAAACGCATATGCAAATTAGTTCATATGCGACTGATATTGCCTATAAACAAGATGGTGTGTCTGTTGTGTAAAGCTGAATTTACGTGAAATCGGCCGTTTTAACTTTACCGTTTTTGTGAGCAATGGGCCCAACTTTTGTATTTATTCATTTAGACAAGCAGATCGATCCATATCTCAGCATTGATCGGGAAAATTTGAGGAAACCAAGAATTGTAATCTCCAGAAATAAATTGATCCGAAAGGACCAGAAAGACACTTTTCACCCAAACTGTTAAGTCTTCATCAGTTTATCCACAATATAAAAATGTAGTTGTAAAAAATTTGGGTTAGGGTTAGGGTGGCAGTGTTTTGGGGGAAGGGGTCTTAAATTTTAATTTACAATTTAACAAAAGAATAAAATAGTCGACTTGTTTATGAATGAACTGAAATACATTATGATGGAATCTTATTTCGTAATGAAACTAATGTGAAGGAGGGGGGGGGGATACTGACTTGTGTATGTATGTATGTATGTATGTATGTATGTATGTATGTATGTATGTATGTATGTATGTATGTGTTGGAGAGGGGGGTTATTTATAGAGTAGAACTGGATCGCAATCTCCAGAAGTAAATTGACCGGAAGAGACTGGAAAGATTCTTTTCAACCAAAATACTAAGTTCCTATCTACGATATCAAAAAATATGTGTACATAAACCTAATGATTTCCTAGAGATTCCTAACATTATGAGTTAAAATGTTAATGTTACATATTAGGTAGCAGTAAAATGTTTTTGAATTTGTTCTCAAATAAAAACGGTTACTTAGGCATGATGGACATGGTTTTACCATAGTTTCAACCGTCAACTATGTAGAAAGGCAAATGTTTGTTTTACAAAATTATTTACCGATTTCATAAATCACAACCTGTCAAAACAAAATTCAGCCTTGAATTCCAAATGCGACCCAGATTCGCATCATCATCATTACTAGTTATCACATCTACATAATTATCTGTATAATAATACGCTAAGGCATTTGATGTTTGTTCGTACGTTTCACCTTTCACAAAGATTTAAAAAATTAGATTGTTTGATCAAATCAGATGTCAGCATTCAATAGGAAAACTGAACATTTCTTCATTGAAATTGAATCAACTTATTCCAAACGAATTATTTTTATGTTAAGAGTTACTTAAATATCAGAGATTATTTTTTTAAAGTCTGTAAATAAGAACCTCATCTGCCATTTTGGCATCTTAAACAAATTCTTTAAAGGAGAACAATTATGACGATTTATGTAATATAAAAACTTTTATGGACAAATATCATTTCTTACATGAAAGAAAAAAAAAAATCTTCAAAGTTGGAAAAGCTTCTTCCGATTGAAGAGATTTCCAATACAATTAGGCCATGCAAACTGCCGAGAAACAATTTCTGAGAAAGACGAGTGTCGACTGGCGCTGGGTGGGGGTGGGGTTCAATCGAGAATAATGAAGCATAGATGATAGGAAACCGAGAAGAGAGGTTACATAACAACAAGAAAAAAAGAGAAACTTTTTCACAAAGAGTTTTTCAGTTAATTCAAGCAGGTAGATTTAATCATTTAGAGACTTTTAGAAGAAATTGATGAGAAGAATTATCGCAAAGATCAAAGGATTTTGAAAACGAATAACATTAGCGAAGCCTTTCATTTTTAGCCTTTTACTGAAGGAGAGAAATTCTACTTTCGGTATACTCAACCCCCGCACCATTAGTAGAGCAGTGGCAGCAGAATACTTTTCGATTTTTAGATGCGTCCATACATCTTTATTAGAGGCGTGGTCTGTCCGTATGTCATGCTCTAGTTTCAAATAATATTTCCATTGTTAAAATGGCAGATTTGATGAGCGTATCTTATCCGAGCTTCTCTAAATTAAAAAAAAACACTTAAGTTTGAAATACCATTTTCATTGATCTGTTATGCTTAAGATTAAAATAGTATTTTCGTTGATATGTCATGCTTAAGCTTGAAACCACATTTTAGGTGTCCGGCATATACTTTGAAATAGCATTTTTGTCGGTCTGTCAGACTCAAGTTTGAAATAGCATTTTCATTGGTCTGTCATGCTTAAGTTTGAAATCACATTTAAGGCGTGTCCATCATTAAGTTTGAAATAGCATTTTCATTGGTCTGTCAGACTCAAATTAGTAATTTTGTTGTTCTGTCGTGTTCAAGATTGCAATAGCATTTGCATTGGTCAAGCCTGGAATCCCATTTTTAGATGTCTATCATCATGTTTTTTCATCACAAAACATGCAGATGAAAGGGACGCATTTTAATAAAATTTATTCGTCTTGAACGACCAATTCGTTCAATCATTAGCTTTATTATCGTAAAAAAAAATTTGCCAAAGTTTCCAATTTGAACGAGCATCTACCGGAAAGTGTTTTAATTTCATCTTAACTGATTGATACAATAACATCGAAGGTGAACAAACACGGTGAGAGATGATGAGCATATTGATTTACCGAGAAGACAACCACTTCACAGTTATTGGCCACTTGAAACAAACATGGCCATCAAAAAAAGAAGCCGCTCCACGTCTTTTTTAAAATTACATCAATTGTCGCACTTCTTTATGTTTATGTGTAACTAATTTCAACAGTTTTTATTCAAATTAGGTAAAATAAAATTTTAAAAACTATAAACGTGGTTCAATAAAAATCTCTCTCAGGAAAGATTGTGGGTAATCCATAAGAAACAAAAACAAAAACACTGAGATATCAGAAGTTCTCGCCATAGTGGACAGAATCTTGCAAAACACTGTTGTTAACCACATGTGAACACCTTAACCCTTACAATGTGAGAACACCCAAACCATACGTGAACACCCTAACCACATGTGAACATCCTAACCACATGTGAACACCCTAACCCTTACCACATGTGAACACCCTAACCACGTGTAAACACCCTAACCCTTACCACATGTGAACACCCTAACCACGTGAACATCCTAACCACATGTGAACACCCTAACCCTTACCACATGTGAACACCCTAACCACGTGTAAACACCCTAACCCTAACCACATGTGAAAATCCTAACCGTAACCACATGTGAACACTCTAACCCTTACTACTTTCTTTATTTAAAATCTTAACAATTTAATTCTTTAAATAAATAAAACTAATGTCTCTTCTTTATTTATTTAAAATCTTAACAATTTAATTCTTTAAATAAATAAAACTAATGTCTCTTTATTTATTTAAAATCTTAACAATTTAATTCTTTAAATAAATAAAACTAATGTCTCTTTATTTATTTAAAATCTTAACAATTTAATTCTTTAAATAAATAAAACTAATGTCTCTTCTTTATTTATTTAAAATCTTAACAATTTAATTCTTTAAATAAATAAAACTAATGTCTCTTTATTTATTTAAAATCTTAACAATTTAATTCTTTAAATAAATAAAACTAATGTCTCTTTATTTATTTAAAATCTTAACAATTTAATTCTTTAAATAAATAAAACTAATGTCTCTTCTTTATTTATTTAAAATCTTAACAATTTAATTCTTTAAATAAATAAAACTAATGTCTCTTTATTTATTTAAAATCTTAACAATTTAATTCTTTAAATAAATAAAACTAATGTCTCTTTATTTATTTAAAATCTTAACAATTTAATTCTTTAAATAAATAAAACTAATGTCTCTTCTTTATTTATTTAAAATCTTAACAATTTAATTCTTTAAATAAATAAAACTAATGTCTCTTTATTTATTTAAAATCTTAACAATTTAATTCTTTAAATAAATAAAACTAATGTCTCTTCTTTATTTATTTAAAATCTTAACAATTTAATTCTTTAAATAAATAAAACTAATGTCTCTTTATTTATTTAAAATCTTAACAATTTAATTCTTTAAATAAATAAAACTAATGTCTCTTCTTTATTTATTTAAAATCTTAACAATTTAATTCTTTAAATAAATAAAACTAATGTCTCTTCTTTATTTATTTAAAATCTTAACAATTTAATTCTTTAAATAAATAAAACTAATGTCTCTTCTTTATTTATTTAAAATCTTAACAATTTAATTCTTTAAATAAATAAAACTAATGTCTCTTCTTTATTTATTTAAAATCTTAACAATTTAATTCTTTAAATAAATAAAACTAATGTCTCTTTATTTATTTAAAATCTTAACAATTTAATTCTTTAAATAAATAAAACTAATGTCTCTTCTTTATTTATTTAAAATCTTAACAATTTAATTCTTTAAATAAATAAAACTAATGTCTCTTCTTTATTTATTTAAAATCTTAACAATTTAATTCTTTAAATAAATAAAACTAATGTCTCTTCTTTATTTATTTAAAATCTTAACAATTTAATTCTTTAAATAAATAAAACTAATGTCTCTTCTTTATTTATTTAAAATCTTAACAATTTAATTCTTTAAATAAATAAAACTAATGTCTCTTCTTTATTTATTTAAAATCTTAACAATTTAATTCTTTAAATAAATAAAACTAATGTCTTATTACCATAAAAGTAATTGTTAGCTGAAATATTTTTCAAATCAATGAATCGAATGCCACTTTTTGAAATGTATTTATTTTAAATTGTTTTGTTTTAGTCGATGGGACGGCATAATTTGATTTTAGAGCAATGGTTAAAGTTTGAATTTGTTACCTTAGCAACATCATATAAAGCTCCAATCCAAGAGGAAAATTAATATTTCAGTCAAAAATGAGAAAAAAAATGGTAATTTTACCCAGAACTATTCACATGTTTCAGCCTATTTTCCACGATGACATTTCCACGTTTCGGCCGTTGTATTCCACGTTCTGGTTGATTACATTTCCACAACGTTTCGGTCATTGTAGTCCACCTTTTGGTTGATGACATTTCCACAACGTTTCAGCCATTGTATTCTACATTCTGGTTGATGACATTTCCACAACGTTTCAGCCGTTGTAGTCCACGTTCTAGTTGATGACATTTCTACAACGTTTCGGTCGTTGTATTCTACGTTCTAGTTGATGACATTTCCACAACGTTTCAGCCGTTGTAGTCCACGTTCTGGTTGATGACATTTCCACATTTCGCCGTTGTAGTCCACGTTCTGGTTGATGACATTTCCACAACGTTTCAGCCGTTGTATTCCACATTCTAGTTGATGACATTTCCACAACGTTTCAGCCGTCGTATTCTACATTCTGGTTGATGACACTTCCACAATGTTTCAGCCGTTGTATTCCACATTCTAGTTGATGACATTTCCACAACGTTTCAGCCGTTGTATTCTACATTCTGGTTTATGACATTTCCACAACGTTTCAGCCATTGTATTCTACATTCTGGTTGATGACATTTCCACAATGTTTCAGCCGTTGTATTCCACGTTCTAGTTGATGACATTTCCACAACGTTTCAGCCGTTGTATTCCACATTCTAGTTGATGACATTTCCACAACGTTTCAGCCGTCGTATTCTACATTCTGGTTGATGACATTTCCACAACGTTTCAGCCGTTGTATTCTACGTTCTGGTTTATGACATTTCCACAACGTTTCAGCCATTGTATTCTACATTCTGGTTTATGACATTTCCACAATGTTTCAGCCGTTGTATTCCACGTTCTAGTTGATGACATTTCCACAACGTTTCAGCCGTTGTATTCTACATTCTGGTTGATGACATTTCCACAACGTTTCAGCCGTTGTATTCTACGTTCTGGTTGATGACATTTCCACAACGTTTCAGCCGTTGTATTCTACATTCTGGTTGATGACATTTCCACAACGTTTCAGCCGTTGTATTCTACATTCTGGTTGATGACATTTCCACAACGTTTCAGCCGTTGTATTTTACATTCTGGTTGATGACATTTCCACAACGTTTCAGCCGTTGTATTCAACATTCTGGTTGATGACATTTCCACAACGTTTCAGCCGTTGTAGTCCACGTTCTGGTTGATGACATTTCCACAACGTTTTAGCCGTTGTATTCTACGTTCTGGTTGATGACATTTCCACAACGTTTCAGTGGTTGTATTCCACGTTTTGGTTGATGACATTTCCACAACGTTTCGGTCGTTGTATTCTACGTTCTGGTTGATTACATTTCCACAACGTTTAGGTCGTTGTATTCTAAGTTCTGGTTTATGGCATTTCCACAACGTTTAGCCGTTGTATTCCACGTTCTGGTTGATGACATTTCCATAACGTTTAGCTGTTGTAGTCCACGTTCTGGTTGATGACATTTCTACAACGTTTCAGCCGTTGTAGTCCACGTTCTGGTTGATGACATTTCTACAACGTTTTAGCCGTTGTAGTCCACGTTCTGGTTGATGACATTTCCACAACGTTTCAGCCGTTGTATTTCACGTTCTGGTTGATGACATTTCCACAACGTTTTGGTCGTTGTATTCTACGGCCTTCTTCATGTGTCTTTTGTCACAGTCAGTATAAAACTTTCTGTGAATACAAACTGGACACTTTATTACCAACTAGCTGTACGTACCTCACGTCGACTTTTTAATTTTTTTTTTGGTGAATTCTTTTTTTATTTTTAATCGCATAAGTACTTTAGTGTTTTTTTTTTGTTTTGACTTTTGTAAATAATGAGAAGCTAAGAACGACAGATAACAAAATCCGCAAGCAGACCGATAGAGAGAGAGGGTGGAGGTGCTGATTATGTGAAGAATTCAGGAAGGGTGAAATAAAGGATCAAGAACATCGTCAATCCTTGACCCAAGAAGCTGTACAATAATATCATCCCCTTCATATATAACAATATTTCACATTATAGAAAACACTTTGAATAAGATTTGGTACAAAGAAAAACATTAGAGGCTTGCATCTAATATCAAAATATGAGATTCTCATGGATGGCTCTGCTCTTGAGGAGAAATCGACTCTGAAACTTCTTGGTCTTTCTCTTTCATCAAATATTTCTTGGAGTTGATACATTAGAGCCATTGCTCTTTCTTCTTTTCGTAAAGGCGGTTCTATCTATCGCTCCAAACACTTTCTCAAACCTGAGGCTATTCTTTATCTCTACAGTATGGAGTACTGTTGTCATATTTAGGCTGGTTAATCTGTCCCATTTGAGGGTTCTTGATAAGGTGCAGAAACTTGTTTGTAATTTTATAGACCCTACCCTTTCTTCTTATCTGTACCCTCTCTCACAGACGTGATGTTGCTAGTCTCAGTCTTTTTTATAAATACTATTATGGCACGTGTTCTTCAGAATTATGTGATCTATTCCCTGCTTCTTTTGTTCCAGCTCGTTTGCCTCGTTGGTCTCCATCGATTCGCTGTTTTCATACCTCATTGTAATACAGCTCCCTATTCAAGTAGCTTCTTTCCAAGAACCGCAGACTTGTGGAACTCTCTTCCTGCTGACTGTTTTCCTCCTGCCTATAACCTTGATCATTTCAAGACTAAGAGCAATAGGCATCTCCTGTCTTTGCGATAACCATATTTGTTCTTGTTAGCTCCTTACATCAAGTGGCTTCATGTCTTGTCTGGAGCGATTATTAATGCATGTGCAAAACTGATGACATCAAACCTTCTAGAATGAAGTGTGAGTGGATCTCCATAACTGCTAACATAGGTAGGTTGGTCACGCTTGACGTTAAATTTGCCTTTAACGTCTTTAATCTTGAAAGTTGAGGAGATCGATTAAGGTGATGCTTGTTAAGTTATGGACGAGTAAGACAGAATTTCGAAAAGTTGAAAATATTTTCTTTTAGTTTTTCGACCCAAAAATGTTGCGTTGGACTTCTGGTCTGGCCAGACTTGACCATGTCCGAAACATCGATGATCGTCACCGTCACAGCATTACATTAATCTCAGAGAAAAATTGTCATTCAAGTGTAAAACTAACGTTATAAACAGTATTTCCTACTTAAGGTCCAACTTAAGCAGAAAAGTAGAAAATTCCATTAAAATTTAAAAGATTAGAATTAAGGTTACGTGTTAAAATATTGCGTCACAGACAGGAAGTCACCAGAGAATGTAACAAATAAGCTAATAAAATCTTTCTCTTTTTTTTTGAACTGCGAAAGTGAGCAGTCATGTTTAGGACAGTGTCTCCCTCCCCCATAGGGGATGGGTTGGGAGGACCTCTTATACTGGAAACGACAAAAAAACTGAAAGAAAGAAGGTGAGAGAACGGACTACAGCTATGTGTCATCTACGCAACAAAACTCCAGTTGTTTATGTGATGATCTGCTGGGATTGAAGAATCGGTCATCCGTAATGCTACAATTTTTATGAAGTCTGCAAAATAATTCTACATGCAAGTTGGATTTTTGGAAACAGCACGTGGATTGAAGGAGTGACAGAGTTGAGAATTGTTAACTCATGTCACATATTGGCACTTGGAATGATTTGACCATGGGACAGAGTCACCAAGAACTGGTCCTATTATCAAAGAAATGTAGAATTACTGGCTTGACATCGTGGAGATTACTGACTAGCGCTAAATGGATGGGTAACAGGAATAGATCCATTACCATCTACTATAGTCATGACTACTCACTGACGATGTCGGACAAATAATATCCAAAAAAGAAGAGAATGAAAACCTATTAGATTTTCTTTTTTTTTTTACTAATACGAGAACACTTCTTCCGCCACCTCAGTATTCATCAATGAAGCCGACGCTGGAAACGAACAAGTCAAATCCTTTGTTTTCCCAACCCTCATCGTGACCTCTTTTTCACAATTGGTGACTATCCGAAACGGAAAAGTAATTGTCACACATGGACGTGGAATTTTGGATGATAATGAAAAGAGTCGTATTGATTGACTGTGTTTTTTTTTGGGAAGAACCATTTTCCTGCACAAAACCAAGCTTAGTAGCTGTTGCAAATATGATGATCTTGAACCCGGATGAAGCAGTGGAAGTGGCTACAGCTTGCCTCTTTCCTTCCATAAAACGGTCCGTCTCTCCTCGGGTTAGGGTTGAAGCATTAGATGATAAATCCTTTTGATCCACAACCGATTGCCCAGAATCGAAAAGGTGCTATCACATACGCACCGCAGAAACTAGGTGTTCATTGATGAAGACATTATCAACCTATGTTGACGTGGCACTCTTGATTTCCTGATCTTGGGACGTTATCGCAGCGAAACCTAATTTAATAGCAATCTAATCGTGTAAGGCAAAACCGCTTACCTTTGATAATTACACATCAGGCAAAGAAGAACCCTTTTATGGCGGGGATGAGGAATGTCGGGGCAACTTTCACAGCTTGTTCTGGGTTTAGGATCACCACGTCCACGTTGCTTTTAATGCAAATCATTAACATTGCCGTTATGAGAAAGTATCTTCGTAAGTTGTTTACCTGAAATCTTTTTCAGCTTCAATAATTCCATCTCTGTTAAGTTTGAAACGCCCGCTTTCTATGATCACGTAGTCTCTGTTCATACTGGCCATAACTCTGCCGATGGTGTTATGATAATGCTTATTAACTTATTTTCCAGCTATACTCTAACGTAGTAGTCGAAGGAATTGTGTGGTCATGAAATATATTCGCCATCTAATCCTGCGTTGCTCCATCCCTGTGTGATGGTGCCGACTCTTGTCAAAACACTTACGGTCTTCTGTTACGTACCATCCTTCTTATCGTTCTAAGAGAAAACATCGTTTGCGGGAAAGTGAGGCTGACAGGAATCCGGGAATGTTTGGTAAGAAAGAATGGCGAACCATCGAGATGAGAAAACAATTACGCTATTTATCCTTGACTGAGCAACTAAACACGTGATTTTTCTTTGTTCTCAATCAGTTGATGTTTTTAGCTCTTATAGGAAAGACGTCCTGCATTTTATTTTACTTTGTCTGCCAACACAATACCGCGAGGTTGCTTCCCAGCTGACTACCACATGGTCCTCTTCAAGCAAGTCCAATGTTAACAAATACTTATCGAGCCGTCCTCTTAACTAATCAAATTCTCTTCATCGCACCCGTCGTTTCCAATCCTCTCATAGTATTGGTCATCATCCTGTAAGTTTGCCGTTCGAACAGTGAGTGGTTAGAGATCACCTGATCGTTGACTTTAAATCGTCAGGCTTGGTCGGCCTTCATGAGGGACGCAGTGACAAGAATGGATGGAGCCAGCTCAACCCGCCCCCTCCCCCCAGGGGGTGAATGCTGTTTCAAGTACAAGTTGGTAATCGTGAAATCACCTGAATGACTCTGGAGTGCAAGTGTAGCAAATTGGATGTGGAAAAATATGTTAAAAACGGTATTTTCCACATACGGTTAGAGAGTAAGCAGATAAGTGGAAAATTCCATATAAAACAAAATGGACCTCGATGGTAGTTGGAACTTTCCCTTTGGGTCAGCGTTTATTGGCATTCATCCCTTCTTGTGCTAGTAGTTATTGTGTCGAAACTTTCAGTATGACCGGCGAGGTTCTAATTTGCAAGAGTTAATGACAAATTCTTTCTTGCTTACACAGTCAGTGGCCAATATCTCTAATACAAGCAAGCAAGCATCAAACTGAAGCCATGCATGTTTATCAAAACGAACCAGAAACGCAAACACCTGGATATATTAAAACTGAAATCCCATTCTAGTCAGAAACCGTTACTCAGTAGAAAATAAAATTCATGACAGCAACACTCACTGGTAGAACTCACTCAAAACAAATCAACAAATTGAATCGGCAGCCAAAATCTTGCGTCTTAAACCAGAAGGACTAAATAACAAAATGGAACCTGCTAAAATTCAAGATCACCTGAATGACTCTGGAGTGTCAGTGTAGTAAATTCGATGCGGCTGTGTAAAAATATGCTAAAAACGGTATTTTCCACATACGGTTAGAATAAGCAGAGAAGTGGAAAATTCCGTTAGAAGTTAAAGATTAGAACAAAGGCTACGTGTCGGGATATGACGTCATGAACAGGAAGTCTGAGTGATACATAGTGATGAAGAGAGAAAAGTCTTTCTCTTTTGTAGGTGAGCTGACTTGGTTGAGAAACCTGGTTTTGAATCTGTCTTCACCCTTACACCCGAGAATTTAGCAGTAGGAAGCTTCTGTGATATGTAAGAATGCTGCGTAAGAATGAAACATCAAAAAGCCTAACACGACGCCGCGACTGAGCAAAAATGTTGGCGTTCTGTTTTGAGTTGTCATATTATTATTATGACTACACGGAGACAAAGAAGACGGATGCTTTCATTGCAAGAGAAGAGCGCGAACAACTGTTTCTGCTGTTATATCTCCACTACGACGACCACCACTACGTACTGAGAGACATCACTATCCATTGAGCAGTCTACTTACGAAATCCGATCTTTTGCTATTCAATCGATTTCAAAATAGAGAAGTATTCCGACACAAAAAAACAAACAAAATTCAAAATAAAAAGCATTGGAATTTATAAGGCAAACCTAATCACAGCTCCCTTAGGAGCCACGTGAATCAGTCTTTAAAAAACGCAAACATTTAGGGTACTCGCCTATTTTTCCATTTTCACTATATCTGCCTTACGACACAAACCCCCAAACTGCTATCGCAAAGATTTCCATGCCTGAAACAACAACTGCTTGACGCCCAAAGCGTGCGCAGTTGCTAACAGAGCACTCCTTCACGCGTAAGAAAAGTTCTGCGGATGCACAAATTCACATTCAACTTTTACTGTTTTATCATTGTTTATTACTTGCCCAAGTAAAATTGTTCAACTAATATTCACAGTTGTTGTTCCTTTTCTTCAAAAGCTGTCGCTCCGATTCAACTTTCAGTGCTTATCTTTGGGGACACATCGTTTTTCTCTTGTGCAAAAAATGAACTTTCTTTCTGGGATACAAATCCTCGCAGAAAGTATATTCTTACGATATGAGAATTCAATCAGCACAATTAGTAATGAAAATGTTATTTCAACCTAAAGTGCGACACACCGACCGTCGAACAAATCCTCAGAGTAGTCATCACAAACCAGCCTAGAGTTCAGTGTACAAAACTGGCTAAATAGAGTGAACTTCTTTTAATTTCAACTTGTGATGACAACTCATTTCTTTTGATAAAATTTCGATCTAAACAAAATATATAAATGTACTATTATTCCTTCTGTTGTATCATTAATAGTTTTTTTTTCCGAGGCTACTTCAAGTTAAGTTACTATTTTCGGCGATGGGTGATTTACTTTTTACTGTTGGTATTTTTCAACTTAATGCACACAATATTGTGTCTCTATGCAGCTCCATTTTAAAGAAAAAGGATCACTCGTCAATATGGTGGAGTTAAATGTTGTTAACAAAAAAAATCAAAGTTCAAAACTTTAATGAATTAAATTTTTTTGCCCTATTATCAAATTGTTTCCATCTGGTTTTACATGATCCAAATCTGAGGTTTTTTTTAGATTTACTATTAAAGAAAAATCCAGCTTGATCTTCACTGCACTATGAATCCTATTAAGAAGATTCAATGTGTTAGCTGTTTAAATGAATCTAAAATAAACAGTCAAAGTTGCGCTTCCATGTCATTTTTGTGCATTTTTGATAGGTATTGGGATTTTGGCCAATGTTTAGGAATTTTCATTGACCACAAAATGACATTACATTCATAAAGATTTTTCAATCATTTGAAGCTTGCATTTTCAGTTATATACTGTGAAATTTGGCTTCTGAACCAATAGCTTTTATGCTATTGGTTCAGAAGCCAAATTTCACAAATGACAAATTTTCTAATTTTCAAAAAACTTGAAACAGTTATAATTTGATGGCTAATTGAGCTATGAACATAAATTTGGTACGATTGTTTGTTTTGCAAAGATTAAAAGTTTTAAGATACAATGAAAATAAAATTTTGGTTTGGGATAGCTACTAATGAAAATAAAATTTTGGTTTGGGATAGCTACTAATGAAAATAAAATTTTGGTTTGGGATAGCTACTAATGAAAATAAAATTTTGGTTTGGGATAGCTACTAATGAAAATAAAATTTTGGTTTGGGATAGCTACTAAAGAAAAGAAAATTTTAGTTTGGGATAGTTACTTATAGAGATGCTTGGATAACAAATCTATGACGTGCATGTTTAGCAATAAAAATTATTTTTCAAAATGAAATGTGACAGATGGACTGCCAAACTAACCTATTTCTGGCCAGGTCTTTATTTATTCCTTCTTTTTCAGAAGTCCATTCTTTTCACTTCCACCCATGTTTTCGTTGGCCTTTCCCTGTGAACTGGACACGCTACCTCAACTGTCCTACATCTACTAACTAAAGAACTCTTTCAATCAAGGATGTGAGTAGCCAATGACAAAAAAAACTGAAATCGAAATGAATTTCCCAACCTTGTGGGCCAGGCCCACAGTCTTTGCATAAGTGCATGTATGTGTGGAGAGGGCAGCATAAAAAATAACTAAAGAGAAACACACTGAGTGCGTGGGAGGAAGGAGACAGGAAGCCATTTTTTGACGAAACAAAGTCATCTAACACACCTTTGTGAATCACGTCAAAATTAGGCTTTTCAGTTTTCAGAGAGACCTGTCATAATAGGGAAACGAAGGCAAGACGGAGAAGAGAAAGAGGGGAAAATCAGTAAAAGAGAAAGAAAAGTAAAGCAAGAGAGTGGAAGAAAGCGAAAGGGAGAAAGAGAAATAAAATCCAGCCAAATAGCGAGAAAAAAATAAGGAGGTAAAGCTCTAGCGATTTTGCAGAAATCAGATTTTTCTTATTAAAAAAGTCAGATTTTGACCAAAAAACGGAAAGTTCACATGCATGGAAGGTTCTAGCAATTTTTCTGGATCAAAAAAGCAGAATTCCACTCACATCGCTGATAAATGTGACCAAACCAACAAAGTCTCCTGTTCTACACACATCCCCCTGTACTCTCCAGAATTAATCTTCCTATGAGCTCATCAGATTTAAGCCTGTCTTTAAGACTCACAATTACACATCCATTGCATCATGTTTATATCATTTCTCTCCATGCAACACATGTCCTCAACCCTCATTGGCCAGGTTTCACTGCCATACATCATCACACTGTGTACACATGCCTGACAGACTCTTCCCTTAGTCGAGAATGGTAATGCTCAGCTGGTTAGTAATGGCATGTAATAAATATAAAAATGAAGCCAATTTTTTATCATTTAACTGATAGTGGGTCAATAAAGAATTTAACGTGACCCCCCCCCCCACCTCCTCACTTATGACCAATGCAGTATCCCCCAAAGTTATCATTATCCTGATAGAGAGAATGGGAGGAAGAGGGTGGGGGAGTAAGTTCAATAGAATTACAAAAGAGGCAAGTTAATCCAAAGTTATCTCTTTTGGCAGACAGCCAATCACTTTAGCAGAGGGAAACAAAAAGAGAGAACAAAATTTTTTTAAAGATAAGGGAGATGAGGGGGGAGTGTAGTCCAGCTTCTAATACTCGGGCATTATTGTGTTCAAAGATTAAAAAAGAAAAAGTTGGTTTTGTTTCTTTATATGCATGCGGTTGGCAACTTGAAAGGAGAAAACACAAAATCATGGCTGTCGAGTCGGGCGCCAAAATGTTTGACTTCGACTTGCGAAATGTTAAATTCTCCAACTCCTATCCAAGAAATCATCTTCGAAAGGACAAAGCAAGGGAATCGAGAGTTACGAGGCTGCCGAAAGTTCACTTTCTACTCTTATTGGAATTTTGAAGCCAATTTAAATGACTTTCGGTAAAAGTCAAGAGTAGAGGCAGGATAAGATTTTTCGAAAAGGTGATATAAAATTGTGTATAGGCGATAAAAATCTATGTTTTTTTAAAGATTATGACATGCTGAATGTTTTGGAGTTAAAATCAATTTTAGTATTTAAAAATATTTTTTCATCACTTATATAGCATTTTCGAAAAATCTGAATCCGCCTGTAATGTTGACTACTACCTGATTTTCCAATTGACAGTTAGCGGGCTTACAAATTCCGAAGGGTAACAAAGTAATTAATCCTTTTTTCTTTTTAACTATTAACAACAGATTAAAATATTGGGAAGGAAAATGGGGAGGCAAATAATAATAATTAATAAAATGTCCCTTTTCGAAACCAACATGCACGCATCGGGAAGTTTCATTAAATGTCCGGCTGGCTTGGCAGGCCGAGAGCAGGCTCAAGGGGTTTCCACAAATAATGGTGATAGAGAGGCGCTTGTAAAGCCAAGTCAATTCACGATTGTACTCAGCACGACATTAACTGACCAAGTTTGCCAATTAAAATAGCTGATTTTTTACGAATAAACCGAAATGTATTGTTGTAGATTTCGTTTAGTAATTAAATTAGGATTTTGTTCGTTTTTTTTCAGTATTTTACGCTATTGTATTTTTGATTTCCATAAATATTCGATTAATAGTCATTTTTGGTGCTTCTGTATTACAGGACCGAAAAAACAAAAATTTCTATCTCTAATTTTGAAGAGTCAAATGACAGGGGGAGACAATTCAAAGTAGTCCCCCAGGATTTATCTTCAAGGGGATTTTATCGTTATGCATTTTAATTAACTTAAAGTAATTATATATATATATATATATATATATATATATATACACGTAAAAGGATTATTTAGAAATCAAACAATCACAAAGCTTTACGGTACCAATAAAAAGTAAACAGATTTATTGAAATAAATTCCACACCAGAAATTAATCTGTGCGCTTGCAAGAAGTCTATCATTTTGGCATTATCTTTGGTTAAATATAAAATATCTTCCAAGTTCAGAGCGTTAAAATACATTTTTAGATAAATCCTTTGAATTATCTCCCCCTGTCATTTGACTCTTCAAAATTAAAGATAGAATTATTTTTCGGCCCTGTACAACAGAAGCACCTAATTTTTTTTTTATAATGTGTAAGTCACATAGATGCGAGAAACATACATATACATACGAGAAGTGATCACACCATTTTATCAATATTTCTATATTTAGATAGAGATAACAAAAATGGCAGTTGGAAATTGAAAGTGGTTTGGAAGCCTTTAAATTGACGACTAAAATGTTCTGATTAAAAGTTCATACACCGATGTCGAGACATTATTTTAGAAAAAAAATTACCAAAATTAAATGTCCATATTTTCAAATTCAAAAACGAATTTGAGTGGGAATCGATGTATATACACTGTTGCAGTTTCGTTTTTAGACAAAATGTCACCTGACATATACTTTAAAAGAAAACGAAAACTTTTACTTAAAATAGGTGAATACGAAAATGTGTAAATAATCCTAAACTCTAAATTACCTAAAATAGTTTATTTTGAGAATATTTCAACAAACAAAAAATATTTGAAACGTTTTTTTTAAATAAGAAAACATCTGATTTTGCTAAAAAGTATGGAAGACCAGAATCGGCAAGAGAAAAATCGGCACTTCTGCATTCTTTATGAACCCGCAGATTTTCTGTCCTTCTACTGAAAATAAAGGGAAGTAATTCAACCGGAAGTGACTTATTTACAACCTAAAAAAAAAATGCAAGACTGATTTGTTTTTGGGTAACAAGAAACAATTAACAATTTCTTTTTTTTATTATATGAATTAAAACTTTTATAAATAAAAATGTAAAGTTTTGATTGAGGGGGGGGGGATGAATTTTTTGGTCAACATTGATTTTGCTTTTATTTTTTTAAATATATTGTAGTTGAAAAGTTTTGCTTGGTGAGATTTTTTTTATCTAAATGAAAAGTTTTCATTGGGGTGGGGGACTGTATTTTTTTGTCCTTTTTCTTTTATTGAACAGGATAAAGTTCTGCAATTTGATTTATAATGGCTTCCATGGGGTTAGCAGAAAACTTCTGCGTGTGGGTGCCACATTCTATTTTGTTACGCATTTTCTCTCCATGAGCATTTCCAAATAAATCCATCACTTCCATTGTGGCTTGCCATCTGCATCTGTCTTTGACATGACGGGCATGTCCGACTGCAAGAAATCAGGCGATGTGCCTGTAAAAAATCTATTGTTTTTTTGCGTCTGGTTAATTAAATTACCAATGTTGCGAAGATTCAACTCATTTAACTCCATTTTCTAAAAACTAAATTCTACTTCAACTCCCGGTAAATTCAACTTCCGGTGAATTATGAATGAATGGTACTTGGAGAAAAAAAAACGGAACTCTTCAATTTCGATTTCTTAATCGGCTGCGGGTTCATAAAGAATGCAGAAGTGCCGAAAAATCTTCTGGCTGAAAGACAAAGTTGAAAACAAATCTAGAACGAAAGTCACTTTTGTGATTTTCTTTTAAAAAATAAATGATAATAATTAAGGTGTTTCTATAGATCAGCCCCATGACTGCCGAGATTGGCTCGGTAAAATCCGACAACGAGTTACAACAGCCAAAAGGCGACCACACAAAATTAAATTCGGGTTCCTGAAACGGAAAAAGAAAATAAACATTAGTTTATTTATATTTCATTTTTTTTATCGATATATTTGTTGCATTGTTTTTTTGTTTTTTTTGTAAATTGTTGCTTTTTACTTTTTTGTTTACTTAACAATAAGTGGGGGGGGCGGTAGTCACACGGACACTTTCTTTCGTAAATTGTTGCATTTTGTAAATTTTGCGCATAAAAATAACATTAAAAAATAATAATTACAACAAAAATAAACAAAATAAAAAGCAAAAATTTATTTAAAAAATACAAAGCAACAAAGTAAATAAATCAAGAAATGTTTTTGTTTGTTTCAGGAACCCAAGTTTCATTTTGAGTGGTAGTCGCCTTTTGGTTGTCGTCGTTACGGGATTTTACAGAGCAAATATTGGCAGCCATGGCGACTGATCTATAAAACCACCATATTTTATTTTGAGATCATGTGTAAGAAAAAAATGTTTAAGATCAAAAATACTTTATTAAAACAATAAAGAAAAGAAAACATCTATTTGTTCAAAAGTATGGAAGACCAGAATCGAAACTAGTTTGTCTATTTAAAAATAAAAAGGTATCTAACAAAAACAGGGGACAAACTTCTACCGGTAGGAGAAAGTTGGACAGAAATCTTAAAGCGGACAAAAATGTCACATTTGTGACTTTCTTAAAATAAAGAAATAAAAATGTAAGCTATTATCAAGGATTCCATCTGTTTATTGTTTTGTTTTTAGGATGAAATAGTTTTTCATTGAAATATTTGAAATTGACCGTTTTTCGAAAAATTAAAAAAAATCACTGTTCAAAACCATGCACTGATTTCAAAGACTGTTTTCGAGAATTTTGTTAGAATAAATAAAATAATAAAATGAAAAGATTTCATCTTCTTGTGAATAGCGTCACCATTATTAGTAGTACCAATTCTAATGGTCGTCACGAATAGTAAAAGTCTGGCCTTTCTCTACTAAATTCATTTGTTTAGACTGAAATGCCCTTCTTTAAGAAATATTTGCGTGGGTTGTTAGAGATAATAATTATAATCGGTTATTGGATTACTAACTTCACGCGTGTTTCTCTAGCGGCCACGAAAATGAATTTAATTCATATATATATATATATATATATATATATATATATATATATATATATATATATATATATATATATATATATAAGCGAATATTTACTGAATTCAAAAATGCAACAGCATAAAATAAAACGAAACTTCAAAAATCCTAAAATATATTTTAATTACGAAATTAAATCCACCATAATGCATTTCGGTGTATTCGTAGATAAATCAGCCATTTTAATCTTAAAGAATGAAAATTTTGGCAGACATTTAATAATTTTATAAATAGACATTATAACACAATTTAATTATAGTTTTATAACAATTTTCTCCAATTAAAGATTTGGTGCCTATTACTTTAGGACCCACGCTAACTTTGATCCCGTCGTTAGGATCATGGTCAAAGTTAGCATGGGTCCTAATCTAACAAAGTACCAAACATTTATTGACCAAACTATAAAATTTAACTTTCAAAATCCTATTTAAAAAAAATAATGTGATTAAAAGAAAATAGCGAAACAAAACTTAAAGTAATAAAGATTCCCGGACAACGCCGGGTAGGTAGATCGAGTAAATTATTATTATAATTATCAGTATTATTTTTAGTATTAAATTTGTGAAGGAGACGGAAAGAGGGAATGGAAAACATGATAAACGACACGCGAAGTATTGAAGAGGAAAAAGAAAAGTTTAAAGGGTGCTTCTGCTGTTTCGCTCCGACATGTTAGCCATCTCTTAAAAAATAAAAAAGCTAAAGAAATGTATAAACTTTGTTATGTACTTACGTGGTAGCTGAAAAAAAGATTGTCCACCAAAAATTACGCAAATTCATCCAGAGAAACGATTTTATATTTCAGTAGCCATTTTTGTTAAACTAGTAAACAAAATTTGAGTTATCTCCCTTGCCTGTTTCATAAGTGGAAATGTCTAACGATACGTAAGATCGTTTTTTTTCTTTCTTTTTCTTCTAATTTAATAAATACTGGATGAATTTGCGTCATTTTTTCTGTACAATCTTATTTTCAGCTAACACGTAAGTACAAACAAAGTTTATACATTTCTTTAAATATTTTAATGCCGAGACGAAACAGCAGAAGCACTGCTTGTATATTAAGATATTTTTTCTTCAAATATTAGCAATGAAGCACTTCTATTGTATTAATTTGCTAATTTATTTATAAAATGTCAGGTGGTCATCTGACATTTTATTTTAGAAAAATAAAAAATAGTATATGCGTTCAATTTTACAATAGTGACGCGGTCGAGTCTAAAGTATTGATTAGAAAGTCCATATTTACTTTGCCTCCCCACGAGGGCAGAGTTAGACACAAGATCTGTTTTAGTGTGAGAAAAATCCAGCTACCCCAAAAAGAGTAATTTTCGGTTGAGACAAAAATAGAACTTGCCTCAGTCTAGAAGGATTTCTCGTTCAGTAACCCAGGACAAAAAAAAGGTGACGTGTAGTATCCGAGAACAGATACTACACTTTGCTCCTAGACCGAAAATAAGTAGTTTTTCTTGGAGGAGTCACTCATCTAAAATAAAAAGAACCGATATTTACTCTCCATCTTCTATAGCATTTATTTATTTACATATTAGCTGTATGTATCCGGCGTTGCCCGGGAGTCTTTACTTTCATTTTAGCTTCGTTTTTATTTTACGAAATTATTATTATGTTTTTAATTTAAATATATATTTTTAAAGTTAGATTTGATTATTATCGTATCATTTGATCATGAAATAATTAATTTAACCTAAATGTTGTTTGAATGTTTATTTATAAAATTATTGGATGTAAATAATACATGAGGATTTGCTAAGTATTTTTTTACTTTCTATTTGACAGTTTAAAGGCTTAAAAATTCATTTCAAATTTGAAATTTTCAAGTAATTCATTCCTTCTTTTTTTTTCAACTATCAACAAAAAATAATTGAATTAGTTTTTAAAATATGATTTTTTAAATTCGTTTTATGTTATGCTATCGTGTAAGTCACGCAGAGACGAAAAACACACACACACAGACTGACGAGAAGTGGTCACACATTTTTATTAATATAGATTATTTAAAAATGTACAGATTTATACGAAAGTATTTATGTTTTTCGTTTTAGCAAATAATGCAATTATTATTGTTGTTGTTCGCTTTTAAAAGACAAATAAAAGACAAAGGCGGCGGAAAGGGACTTGACTATAAAAAAGGCCATTATTGTGCTGTGTGTTATGAGGGGTATTTAAAAAGAAACAGAACTTCTTCCACGTAATAAATAATAACAAGAGATGGATCACATATAATAATAAGTAGAAAGGACTAAGTTGTTGATTAAATTGTTAAAAAAGGACGAAATTAAGGGGGAAGATTAGAATCGGATTTTAAAATCGCGGAAACAAAAAAAAAACAGACGAGAAGAAATGGCGGGAGAAAAGAGACGACGCCATTATGTCGTCATTTGAAGACGGACAAAAAAAAAACGGACAACAACAAAAAAATGGAGTTTAGAATCAAAACGAAACAATTTACAAAAGAAAAGACGACCAATTAAAGATGGAAATAAGAAAAAATAAAATAATTTTAAAAGTTTTATTAAAGAATTAACGAAAACATTCGCTAAATATTAAATACGTTTTCCGATTTTCGGGAATATTTATTCTTATCACGAATAATGAAAAAAATTCATTTAAATTTAAAAAATGGATTTTTATTTATTATTCAACTTTTTTAAATTATAAATTTACAGAATTTTACAATAAAATATATTTATTTTCATTAAATGTTTATTTACAAATTTATGAAGTACAAAAAGTTTTATTTTCTCGACAATGAATGAAAATTTAAAAACTTTTTTCCTAAAAGGTTTTAACTTTTTATTTGACAACTTTTTATTCACTTTTAAATAATTTTATTAAAAATATGAATTTTTTATCATCATTAAAGTTTGCAGACAATTTTTTTTTAATATTTAAAAAATTGGTTATTTGAAAAAATTATGATAGAATCGGATTTTTTAAAAGTTTAAAAATTAAAATACAAATACAACATTATCGGAAAATAATCTTACAAATTCTAAAAAGAAATAAAGTCATAATTTTAATTTTTGGCGATTATTTATTTTTAATTCTAAATTAAAAATAAATAATTATAAAATTCAACGTTTGGAAAATGGCATTCATAATTGAGAAATTAGCGCGAATTTTAGGTGATTCTTTTTTGCAAACGTTTATTCAGTTTTTATTTTATAAATACAAAATAAGGAAATAAAACCTCAGTTTGGGAGGTTTCGTGTCATTTAATAAACACAAATGTCGACTTAGAATGTAAAAATCACGATTTAAAAACTTCAAAAATGACCATTAGACACTAGTGGCTCAAAAATGGGGGACCAGTTATAATTAGCTTTAATTGTAAATTGATCCTCCACTTTGTAAAAACGTATACTAAAACACAATTGAAAATTTTTGGGTAAACGTATCGTTTCCCGACCCATGCAGAAGTTCGAAAAATTTATTTTTTAAGTTTATGACATGCTCAACTTATTGACATGAAAAGCAATTTAGTATTACGTAAGAAATAGAAGCTAAAAAAGGCATTTTAAATTAGTACATTAGCCGACATACTGGCATATTTGTAAGATGGACGCCTGGAACGCGAGTCGATATAAAACTGGGAACGCAACGCAGAATAGGTCCGATGAAAAGAAGTAAAGTCCTTTAAAAATAATTTATTTAAAACAAAAGTTATGTTGTAAAACAAATATTTTAATGCTTTTAAATAAATTATTTTTATATAACTCACTGAACGACTTTACTTCTTTTCGTCTTACCTATTTTCCGTTCCAGGTTTTATATCGACCAGCTTTCCAGACGTCCATCTTTAAAATGTGCCAGCGTATCGTCTAATTTACTAATTTTGAAATGATTTTTAATCACAATACTTCAGCATGTCATAATCTTTTTAAAAAATATACAATTTTTGAGCTAGTGCTGAATATCGTTTTTCGATAAAATTACATCGGTCGGTCGGGAAACGATACGTTTACTAATGTTTGTCTTTATTTTTATTTTAGAAATAAAAAGAATGAATAACAGCTTTTTTTAAATGTATTTTTTTTAAATAGAATTCTTTTTCTAAAAGTTATAACATCACAACAAAACATTTTCTTTAATCACTTGTCATCATTGGAGTTGGTCGTATTAATTCGATTAATTTATGCTTTAAAAAAATTATAATAAAATGTTTTTTTCTTATTAGATTAGACATTTGTGATGCTATGTCATGTATAATATAATAGTAATTACAAAAATAGAAAGTTGAATAATACAGAGTGGTTATAAAGTCGAGGGTCATTTTGTTATGCAAAGTTTTTGTAAACTGACCTCCCCCCCCCCAAGAATCAATCACTTGTTTTGAATTAAAAAATAAAAATAAAATAAAAATTTGACAAAAAATAAAATAGACGGAAAACCAAAACTTGATTGAATGTTTTTGAAAAATTAAAATCACAATAAACAGAAATTTCTTTAAGTAAAGAAAGGATACTTGTCATTATTATTTTAATGCTCGTCAATTTTTCTTATTTTCTGTCAATTCAATTAATTTAAAATTAGAAAGAAAAATAATTAAAATTAGTTTTTTTTGTAAGATTCAATATTATTGGTGATAAATATTAAAATTTTAATATAATTATATGAGAAAATCGAAAAATAAACAAAGTGGTCATAAAGTCGGGGGTCATTTTGTAATGCTTTGTAATCGTAAACTGACCCCCCTTCCCAAGATTTCACTGGTTTTGTATCGAAAAAGAAATAACAATTAAAAGTGATTTTTTTCGTAGAAGAAAATAAGAAAAGCCAAAAGTTTGCTTAAATTGTTGTTTTGTTTTTGTTTTTATTTAAAAACAATTTTCTTTTCATTTTTTTTGTCGTTGAAGAAGAAATTATGAGAAATCCGAACGAAACAGAAAACGATATTGAGAAGGAAAATTGATAACAACAAGAAACACGACAACATTTTTATATGACAAAACAAACATGGAGAAAACAACACAAAACAACACAAAACATGACATTTTGTTGCTTTTTTTTAAGAACAAATCGACAAACAGACATTCAAAGGGTTATTTTCCTCGAGAAACACTGGGTTTCACCAATAAACACGACCTTCACCTCTGGACTTTTATTCTGGACAGAAATTAATTTCCATCCGGAAACTTAAAGTCTACAAAATCATTTTCGAATCATAAAGTCTTCCACGTAAACATCGTCTCGGAAATTTCATTTTTTGAGAGATATACTACTTCAACGCTTATGGGCAATTGAGCTAGACAGATATATTAGTGTTTCACTCCATCGAAAGAATTCGTCAGGATAACTTATATATATATATATATATATATATATATATATATATATATATATATAGGGGGGGGGTGCTTTTACCTAATTAAATAATTACTTGGCTCTGAGGAGGTTGTCAAGACAGAAAGTGCGACTTGTCAATGTAAACTCCTTACATCAAGTGGCTTCATGCATTGTCTGGAGCGATTTCCATAAAAAAACAAAACAACCCATACAATAAGTAAAAGCTCTACTAATAAATACTTTATGTTCGAGCACTATTGGATCGGATATATACCAAACCTAGCAATAAGTCTAACTTATCTTAACAGCCGATTGCTAGAAGTCACAGACGCTTTTGATGGTTGGTGATACCGTGAAACTGCAGTAAAGATTTCAAGCTAAATACATCTAATTAGCATTGATTATACATAGTGTTCGCATGATTAATTATCCAACGAAGCTACGGTGTTTATAAGAGGGTGCTCAATAACAAGCAGAGTATACATTTTTTGGCTACATATGTGCATACACGCTTCAGCTACAACCTTAATCAAAGTCTAGCTTCTTAAGGCCACTGACAGAGAAGAGTCGTCTGTCAGTGGCTTGCAACATGTATGCATATATGTAGCCAAAAATGTTTGTGTGTGTGTGACAAGTAAGCTACACATAAACGTTTGTTTCTTTACAACTATGTAGCTTACTTGCGATAAGTATATACTAATTAGCTCTACTCGTGTATTGAGTACTAAGTAAATACTGAAACACAAACATATAATATATATATTGGGTATCTTTTACAATAATCCGCAGAGTCGCGGACGGGGTACAAAAAACGAACGAGAACGGGGTTATATATATATATATATATATATATATATATATATATATATATATATATATAGTCCTACCCTGTCAACTTATCAATCATAATTTTTCCTCTGATGATAAGATTTTAATCTTTGAAAAGCCTGGTTTAAGGAAAGAAAGAGATGAAAAATAAATGTTTTTATTAACTAAACTACTCCTTGTTTTGAACAACTGAAAATACCGATTTGCTTCCATTTGCAGGTCTTACTAATTTTCATTGACGTACCATATATATATATATATATATATATATATATATATATATATATATATATATAAGGTTAGTAGAAGACAACCCCAGCAGAGTGCTCGATTATAAATCAAATTTAAAAATAAAAACGCCTGTAATATATATATATATATATATATATATATATATATATATTACGTACATTATATTATCTATAATATAAGTGTGTTTAGGCTTATTACCATGTAATAAGTGGGTATTCGTTCTAATAGTGCTCTATACTAAAATAGGTTATTAGTAGAGCCAGTGGGCCACGTTTATTTCTTCGTTCCCGTGCGAAATACAAAAGTGATTTTGAAACCTTTAAATTGCCGTATGGAAAGTTTATGGCTAGAATGAAAGTTCAGAGGTGAAATTCGAGTTGATTTGTGATCCAAGAAACAATCTTTCTCGACGAAGACATTTTGTTTTTTGTTTTTGTTTTTTTTAAGAAAATAAACAATATCAAGAGATGTTTAGTAACTTTGCATTTTGACGGGTGAGTGTTTATGTGAGACCCCTGGGGGTGGGGTTCTAAAAGTGTGAGGGTATTTGGGTGGTAGCTTTGTTTTCGATTTTTTTGTTTGTTTTCTTTTTTAGAAATTTTTTGGGTTGGGGAGGGGTGGAGAGAAAGAAAAGGGCAAAGAATGTAGACTGGACGATGATGATGATGGCTATAGTGTGTTTTAGAGGGAGTGGGAGGGTGAGGGGTGGTCGCCCTCGGTGTTACTACTTGGTTTGACCCTCACCCTCCCTCTCTCTCTCTTTCTTTCTCTCTCTCTCTCTCTCTCTCTGGTCGTTCGTCTTCCTTACCTGGGTATGGTGATGCATTTAGTGTTCGCCTCCTGTGTCGTTATGGCTTTTTCCAATTCCTCAAGGCCGCCACATTTCTTGAGTTTCTTCACCAGACTTTTCACCGCCTTCTCGGACCATTTATCCTCCTTGTCACTATCGCCTTTCTTCCAACCCAAAAGACGTTTTACTATCGGTGGCGTGAACGGCGACAGAGAATTCATTTCTCTCTCTCACTCACTCTCGCTCGCTCACGCTCTCTCTCTCTCACGCTCGACTCTCACAACACACTCACTTAGTCGGAAGAGCAAGTCAATGCACTCACTCCCTCTATTCAATACCGAGCTCCCTCCCTCTCTCCCTTGCGATTCACCCCCTCTCTCTTACGATTACACACCCTCCTCACTCAGTTTACTATTTCCCCCCCACCGAAAAGACTCCCCCCCCCTCGATAACGTTCAATTCAACTCACTTTTTCATATAAACACGCATACAACTCACACGTATATAAATATGTTTGTGTGTTTATTAATAAAAATATTCGATAAGATTTCTTGTGTTTCTCGTCTGTACGTAACTTTAAACTATTCTATTTACTTACTATGAATCGAATTTTTACAAAAATAAGAGAAAGGTAATTTGATTTAAAAAATACTATTATAAAAAATTGTAAACATGACTTTATTTTAACTTACGTCTCCACCCGGACAACGCCGGGTAAATACAGCGTGTCTATATAAAATTATCAGACCAGACCTTTTGTCGCATATACGTAACTTTGGATAATTTTATTTATTTAAAATATAAAATACAGCAATTAAAAATCCCATTAAAAAAACTGTTTAAACATGACTATATTTTGAATTATTTTGCCTTAAGCTCCCCACCCGGGCAACGCCAGATAAATAATGATAGTATCAAAATATACTTATGGTAAGTGAGCTGCACAGAAAAGGTGTGTGTTTCATTCCATCGAAGGAATTCATCAGGCTATATACAAATGAACAACTAAAGTATCTTTTCTTTTTAGATACCCATAATCGGGATTAAACAACTTCTGGCATTTTAAATAGAAATTGACTTTTTAAAACTAAAATTAAAATCCCAATTGAATATAAAAAATTCTTCTAACAGGCTGATATCTTTTTAAATTAAATTGAATATATTTTTTAGAAATATTTTTTTTTTTAATATTGTTTCAGAACTAACTTATTTATTAAACTTTTCCTATATTTTTCTTACTTATCTCCCCACGAGGGCAGAGTTAGACATAAGACTAGTTTTTTAATGTGGGGTTATGGCGAGCTCCACAAAAAGGTGTCCCCTTTCGATTGAGACAATTTTTTTTAACTGCCTCAGTCTAGAAGGATTTATTTTCCTATAACCGAGAACAGAAAGCAGATACTTCAGTTTGATCTTAGCCCGAATATTTTTTTATCCTATTTATTTGCTTTTCAACGAGGCAGGGCAAAGTTAGACACGGAGTCAGTTTTTCATGTGGGTTACATATTCAGCTCCTTCCAAAAAGGGAGCCCTGTGGATTGAGACGGGACAAAATTGCTCCAGTCGCGGCTTTCGCCATTGAAAGAGGAGAGAACTGATATTACACTTTGATCCAGCTCCTATTTACATAAAGGAGGGGGGGGGGGGCTTTCTTCTTTTCTTTTTTTTTTTTTTACAAATTAACACTTCCTTGGCATTTTGGCTCAGGGCAAAGCGTTGTATCTGTTCTGATGCAATTTTTATTATTATTTCAAACCCAGAGTGCCCCTTTGGGGGAACTGGATTTTCCACACGTTGACCTCGTGAGGAGGCAAGTAAATAGAAAAAGTTATTTCTTTTTTTTTTGTCTTTTCTTTCTTTTTAATTCTAAATGTGACCTTTTTAAAAGTATTCGTAATTTTCTTAACAAAATGAAACATTTAGTAAATGGTTACGATTCCCTGTGAAACAAAACAAACATTGTGACTCAAATTCAACCGACTTCCTTTTGGTTCTCATTTTTTATTTTTAAATCCATTCTTTGTTTTCTTTTGCAAGGTCGATTAACTTTTCATACTTGGTGTATAATTCATTTGGTAAATGAGTCGTTTCCCATCTAAAATGGCGGACAACTCTGACGTCAATGAATCGTCTGCTATTTTTTCGACCTCACAAATGAGTAAGTAAACCCAAATAAATTGTTTGGGACTAATTTACCAACTGTATTTCCTTTAAAATGATGTAAGCTAAATTTGATATTAGTCTAAAACAATTTATTTGGGTTTATTTACTCATTTGTGAGGTCGGAAAATATCAGACGGTTCATTTACGTCAGAGTTGTCAGCCATTTTAGGTGGGAAACGACAAATTTACCATTCATTTTTGCTTTTCTTCTGAAAAAATAAAAACAACAACACCCCCACCATTTCTTCTTCTTCTTCTTCTTCTTCTTCTTCTTCTTCTTCTTCTTCTTCTTCTTCTTCTTCTTCTTCTTCTTCCCTGTCCCCGCCGAACCAAAAAATGGGATTCTTTCTCTTTTCACAATTCTTTAAAAAAACTTTTGCCGGTAAGTTCGTAATATATACGGTCGCTTATTATTTACACGTTTTCGACAGGTTTTATAACTCCCAAACAATTTCTTTGTTACTTAAACCCATGTTTTTTATTAATAAAAAAATTAAAAGCAATCATTTATAGCAAGTTTAACCGTATACGCGAAACGCGGACAAAACAAGTTGATTGGAAAAAAAGACAGATGATCGATATAAATAAGTAAAGAAGGAAGACAACTCAATTTTTTACTTTTCTTTATTTAGAAAAAAGTGTGGATTTAAATTGAAATAATTTAACTATTGTTCCTATTTACTTGCCTCCCCACGAGGGCAGAGTTTGACACAAGGTCGGTTTTTAATGTGGGGAAAAATCCACCTCCCCAAAAAGGGGCACTTTGAATTGGAACAAAAATAAAAATTATTATTATTTTCAAAGTCAACTTTAAAAAGGGAAGAAAAACGTTTGTAAAAAAGAGAAAGAATAATTTCCTAATAATTGGTTGGAAATTATTTAGAAAATCGGTTTGCAGCAACTTATTTTTACTTATAATTATAAAATAATTTACTTGTAAAATAATTTGCTTATAAAATAATTTACTTATAAAATAAATTGCTTATAAAATAATTTACTTATAAAATAATTTGCTTATAAAATAATTTACTTATAAAATAATTTGCTTATAAAATAATTTGCTTATAAAATAATTTACTTATAAAATAATTTGCTTATAAAATAATTTGCTTATAAAATAATTTACTTATAAAATAATTTACTTATGAAATAATTTACTTATAAAATAATTTACTTATAAAATAATTTACTTATAAAATAATTTACTTATAACTATGTTTTTATAAATAAAATAATTTAGGTTTTTGATGGAGAGGTTATGTGGTTAGTTGGTTAAGAAGAAAGTCAGGATGAAGAACTTGAAAAAATTAGTTATATCTGGCCGCATCTGACTGAAATATAATATTAAACAAGAAAAAGGGTCACCATCTTCATAAATAAGACCACAGATCCACAACTAAATAGCTATCAACTTTTATTCAAGGGAACACTGGAACACGAGAATTGTTCGGGAGGCTGGCCTTTGTTGATAAACGAATGCGGTATCCTAGAGTTCCATTCTAGCCATCCTCTCATAGTGAAACGGCAAGCACCGCATAACATTCTATCAAGATGCGGTCGAAAGGGGAAGTGATCTTAAATCATATTATTTGGCGCCAAGATACGTTTACGCATATTTATCTTGATTCTGCGCAGATTTATCATAACACTCACGCAGTTAACAGTCAAGGCTCGAGTGCGCAAAGTCAAACTACAACTCAATCTAACACACGTACATTCAAACAAAATAGGTACCTCATGTAACTGCTACAATGAAAAGAAGAAGATTAAAAACAGTAAGTTATAATAAGTTTAATTGTACACGCAAACAAACAAAAATTGTTGAGGAAAAGAAATATGGCCAAAATAAATAAAGTGAGATAATTTTAAGTTTTACCATTTTTTTAATTTTTGCAACTTACAAACTCCATTCCTTACTAGAGAATGCTACTCTAAAAAAATGGTAAAACTTGAGTTATCTCCCTTACAGATTTGTTTATATATTGGCCATGTTTCTTTTGCCGAGTCAAATTTGTTTTGTTCACGTAGACGATCAAACTTGCTATGACTTATTGTTTTTAATGTTTAATGTTATTATTTTTATTATTAAAACATTTTTAAGTAAAAAAAAATTTCCTTCGAGCAAGGAAACTCTGACGAAATCCATTGGCCTGTAGATATTTTCGACCAATCATTAAGAAATTATCGATTTTTGTCTCTCGCGTTTTTTTGTTTACTTTTTTCTTTGCTGTTCATCGTGTCATGCGGCTCTCCTCATCCCCAAATTGGAAGGTAACGTTTTGCCAGTTTGGTGAAAACGATTAACACAATTTTGTCTCTCTGTGCACATCTTCCTCTGTACTGACCAATCAAGTGATATTGATGCAGTGCTCTCAGCAGGATCTGGCAACCTGTATAAACGGGATCTATTTTTGCCACTCTGCAGAAGTTTGGGGTTCGCCCCACCATCGCTGTCAGGTGACATAGTGATCCACCACGACGATAACGACGACAAGCGAGAAGCGTGCTTGCCCCCAGATTCGCTAACTTACCTGATGGCGATCCAGTAGCGGCAGTAAGAGTACAACTAGCAGCAACAAACCCATCTGCATCGACCCGGCGATCATGGATCCCTACTATCAGATCTCCTTTTCCAACATTAATCTAACAGGTCCCTCACTATCGACCAAGCTCCAGTCCCTGCCCCATCGCCGCAATGTTGCATCCTTGTGCTTGTTTTACAAGTACTTCAATGGAATGTGCTCCGATGAACTTGCTGCTCTAGTGCCCCCCCCCTCTATGTAAATACACTAGACCAACTCGACAATCAGCTAAATCCTATCTATTCACTGTGAAGGTCCCCAGATGCCGGAGAGCCTTCTACTCCAATAGCTTCTTTCCTCGAGCTGCCGGCCTTTAGAACTCCCTTCCTGCTCCCTGTTTTCCCACATGCAGAAATTTAAAACTAATGGTAACAAGCATCTCGCTGCACAGCTTCCAATTTAGGATGACCTCCAAAAAACTTTCACCCTAATTCTCAGTAGCCCCTTACGTCTACAGTGGCAATTTGCCTTGTCTGGGGTAAATTATATTTTTAAAAAAACGAGGGATTTGCATTCTAACCTTCTTGAGGTTGAAATCCATTTACAAGAAAACCAAACCTGAATATTGTTTGTTTGAAACTGACATTGGCCCATCAATATCTATAAATGAATCTGACACTAGCAAGGCTTTCTGTGTCAAGGCAAGATGGAGGGAACAGTGGAAGACAGTAAAATTATCCAGGCTTCACCACTATATCAAGGACTCCACAGATGTCCTTGGCCAGCACCTGCCGCAAAAGCAGTAGACAGCGCTCAATCGCCTGAGGACATGCATGGCACACTTTGGCAATCGATTAAGAGGTGAGGGCCTTACAGATGGTTCCCAATGCGAATGTGGGTACCCCCTGTAGACCATGGAACACGTCATCACCAGCTGTCTTAAACACCAACCACCAAATGGTGATCTGGGCCTTATCAACCTGGACGATGATGAAACTCTGGACTGGCTGCAACTGAGCTGAAGGTTTAAAAAGACGTAAGAAGAAGATGAATCTAAGATTAAAGGTCATTCTAACATGACCTCAAAACATGATCGCCATGGAATTTGTGCTTACATGTGTTTGCATGTAGCTCATGTTCACAGCACCGGTTCCATTTTTGCACTTCATCATTCCTGCAATGATAGAATTACTGGCACTGAGAGAATCTCTGGAAAAATGGTCAAGATCCTGTCTGTTTATCCGTCTTTTTATCTGTGGTGACTTTGATGTTCACAATGTTGAATGGCTCGTCCACTACAACAAGAATGAAGAAAGGTGTTGACGTGACCTTTCTCTTGCTTATGAGCTGACCTTTCTCTTGCTTATGAGCTGACCTTTCTCTTGCTTATGAGCTGACCTTTCTCTTGCTTATGAGCTGACCTTTCTCTTGCTTATGAGCTGACCTTTCCCTTGTGCTGACCCAGATGTTGCTTATAAACATTTTGAAAGACTTCTTGACCTTTTTTAACAACTTGCCCTAAGCAGTTCATATCTTTTTTTTTATGGAAATCGCTCCAGACAAGACATGAAGCCACTTGATGTAAGGAGCTAACAAGAACGAAGGATGATTATTGCAAAGACAGGAGATGCTTATTAGCCTTAGTTTTGAAAAGACCAAAGCTATAGGTAGGAGGAAAACAGTCAGCAGGAAGAGAGTTCCTCAAGCCTGCAGTTCTTGGAAAGAAGCTACTGAAATAGGAAGCTGTATTACAATGAGGTATCAAAACAGCGAATTGATGGAGACCACTAGACCAACGAGTCAAACGAGCTGGAACAAAAGAAGTGGGGAATCGATCACATAATTCTGAAAAACACATGCCATAATAGTATTTATAGAAAAGACTGAAACTAGCAACAATGCAGAGAAGAAGAAATGGTAGGGCCAATCAAATTACAGACACGTTTTTGCACCTTATCAAGAACCCTCAAATGAGACAGAGATTCACCAGTCCAAATATGACAACAGTACTCCATACATGGTCTGATAGTAGATTTGTAGAGATAGAGAATAGCCTCAGGTGTGAGAAAGTGTTTAGAGTGATAGAGAAAACCGCAATTTCTCCTCAAGAGCAGAACCATCCATGAGAATCTCAGGAAAAAAAGGGACACGCCTACGATTGAAAGACACAAGCTGAGTCTTGACAGGATTAAACGAAACAAGCCATTTCATACCCCAATCCACAACTGAACCCAGGTCAACTTCTAGATCATATGTCTACTGTTCTACCTTCTCTGAGACCTTCCAGTCACTTAAATTTAATCTTTATAGATTAAATTTAAGTTCAGGGAGACTTCTGATGTCACTTTCTATCACAGAGTGTATCGATACTCAAGGGCTGATTGAAATAGCTTTAGATCTTTTATCCCTAAAATTATTCTGCATTCCATTTTTAGAAAAAGATGTATGCTGAATTGCCTCTGAAATATCTAGTAATGTCTTCTCAGCCATAAAATCCTTTCTCTCTGATAGATCTATGAAAATAGTTGTTGATGGGCTGAAGTTTGATGCATACTTGTTTCATTTTCCTTCAGTTGAAGTTCTCAGGAATCGTGGGGCTAACACTTGAATTCTATATGAGATACATAGATATTCGAATGTTCCATTAGAGATCTCCTTTATCTCTCAAATGTTGAGTTTGTAAAGAACATCAAATTTCCTCTCCCCAATTGACCAGTTGAATATGTTATAGTATATATTTTCTTGTGGTCTCTTGGTCTTACCGGATTCCAGGACAAGAATTTATCTAGTCTGGTGGAGTATCCAGCTAAGCACTGTTACTTGAGATAACATCACAAGAAGAAGGTGCACCATTCCTCATATGAGCCAGTGGGTAGCCAAACCGAGGAGATCTTATTTGGGCTTCGAATACTATGTTATTTTGAATATTTGGTCAGGGTTTACTTGTAGGGTGCAGTATCCTTGTGTCAAGTTTTCCTGACAAACCCCAGTACGGAGAGACCAAATACACTCGAGGGTGGTCTCTTGTAGGTAAATATGTGTGTGTGTGTGTGTTTCGGGGGGGGGGGATGCAAAGACCAATCTCGGTATCCAGAGAAAAACTACACCCCCCCTCCCCGCCTCACACAAAAAAAATTCTTTCTTCTCCGGCCTTCAATTGCTTTTTTTTTTCCATTCTTTTTTGCAAGAAGGTGAATAAATGATAAAGCACTCGTTTTCTTCTTGTTTCTTTTTTGTTTTTTTATACTGTTTTTATTTTATTTAAGAGATGGGGTGGAGAGGGGGGGACCCCTCCATACTCCACCTCCACCTGTGTGGCCCGTCCCATTCCTGTGCAAAAGGGCAAGATGCAGCGATCGAGCTCTCAAGGTTTTCACAGGATGGTGTCTAGTAAGTAATTCAAACTCTCCGGTAGGTAATTCAAACTCTTCATATAGTATCAACGCCAGTGTGCTTCAAGAATCTATTCTGGGGCCAACACTCTTCCAATGATCTGCCAAATCATATTCTGCGATCATTTGTAGACATCTATGCAGACAACACAACTGTCTATGGCAGCACCTCGAAGAACATTGGTGATCAAGATCTTTCTGATTCCCTCTTATTTGATCTGGAACATGTGATGCAATGGGGAAAAGGGTGGCCTGTTACGTTTAACACCTTTCAAACCAATCTTTTCTCCTTTCACCACCAATGCTTAGATCTTTGTTTGAAGAAGCCATTTGCTTTGATAAGCTCCTAGGATTTACTTTCACTCCAGACTTTAAATAGAAGATGTACATCCAATCTGTTGCTAGGGTAACTGAAAAAAAATGTTTGAATCATTCTATCTCTCCAGAAAGTACCTCACTACTGATGCATAAGAATCAGATAAGTTCCAAGATGGAGTACTGCTGCCACATCTGGGGAGGTGCCGCTCAGAGGACTCTTTCTTGCTTTGACTGAGTACAAAATTTACTTAGCAATCTAGTGGGAGATGATCTCTTTTCTTCCTTACAGCCCTTTTCTGACAGAAGAGACGTTGCAAGTCTTTCTCTACTCCATCGTTATTTTCATGGAAGGTCTCGTCCTTGTAAGACGTTCACAGCAAGAACCCGTCTAGCTACCACAACTGAAAAAAAAATTCCCTTTCTTCCTCCGTATACCTAGCATCAGGCGGAACTACCATGAACAGTGTTTCTTTCCAAGGACTTCCCACCTGTGGAACTCATTGCTATGGGATTGCTTCCCTGCAGATTACAACACGGTCGTCTTGAAATTCAATGCCAACAAATACTTGTCATAAACTCTTCCCCATATGCAATCAAACCTAGTTTATTTTATTAATCATTTTCAACCCTCTCATAATATTATTGATCTTTCAACTCAAAATGCTGGTGATACCAGATCAGGCTGCCCTGTTGCTCCCTGAGACGAAATTCACCTACATTGACGTTTTTTTTTTTTTTTTTTTTTTTGTTTGTAAAACTTAATTATGTTCTACAAAAACAAAAACAACAGCCCCTCTCCCTTTCTCCCTCCCCTTTTTTATTTTTATTTTTTCTACCCTACTCCCGGTCCTGGATATGACCTTAAACTACATCCGATGGTGAGATCCGGCTTACGGACTTTGGGGAATGTGGAGCCTCCTCTTAATTACCATTGCTCCCAGGTCCACCCTGACCCGGAGTGGTAGTACCTGTTAGGGTCCCAACTATGGGTTAAATAGAAACAGATATTAAAAGGGGAAAGAAACAAAAAAGAGAAGAAAACAAGACCAGATTCGGCATTAAATAACCCAAAAAGGGTTGATATGCCGTAAAACAAAACTACCAAACCAAACCAAACTACCAAACCAACTCAAAATGATTACATATCCTCTAGTGGCTTTTAGCTTTGATAAGAGGTGACTCATTAGTAAAAAAAAAAAAGCAGCAGGTCCCATTCTATTTGCAGCACAGCAGAAGCAGAAGCTCTGTTCCTAACACCAAGTTTAAAGTGCAACCACCTTTGCTACATTCCAAACACCGCTGTAGAGATAATCATCATAATCATCATCATCATAATCATACACTTAGACAAACCGACCCTTAATGATTCAAGATGGCTGGCAACATTCCAATACTGTCATCATCATCATCATCATCTATAATAGCTCTATTCCCATCCATTACAACTAGCAGCAGCGATCTGGCTTACAAAAAGCAGCAACAATCTTCAATCCTGCCTGCCTGCGTCGTCGTCATCATCATCATCATCATCATCATCATCATCATCGTCGTCGTCGTCGTCGTCGTCTTCATCTCTTTCCTAGAAATACAAATAAATAATTTTCTGGATTCAAATGGAAATATTAAAAGTAATAAAAAATGGTTATCCGTTCCTAAACACATTCTTGGGTTTCAGAGAAGATATCAATAAAGACACTTAACAAACAACAATGACACAGAAAATTGTATAAAATATATAATTTATTAACAGGAATATTAATAAAACAGGCACGATAAGAACAGGAGAGAATAAACAAAATATTGAAGGGGAAAAGGGATAATGTTCTGGCTTAGGGTAAATATATATGATGGACTCTCCCGTCGATTGCGACGTATGAGGTTCCAACAACTTTCATTTGTGTTTAGATCGTTCATGACACCTGAGTCCGGCAAGAGACCTGCAAGGAAAGCCGCAGACAGTGCAAGAGTGTGAGTAATCGGATGCCAGGTGTGGAGCACTCTCTCTAGCTTTTCGCCTAACTCTGGCAGTTCTCATATTATCCACACAGGTCTCGTTGAATCTTTCCAGTCCAATGCAACAAGCTGCTCGCCATGTCTTCCTGTCTTTTGTACAGTCTTCAAAGTTTTTGGGGGGTACTCCAATTGCCGTCAGCGCATCTTTCAATTTATCTTTGTACCTCAGCAAGGGCCGACCAACATTCCTGTTACCACAAGCTAACTGACTGTACATCAGTGCTTTAGGTATCCTCCCTTCGTTCATTCTTGCTACATGACCAGCCCATCGCAATTGAGACTGCAACAGGAAACTTTCAATTCCACCAATATGGCATCTGTTGTAAAGATCGATGTTAGCGACTTTGTCCTTCAAACTAAGTCCACATATGGTCCTAAGGCAGCTCCTGTGGAACACATCCAATTGGCGAATGTGATGCCGGTAAGGCGTCCACGCCTCACATCCATAGAGAAGACCTGTCAATATTACAGCCCTATACACATTGATTTTTGTCTTCAACTTAATACCTCTGATACTCCAAAGACGATGTTTCAGCTTTCCGAAGGCATTTGCCGCTTTTGCAATTCGGTTTACGATTTCATCATCAAGTGAAGCAGCAGAATTAACTTTGCTACCTAGGTAAGTAAAGTTTTTGACATAGTTCATTGGTCTGCCATCCACTTTGAGTTTTTCTAATGGAAATTCATGGACAGGCTGATTTTGTTTCACTCCTTGAACTTGTTTAGGGGTAGGGCATGGTTGATGGACCACTTCAGTCTTCTTTAAACTGATTGTTAAACCAAAAGCCCTACATGCACCTGAAAATTTTGTCAAAAGATTCTGAGCTTCTTCAAAAGAAGTCGCGACCAGGGCAGCATCATCTGCAAAGAGAAGGTCCCGAATGATGGCTTCTCGAACCAAGGTTTTGGCTTTAAAACGCTGATGGTTAAAGAGCCCACCTGTGGTTCGGAATTGAAACTTAACACCTGTGCTTTCATCAGCGAATGCGTGCTGAAGCATCACCGAGAAGAACAATGCAAACAGCACAGGTGCCATCACACAACCCTGTTTCGTACCGTTGGTTACTTCAAAAGGCTCTGAGGTTTCCCCATTGGAAACGACCTGTGCTTTCATCCCTTCATGAAAGGAGATTATGACATCAAGCATGTTGTTGGGGATTCCAAGCTTATGAAGAACTTTCCAAAGTGCTACGCGACTGACCGTATCGAATGCTTTTGTCAAATCAATAAAAACCATGTACAGTTCCCGATTTTTTTCACGAACTTTTTCAGCAACTTGACGAAGGGCAAATACCATGTCGATTGTACCTCGACCAGAGCGAAAACCACATTGGGACTCTGGGTAAATCTCATCAATAAGATGTCTGATGATCCTGTTCAGAATCAACCTTGCAAGAATTTTACCTGCAACAGAAAGCAGAGATATCCCGCGATGATTATCGCAAGAATTCCTGCTTCCCTTGCTCTTATAAAGATGCTTGACATTAAAGTCCTGTGGGACTCCGCCAACTTTCCATATCTCCACAAACAAGATGGTCAGTTTTTCCTCGAGTGCTCTTCCGCCATGTTTGTACACCTCAATGGGGATGCAATCTCTGCCCGGTGCCCCTGACGATAGCTGTTTTTTAGCTTGAGATACTTCCTGAACTGTAGGTGGAAAAGACAGTTCCGGAATTTCGGGATGCTGCGGAAGAGAGGAAATGATGTTTTCGTCAGTCACAGATGCAGAGTTAAGGACAGTTTCAAAGTGCTGCTTCCAGCGCTTAAGGATAGCAGATTTGTCAGTTAGCAGTGTTTCTCCATCCTCAGCAAAAACTGGGGCAGAACCATTCATTTGAGGACCAAACACCTCTTTCAGGCCAGAGTAAAATGACTTAGAATCCTTCCTGTCGGCTGCGTCCTGAAGTTCCGCAGCCTTGGATGACCACCAAGCCTCTTTCAATGCCCTAAGTGCCTTCTGAACTTGTGCTTTGTGAGCTCTATACGCCTTCTTTTTCACTGTGGAATTTTTGTCCTCGAGCCATGTTTTGTGGCAAACATGCATTTGGTCGATAAGCTTCTGCACTTCAGTGTTGTTTTCATCAAACCAGTCTTGATATTTCCGCAAAGGGAAGCCCAAAACCTCAGCAGACGAGTCATAAACAGCATTGCGCAATGAATCCCAAGAACTTGAAACGTCACTATTTACCTCTACAGAAGCTATAGCGGCCGTAACTTTTTCCTTCAGCTCATTTTGTGTATCTGCCTGTTTTAGAGGCAGAACATTTAGGCGTTTTGGAACAGAAGACTTTTTCACTCTCCTCTTGTCTAAATGGAAGATGGTCTTGCCGACTATAAGCGCATGATCTGATAAACAACAGCTACTATGGAAAGAGCGTGTTATCTTAAAATCTTTGAGGTCGCGCTTTCTGGTAATTATGTAGTCAATGAGATGCCAATCTTTTGATCGGGGGTGCATCCATGATGTTTTTCGACAATGCTTTTGTTGGAAGTACGTGTTTGTCACACTGAAGTTAAATTCTTTGCATAACGTCAGGAGTCGCAATCCATTTGAATTCATTTTTCCAACACCATGGTGACCCAGAACACCAGCCCATGTTTGAAAGTTGAGCCCCACTCGAGCATTGAAGTCTCCCATAAAAGCAACCTTATCCTTATGCTGAATTTTTTAGATTAAGCTACGCAAATCATTGTAAAGATCAGCTTTGCATTGATCTGAACTATTCATAGTAGGGGCATAACAGCTGATAAGTGTTGCGAATGTGTTGTTTTTTAGTGGAAGTCTTAGGGTCATAATACGATCTGAATGACTTACTGGGAGTGTTGGAAGTGATTTAGCAATTTCCGTCTTCACTGCAAACCTTACGCCAGATTGACGTGGTTCGTTTTCTGGTTTACCAGCCCAGAAAAACGTGTATCCACCTTTTACCTCACACAGCTGTGAGTGACCAGGCAGACGCGTCTCACTAAGGGCAGCAATATCTACATCATGTTTCCTTAATTCCATTGATACGAGGGCCGTTTTCCTTTCTAGTGACGCATCACTATCCTGCAATGTGCGCACATTCCAAGATCCAATGTTTAGCTTCATAACTTTCTTTGTTTTCTGACTGCTGTATTGGATAACTAGACAGCTGCAGTAGGCTGACAAGTCAAAGAAGGGCATGCAATGTTTAGGGCTCCTTTTATCGCCCCCTCCCTGAAATAGGGAAAGCAGTGCTGATCCTAGATAGGCCTGCTTTGTCACTGGTGGAGGACACGAACGGCACAATTGCCCAAAGGTTTGTGCCAAACGGCCATCACCCACCAGCCGCCACTGTGTAGAGCGCCAGCTAGAGACTTCCAGCAATATCCTTTGCCTGTCCCCGTCGCCTTTACTCTCTCGCCAGTGGACCCAGAAATACTCATGTCGATTTTAGAAAAGCTGCTAGAAAACCCACACGAATGATTTGATTTGAGTGGTGAAGGCTTGTGTAGGACCATCCACACTTTTTGGAATTGTTGATTGCACAAGATCGGTGCAAATGAGTGCCACAGAAAAAGTCAGCAACAACCCTCAGGTTATACATCAGAGTTTTCCATCTCCTAGACACCTGCCTTAACAAAGGCTTAGGGGGCATCTCTCCTAGTGGGTTAAACGCGCCCCCAGATACCAAACTGGAAATTTCCCTGATCTGGCGCCATATACATATACATATACATATATACACACATGTACACATACAGAGAGAGAGAGAGAGAGAGAGAGAGAGAGAGAGAGAGAGAGAGAGAGGTTGAGACAGACCACTACCCAGTGGCAGGGGGTTAGATTGGTGAGTGCCGGGACGTATCTGCATGCCAGCAGGCCATGCACACTGCACCTCTGGGGTTCTAACCTACTCCGAGATCTTTAGTCTATTAGCCTGGGGCCGCAAAGCACCCAGTTACCATAGTGTACCACGAGGAGGTCAGACTAGAGTCTTGTCTGGGGATAGGCTATATACCAGCAGGGGAGACTTACTCACTCGGCTCCCTTTTCGCACAACTAGTGGGCTATCTGGCGGCTAAGCAAATAGCAAGAGTAGGAAGCCCATGCAACTACAAGTACACTCCGCTGTAGCACTAGACGCATCACACAGACCTGTGGATAACAACTCCACCACACCATAAATATATATATATATATATATATGAAAAAAAAACCGGAAAACAGGTTAGAATGCAGGAGAAAAACAAAAAACAAGAGATTTGACCGGTTTCGTTCGTATTATCGAACGTCTTCAGAAAAAGATTTGGAAACAATTTTATTTTATTTTGAAGACACACATATATATAAATAATTTATTTAAAAAAGTATACATTACATATTTCAGAGTCGTACAGTTGTTTCATCCAGATGGACTGGCTTTTCAACCTGTTGTTTACTTTTCGGGACGCTGAGGGTGCTTTATGGGCGATAGACGGTTTTTTAAATTCTAAAAGCCAATCTATCTGGTCATCTGCGGTACGACTCTGAAATATGTAACGTATAGTTTTTTAAATAAATAATTTGTATTTAGCTCTCACTTTTTTTGCAATCAAGCACTTTATTGATTTCTTTTAAATATAACCTGACACACGTTTTTGCTCAATTAAAATCAGAGTCTCTGAAAGAATCCAAAATGCGATATTTGACGTCTTCTTCAAAGTCTGGTTTCAACTCCGAGTTTTGACGTTGAGCACGTCTGAGTTGTTGAAAATAGATGGAAAGTCTATTTTGGAAGGAATGCCTTGTGATGAAACTCACTTGATGACGTTCGGATGAAAACTGAAGAACATTTCTATGGAAATGACACATGACAGAATCCAAACCCAACTTTGCAATTTGGTGGGAGATGATCTCTTCTCCACAGCCCGTTTCTCACAGAAGAGCCGTCGCTAGTCTTTCTCTACTCGATCTTTATTCCCATGGAAGGTGCTCGACTGGACTCCAATCTCTGGTTCCTCTTTGTAAAACATCCGCAGCAAGAACCTGTCTAGCTACCACAACTGCAAAAAACTTACCTTTCTTTCTCTGTGTGTTTAGCATCGAACGGAATTTCAATGAACAGAGCGTCTTTCCAAGAACTTCCAATCTGTGTAGCATATTACCATGGGACTGCTTCCCTGCAGGCTACAACATGGGCGTCTACAAATCCAATGCCAACACATGCTTGCCATAAACCGTCCTCATAAATAATCAAATTTTGTTCATTCCATTCATCATTTTCAATCCTTTCATAATATTCTTCATCATTCAACTGACAACCCATCCATCTTATTACCCAATTGTGACTTCCAACATGTGTGCACATGCTGTTGCATAACGTTGTTTGAATGGAAAAGTTTGAGTGCCACCTAAGGGTCAGAGGTGACTCACAGACCGAAGTCACAAAATCGCATAATTTTCCGAGGGGAAGATTAGCTGGCGAGATTTCAAGGAGAAAAGGCCTGTTCGGGATGCTGTCCCTAATGGGCATGCACAATGTAACTAGATGTATCGAGACAAGCTATTCATCTATCTATCTGTCTGTCTTTCTCACGTGTACAGGTGGCTCGTCGCTCTGATGTTTTCTGTGACTGTCTCATTTTTTAAATAAACCTTTTCATAAATCAACATCGGCATCCGAGTGGTTTTGTATTCAAAGACAAGCCAGAACCTGGGTTCCCAGTGACGACACAGGTGTATAAAGAGTTTATATGCCCATCAGTAAGTGGAAATAATATAACAATCCATTTTGTTAGCAATTTTGTCTCTCTGCACGTGTTATATAATGGGACGCATGTGATGATGGACGTACAGAGAGATCGCTTAACTTGCGCGATTTGTAACAGAGTCATCTCGTGCAACTTTGGTGCAATGTTTTCTCACGATTCGCGGTGACAGTTGATGAGACCTCGGATCGAGGGTTGGGTCGCACCTGTGCGTTGATCACGAGATTTCGTGACGTCACAGTTTTCCCGGTGAGAAAACTGCAGTGAGATTTCAGTTCTTGACGGGAAGCCGACTAGTCAAGTCGCCTTAGCCATGTAGCAATTAAATAAGATAGTGGAATTCAGATCCCCAAAAATGAGAGCCAGACGATGTCCCCATCTTCCTTCCCTTGCAAGTGATTAAATAATTAGTTAATTAACTAGCGTAAGCTTCTCTCTCTCTGTTTCAACGAACTTGCTTTGGTGTCGACAAGCTAATAAATATAAAATAAATGGCTCGGAACTAAACGAGAAGGCTTGTTATATTTTGTTATGTGTAGATTGATTTCAGTTACAGAGAGAAACCGCCGGCACGAAATTGTGATAACGACAAAGCGTCTGCAGAGAGTGGTGGTGGCGACGGGTCAGCTGCTAACAACAGCAGTCAGGGTGCAGACATTGAGAGCAGAAAGAGAAGAGACAGCGAGAAGAAAGGGAAATATAATTCCCGAATTGGGTTTACTGCTGTGTCAGCCGAAAGGGAGAGATTGAAGCCGGGACCGACTGGCAAGACCACTCGACGTCGCCCGGATCGAGAAACGACATATCGTCCCGTTAGCAAGCGATGCCGTTCGCTGGATCAACAAAGGAGCTGTTGTACTACGCCAGATTCCGACATACAAACGTATTATAAACCAAATATTCAACAGACGTATCTTCCACTTTGCTGACCAAGCAAGTGACATTGAGTCCGCAATTGGCAACTTTATAAAAAGGGGTGCATTTTTGCCACTCAGCGAAACTTGGGGTTTCATCCGACCATCAGGTAGCATAGCAACCCACCACCATGATGACAACAACAATGGCGGCTGAGCGCCAGCAGCAATAATGGTGAGCAGTGATGGTTACTTTAGGGGTTGCTTTTATAATCGCGTTAGGCAATATTGCAATTCAGCAGCAGCAGTAGCAGCACCCCCACAAAGTCAAACCTTTACTCACCGTGGTCGGGGTGGTGACAATGTGGTAGTACCAGAGCTACCTGGCTAACAGGGCTCTGGTTGAAATCCAGGAGGAGTCAGCATCAGGATCCATCGTCCTCTGGTCATCTCTGCCTCTGCGTGTGGCAAGCAAAGATGTGTCAGGCACAACACCACAAATCAGTGGAGTGAAAGTGGCAAAGTTGCTTCTGTGCCATTCCTTTGTGTGTTCTGGACCAAACCTTCCCCGACTTCGCATGCAACCACTGAGCCTTGCTGTTCTCCATGTTAGTGGTAAACACCTGCAATCCTGTGTGAATAGGTAAAGCGAAATAAATTGTTTCTGACTAATTTCCCAACTGTATCTCCTTTAAAATAATTTATGTCGGTAATAGTAATGATTACTAACTGTAACAAAGGACATTTTTAAAGTTCCAATAACATGATACAAAAATAACAAATAAAAATTGCCTAATCAGAATGGAATTTATGTCGGTAATAGTAATGATTATCCTTCAGTTTATTTTATTTTAATTATGCATCCCATTCAGCCGATTGGTAATATGGACACATCTTTCCATTATGACCATAAAATAGGAATCAGCAAAGGGAAATAACTCATATAAAGGGGAATAAAAATTCAATGAAAAGGACTTCATGCAGACCAGACAAGTCTGAGGCACGATCTCTGTAAGATCTATGCAGAACTCAGTGGTACCCATTCGGCTGCGATTTATGACAACTACAACCATCGATCTGCATCAGCATCAGCATCAGCTCCCATTCTGCAGTACAGTATCAGCAGTTGCTCTGTTCCTAGCACCAAGGCTAATTAATCGTTGCTACATTGCAAACGCCACTGCATGGATCATTATCCTTATATGACAAACGGACCTTTAATGATTCAAGATGGCTGGTGACCTTCCAATACTGCTATCATCATCATCATCATCTACAGCAGCTCTGTTCCAAAACACTACAACTAGCAACAGTGATGCTGTCTGCAGCACCATCATCATCATCATCATCATCATCATCATCATCATCATCATCTACTCCAGCAGCTCTTTCCTAGATATGTATTTTTTCTAATGAAATAAAAACACTCTTATTTTTATTGTATGCCCATATTATCTCTTTTTGTTGTTGTCACGTTTATCGCCCCATTTAATTTTTTTTACTTGTTAGCAGGAGTCATGGTATGCTAGATAACCAGCTATCGTCAATTGTCATCCGTTCCACGCCTCTCACAACAATCCTTTTTAAAACTTTTAAATTTTTGAATTCTCTCTAAATTTAAATCCACACACATTTTTTACATTAGGACCCGCACTAAAAGTCCCTCGGTATCAGTGCTTTCCGGATGTTTACTTTAAACGCCGGACAGTGCCGAATGAAAAATCCGTTGACTTACCTGCGTCCCAAAAAACACAAACGAGGCTGGATTTACAAGCGGGACGAAACAAGCAACAAATTTTGTATGAAATAAATATTTATTTTTTTAATGAAGATTCAAATAAATGTTTAAATTTAAAAGTTGCTTTCTTTTGTACGTTTTTTTTTTCTTATTAGACATAACAAATAAATAACAGTGAAAAGTTAATCAAAATTTCTGGGTTTTTTAAAAACTTTTTTTTACTGATTATTTGTGTTAATTTTGTTAGGGTTTAGGTTTAGGGCAGGGTTAGGAATTAGGGTTAGGGCAGGGTTAGGAATTAGGGTTAGGAATTAGGGTTAGGGCAGGGTTAGCGTTATCGTTCCTTCAGGAGTTTCAACAGCCAGTGATACCATGTAAAAATTCGTGTTGAAATCACGTTTCATTTAGTTTGAAAGTTTAGCTGTCGTCTGCTTATTCGTCTCGCTTCGGGGCTTTCCGGCATTTAACGTAAACTGACGGAAAGCACTGATGCCGAGTGACTTTTAGAGTGGGTCCTACTGTAAAAAAGTACCTTATTTTTAATTCAGCCAGTAAATCGATCAGCTGCTCTTGCTAATTTACTAGCGATTTTGTCCCGCTGTAAGTCATCAATATTCATGTTGCACATCAAACAATAATGATTGATTATTTTTCATAGCCATAAATGAAACATGAATAGGTTTCAGAATTGAATTGTTAAAATTCCACTGTGAAAAAGTGTGCCGTTAATGGAGTTTTGTCAACAAGGTGACAGCTTGTATCACTCTCGAGTAGTTGATACTGCTGGATGTAGCTTATGTTGTGGACAGCATCGACCCACCGTGGCCTAGGGTGAAAGGAATGGTGTTTCCTGCAATCCTGAGCGTAGCAAGAATGGTGCGGTTGGCTCTGGAATTATCCCTTCAATCATACTGGCCAACAAAGAGAATGTATTCTCCTGTTTCGGAAATCTAATGCCCTTCTCTCTCTCCTTTTTCTGGCTGAGCTGGGTTTAAAAGCCATTGGAAATCCTCTGATCGTCTGCCATCTTTGCATAGTCTTCTACAACTCTGACACCATGCTCGTCAGACGTCTTTCACGGTTATAGTCCTATAGACTCCTTTCTGGTAGTAATAACCGATATTCCCAGACTAGCTCACACACATGTAAGTTAGATGTATTTATACATGGCTCATGCATATACCACCCCCTCTCTATCTCTTGACCTTGGCAACACATGTGTTTCTCTATTGTATTAGGACTTTAATGTATTTCTCTCTATATTACTAATGCCTCTCCTAAACGTGTATATATGTAAATCGAACCGTTTTTCCTCTTTTGCCTTTTCCCTCTTTCTGCTGACCCTCGTGTGTATCACTCAAGAAAACATAACACAGATACCCCAAAACATGGTCGCTAAAACTTTAAATCTAGAATATCCAATATCCATTAGTTTTACAGTTATATAGATAGAATGGAAGAAGGAATTCTATGATGATGCTCCTATTTTTAACAGAATCTGATTTTATTCTTTAAGCATCAGTTTAAGGTTAAGATTAGATATGATAGGAAAAGATTGCATTCCATAGAGTTTGACAAAAGATGGATAAAAGTGGCAAGTCTTGTAAGCCAAGTGGGCGTCACATACAGACAAGAAATAATCATAGACACATGAGTAGTCATCACACAATTTTATTAATACAGAGATAATGGATTCAATTGCTGTTTGTATATATACTATTGTGACTGTTCCAAAATGAAAAGTGATTTTTAACCTTAAAACTGCCGAATAAAAGTCAATAAGTCAAGTCGTATGATTCATTGGAATTTTATTTATATACCCCTCTCGTATTATTGAACAGAAGGCTTATATTCTTTTAATCTTATATTTTTTTAATCTTATATTTTTTTAATCTCATATTCTTTTAATTCATATTCTTTTAATTTATATTCTTTTTATCTTATATTCTTTTAATCTTGTATTCTTTTAATTCATATTCTTTTAATTCATATTCTTTTAATCTTATATTTTTTTAATCTTATATTCTTTTAGTTCATATTCTTTTAATCTTATATTCTTTTAATCTTATATTCTTTTAGTTCATATTCTTTTAATCTTATATTTTTTTAATCTCATATTCTTTTAATTCATATTCTTTTAATCTTATATTCTTTTAATTCATATTCTTTTAATCTCATATTCTTTTAATCATATTCTTTTAATTCATATTCTTTTAATCATATTCTTTTAATTCATATTCTTTTAATCTCATATTCTTTTAATCATATTCTTTTAATTCATATTCTTTTAATCTCATATTCTTTTAATCTCATATTCTTTTAATCTAATATTCTTTTAATCTCATATTCTTTTAATCTCATATTCTTTTAATCTCATATTTTTTTTTATTATCTGAAATCCTGAGTCAGGCATGATTGATTGATTCTTACGAATACTTTTGTGGTTTGAATCTTTCTCTTTTAATTGTTCAGCCATTTTAGTAAATGTCGCCAGGGAAGGTGGAAGATCAAACGCTGTAAAAATGACAAATAAAAAAGTGAAAGTTTCTAAAATAAAAAATAAAATATTTTTGCTTAAAAACAAAAATATGAATTTGAAGCATTTAACTGTGAAATGCAATTGTTAAATTGCTGGTCCCATAATCTGTTACATTTCTTATGAAGTTACTGGGCCAAGCAGTAAAGTGACTTATAGTGGACGACAAAATATAAAATACATATATACATACACATATATATAAACACACACATACATATATACATATATACATACATACACATATACATACACATGAAATAAGCACATAAATCAATATACATTAATGTCTTACAGCTTACACAGCAGCTGCTGTAGCTGCTACTTCATTTACGCATATGTACACACGTAAAATAAGCACATGCATTAATTTCTCATTAATATCATACACGCCAGCGCTGCTGCAGCTGTTGCTTGCTTCCATGCATGCACAGAACATCAATGTGCATATTTTTCAATGCTTGTAGAATTCAACAGTGATAAATTCATTTTTTTTTCAAATTGATAAATTAAAACGACGAAGAATCAAAATTTGGAATTCATTTTAAATTGAAAACAAGAAAATGTGGAAGATATTACAACACATTGCATAGCAAACAAGTTATAAAGAGATGCATGATTTGCAAATGTGCAGACGATTTACTTTTATGACATCTGGCAACAAAGGCTGCAACCAGTGAAGAAAGGCCTTGGTCGGATATATCAGAGGGCGATAGCTGAGTTCCATAAAAGGCATGTCTGATAGAAAGTTTGTCAGAGTCATAAAATGTAGCACCAGTCAGACAAATTCGCTGAAATCGAGAAAGAGGAACAGTTTTGTTCTAAATCTCGGACATAAGGAAGAGCGAGTCTTTCTGTACTTCTGGATATATCTCTAGTTGGCAAGTAATATTCAGGGGAGATAACTTGGATCTGGACCATGAGCTTCTGAATATTCTCAGCGGGCAACACAAAATGTTAATCATCATCATCAGCAGCAGCATCATCATCTTTGGTTTAACGTCTGTTAAACATGCTGGCATGCATTGGACGACTTTAAGAAATTGACTTCCAAAGTAACCTATCTCTATCCAGGTCTTTATTTATTCCTCTTTCCCTCAAATCCATTTTTATCACTTCCTTTCTATTTTACATATTTTAGATATTTTACATATTTTAAAATATTTTTACATATTTTAGATATTTTAAAATATTTTTATATATTTTACATATTTTTTATATATTTTACATATTTTACATATTTTAAAATATTTTTACATATTTTTACATATTTTACATATTTTAGATATTTTACATATTTTAAAATATTTTTACATATTTTAGATATTTTAAAATATTTTTATATATTTTACATATTTTTTATATATTTTACATATTTTAGATATTTTAAAATATTTTTACATATTTTACATATTTTTTATATATTTTACATATTTTAGATATTTTAAAATATTTTTACATATTTTACAATATTTTTACTTATTTTATTTATTTTTACATATTTTTACATATTTTACATATTTTACAATATTTTTAAATACTTTTGTATTTGTTATCTGTTTTAATACTATCTGATTTCTTTCTCAAGTTATGGCCTTCTTTTGTATTTTTATTTTTATATGAAACTGCATGCAAGGGGACATAACCCGAGATGCAAGTTCTGTGGGAACTGATGTCAGATATTTAGGCCCAAATTTTCTTCCTCTTTGAACCAGCAACGAAATAATGCAGTCCTCACACTCGTTCCCTTCCACTGGTGTCCCAAGGTAATACCCCTGGCGTTGGTTGATGTGGTGTCGGCGACACTTGACTGTCTTCATGGGACGCCAGTACTGACAGTTACACTCCTGTTAAGAAGACTTGTGTGGTCGAAACGTTGTGTTGATTGATCAATAAATAGGGTCAGAGGTCACTCCAGGAATGGGGCGTCAACTGGTGGATGAGAAGTACATATTAAAAACAAACAAGCAGGCAATCAAGGTATCAACAACTCAACAAATATTCTTAATTTAAAATAAATATAAGAATATATATTTACGTTAAACTTATAATTACAAGAACCCAAAGAGCTGAGAGGACATGTGTCTTGCTGCTCCAAAAGCAAGGAATGGTCAATCCTGGTTTCTCTGGGAATTTTGGTTGCTTTGTCATAGGCGTGTTTGACACAAACCTGTGTGAATTTCAGCAGAGCCTTGTCGGGGTTCAACATAATTAAACATTTAATACGTTTATTGGCCTTAAGAATTTACATTGAAACGTTAAATTATGGTTACTGCTTCGTCTGATGAGAACAGATAAAAGAACTATTTAACCGGACGAAATATTTCAAAAAGTATTTCGGAATTTATCAATAAATTTTCTTCCGAAGAAAGTATTTTGAAGCTGGAGTTGTTGCAGGCAGACCAGAACTTTTTCAGAGAAAAAAATAATGTTGTATTCTACACAGAAATGCCTTCCAGTTTGCAGGAGAAAGGAGTCTTCATGCCTTTAAACTGCTGAATAGTATCATGTCTCTGATACCCTTTTTTAGATAGAGACTTTTTTGCATGGGTTAATTTTTATTTTTTAGTCAACTCATTTTTGCATGTAAGTTTTTCCGTCAACGTTCGGTTGAAAGCTTATTCCTTTTCGTCTTTTATATTTGTGTTTATTGGACAAGTTCAAACAATATTAAATATAATAATGAATTATTATTTGGTTTATTTTTAGACAATATTAATCGTATCACAGTCAATAGTTTTCTTCGAATGTCCGGCTGGCTTGACATGCCGAGAGCAGACTCAAGGCATTTCCACGAATAATGGCGATAAAGAGGCGCCCGTAAAGCCAAGACAATTCGCGATTGTCTCCGGTGTTGCACATCATTAATAGACCAAGGCTGCCGAGGAAGTCGCGCGTGGCAGGGCCAATCACTCTACTTGTCTCCACAGCGATCGGTTAAAATACAAATCTGTCGAGAAGATGGGCATATTTTGACCACTTGCAGCTCTCTGGTGACGTTGCTGCATGTCCAGGGTTTGTTGCCGATTCTATCACTGACGAGGGCGCAAAAGTGTCGACGCAAGTTGCATCCCATATCATTTGCAAAGGGAAACACCGTCATGCCATCAGGTCGTTTGCCATCCCGTCTGTCAAGGCCAATTGGTTTGAGAATCGATGGGAAGCCAGCGATGTCTAGTACTTGTTGGATGACATCATTGAGAGCGCTGTGTCTAGGAAATCTGCCGGCGCTCCTTTTACACAAAAGGGTGTGGAGTCCATACATGTCAACCGGCTGGCCACAACGGCACCTGTCGTTGCTGCAAACTGAAGAATACTTTTATAGAAATCTGTTTTTGTATGCAGTTGCATTTTTTTGTTACCTATATTTGTTAATTGGCACATTTTTTGTTTTACTTTGTCACCCGCATAGGGAATCATATGCAACCCTTGAATGAGCTCCCCTTTTGATGATTTTATGTAAAATAAATTCTATTTTTCCATTGCCTAACAAGCTTATGTTAATTATTAATTCTACTCCCTCTCCTTGTGCTGAAATAGCTTGTAATCCGGTAATGAATTTAAAGTAACTTCTCTTTGACGACACCGCAACGAACAATCTCAATGCTCACTCTCTGCTGTAACTAACACAACTGCTGTCTTCCCAATACGTTCCTTCTTAAAGCAGTTTCTTTCTCATATGCAAATGAATGCCACCTATAAAAATCTACTATGAATACAAGTTCTTTTTTCCTCTGAAAATCGAGTACGCACCATGCGAAACTGTCCACACACTTCAAAGCTAACCCTAACCCTAACCCCTCATTTTCTTTCCATTTTTATAGAAGGCAACATTTACTCCTTTGTATCTTAAACCACACCTTTCTTGTCTTTTATTTTTTGTGGGTTACATGAATATTGCTTTTTATACGGAAAGGATAACATTCTGAAAAAAACCTCCGCTGTTATTCATCATAGCACCCCCCCACCCCACCTCCCCTTACTCATTTTTGTCACTGTTCTTAATCCAACTGACTTTTTGGGATAATCTCCTCCTAATTCTTTCTCCATTCTCCTCCTCCTGTCAAAATCCATTTTCTTCTTAAGCAGAATTGAAAAAATTGAAAATCTTGTTCGTTTCTTGACGAATGCCGATGCTCCTACTTTCAGACAAGTTGATTAAATAATAATAAATATTCTTCTCTTTGGGACAGATTTAGTGGAAACTTCTGTAGTTATTGGCTCATATTCATTTGATTTCTTTCAAACCATTTGGGCAAATTCGACTCGGTTAAAAAATGACCCCCCCCCCCCCCCCCAGCGAAACGAAGTGGTTCTTACTCTGTTGTGTCAGGTTGGAGTGGGGGTGGGGGATAATACTTTCGCCCGTCATTGTAGCTGGCGGGGGGGGGGGGGAATAGCTCCTCCCCCTCCTACAAAAATATTCTATCTAAGAAACTATTCTGTCTATAAAATGTTAGTTTTGATATTTAAGGGAATATTAATCATTAAAACTGTCGTTTCCTAACCAAAATGGCGGGCAATAAATCGTCTGCAGTTTTCCGAATCCACAAATGAGTAAGTAAACCCAAATGAATTGTTTTGGACTAATTTACCTTAAATTATTTAAAAGGAAATACAGTTGGGAAATTAGTCCAAAACAATTTATTTGGGTTTACTTACTCATTTTTGAGGTAGGAAAAAATAAGAAAACTGCAGAAAATTTATTGTCCACCATTTTGGTTGGGAAACGCCAATTTTACCAATTAATCTTCGTTTAAAACTGGAATAAAAAAGCAACAACATAAAATAAAAATCCGTCATTAAATTCTGAAAGCATACAAAGGGAGATAATTTATGCTTTAGTATAAACAGAGTTACTTCCCTTGCATTGAAATAATTGAATATGTTTTAATAATGTATTTTGTGTATGACTATTTTGGAAACTGAATAAAACAAATCGTTTCTTTTTTTTTTTTTTTAACTTATTTTAGGAGGATTAAATGTTGCTTACCGTAACAATAGAGAAGAAAATGAAGGGTTACCAGCTTCGAAGCCTGTGGACTGTTTCACATGTTGGCCACTCGATTTTTAGTAAAAAAAAAAAAGAACTAGTGTTCGTTGTTAGATATTTTGGGAATCTTTGACAATACTCAACAGAGTAAAAACGCTCAAAAAACAAATATTCAACAAATAAAAGTAACTGTAGGCGATAAAAGTTATTTTCAAACTTGCCTGTGTCTTTTCCAACTATTAAAAAGATTTTCAACCCGTTTCAATTGCTATTTATTAGAAATTTAAAACAAGATGGCCGATTTACGTAATAATATAGAGGCCGGGCGTCCATTTTCTGTGTTGCCAAATTCGATGTTAATAAAAACAAGAATTTTTTTTTTTTAACATCTAATAAAAACCCATTCATACTACGTAAAAATACAAACAAATTACATAGGTAAGTAGAAAAATGTCTATTCTCGACATAAGTCAACTTTACTTAGTGCAAATTTATGTTTTTAAACCCTTTCTCGTTCTTTTTTTGGACCCCGTTCGCGACTCTGCTGGTCATTGTAAAAGATTCCCGATATTTTATAGGTGGCATTCATTTGCATATGAGAACAACTATTTTAAGGTGGACGAATTGGGGAGGACAGAGTTGAATTTTTTGACAGCTGATAAAGGACATTGGAGTTGAGAATTTTCATTGTTTGTTGTTATGGTGTTGTTGAAGAAGGGTCTTTTGTTTCATTACACATTTACACATTTAAAAAAAAAACATAGTTCACCCCCAAACAAGGCAGGCCGCCACTGTAGACGTGAAGAGCTACTGAGAATTAGGGTGTAAGTTTCGGGGGTCATCCTTAGTTGGGAACTGTGCAGCGAAATGTCTGTTTACATTAGTTTTAAAATTTTCTGCATGTCGGTACAGTCGGGGGAAACAGGGAGCATGGAGGGAGTTCCAAAGGCTGGCCGGATGAGGAAAGAAACTTTTGGAGTAAAAGGCTCTCCGGCATATGATGACCTCCACAGTGAATGGATGGAAATTAGATGATTGTCGGGTTGGTCGAGTGTATTTACGCCGAGGCGGCACCAGAGCAGCAAGTTCATCAGAGCACAATCCATTGGAGTACTTGTAAAACAAGCACAAGGATGCAGCATTGCAGCAATGGGACATGGGCTGGAGCTTGATGGAAAGTGAAGGACCTATCAAGTTAGCGACTCTTTTTTAGACCTTGTCTAAGAGGGAGAGACTGGTGGATAGTGCACCAGCCCAGAATAGGCAACAATACTCCATGCATGGGCGGATGGTGGCTCTGTAGAGATATAGGATAATGTCAGGTGTGAGAAGTTTACTAGCACGGTAGAGGGAGCCCACCTTCTTTGCAGCAACCTTAGCAATGTCTTCTTTGTATTTGTTCCAATTCATGTTATCTGTGAATGTTAGGCCGAAGAGTTTGAACGTTGGACTCTCGGGTAGGGTGTTATTTGCCATGACAATCAGTGGTTGAAGAGGTTTTCTGTAGTTGTTAAGGGAAAGAGACTTTATCTTAGAAGCATTAAATGTTAACATCCATTTTTGACCCCATTTCACTACAGAGTGGAGGTCACTTTTTAAGGATTCAGCCATTGCTTAGGATATGTGCACGTTTGTTTTACCCATATTTGCATGGTATGCTGATGCTGCCATAGCATTTTATTGGGTTGCCGTTGTCTGCTACTAGTTTCATCACACTTGAATTTGTTTTCCGTTTTGGAAAACCATCAGAGTCTAGCTTTTCTGGAAACATCCTACGAAATGTAGAGACTGGTACTGTTTTTCTTTGGACGCTTGTGTCTATTTTTAGTCGCAGCCTTTTTTATGCTAACATAGGCAAATACTTCATCTCTCTGATCGATAGAGGATATTCCTATGCTGCTGAATGTTAGGCCTTCGAGGTCTTCTTCTAGTCTTTGGGTATTATATGCCGCATCAGTCTGGATAGATTGTCTATTCTCGTATGGGGTCCTCTTGTATTTGGGCTTATGATGTGACCTTGTTTTGTTATGGCCTCTGCTTAATGATCTTTACCTTGGTTTTTGCTTTTTTTGCTTGTAAGTCAAAACATTGTAAGTCAATACATTGCAAGTCAATACATTGTAAGTAAAAACATCGCAAGTCAAAACATTGTAAGTCAAAACATTGTAAGTCAAAACATCGCAAGTCAAAACATTGCAAGTCAAAACATTGTAAGTAAAAACATTGTAAATAAAAACATTGTAAGTCAAAACATTGCAAGTCAAAACATTGTAAGTCAAAACATTGTAAGTAAAAACATTGTAAGTAACACATTGTAAGTCAAAACATTGCAAGTCAAAACATTGCAAGTCAAAACATTGCAAGTCAAACATTGTAAGTCAAAACATCGCAAGTAAAAACATCGTAAGTAAAAACATGTTAAGTAAAAACATGTTAAGTAAAAACATGCTAAGTCAAAACATGTTAAGTCAAAACATGTTAAGTCAAAACATGTTAAGTCAAAACATTGTAAGTCAAAACATTGCAAGTAAAAACATTGCAAGTAAAAACATCGCAAGTCAAAACATTGCAAGTAAAAACATTGTAAATAAAAACATTGTAAATAAAAACATTGCAAGTCAAAACATTGCAAGTCAAAACATTGCAAGTCAAAACATTGTAAGTCAAAACATCGCAAGTCAAAATATCGCAAGTCAAAACATTGTAAGTAAAAACATCGTAAGTAAAAACATTGTAAGTCAAAACATTGCAAGTCAAAACATTGCAAGTCAAAACATTGCAAATCAAAACATTGCAAGTCAAAACATTGCAAGTCAAAACATTGCAAGTCAAAACATTGCAAGTCAAAACATTGCAAGTCAAAACATCGCAAGTCAAAACATTGCAAGTCAAAACATTGTAAGTCAAAACATTGTAAGTGAAAACATTGCCCATTGGTTGGTTTTACCACATATGTTACACTTTGATTCAAATGCAGGACAAGCTTCACGGCGACGTTCATGATTTCTCCTACAATCGAGACAGCTTTTTGCATTCCGAGAACGTGTTGGTGGACCAATTACTTGTATAGCCGTGCTAATAACGTCATTAGTATTGTTTTGCATGACCCATAGTCATTTAATATAGACGTTTGAAGCTTCGTAGGTTTTGATAATACTAAGTCTCTCTTCAAGTGTTAACTTGCCATTGTTACTTAGCAGTTCTTTCTGTAAGTCTGCAATCGGGTTCCTGGCAATGATAAGTTCAATTATCCGCTGCTGTTGTTCAGTTTCAGATAATGAAGATGTTTGTGTCAGTCGCTTACATCTATTAACAAAATCGTCTAATGACTCATCAGCTTTCTGTCTGTATGACATTCAGTTGAGGCGATTCACTCTGTAATTCTCTTTCGGTTCTAGTTGCATGAGAAATTTGTTAAAAATAATGTCAGGGGAACGTTTTTCTTTCTATGTGAGCGTCCATCAATTATACAGGGTGTCCCAAAAGTCACTGGCACTTGAAAAAAATTCATAACTTCTTTGTTTTTAAAACATCTTTCTTTTCTTTTTTCAGAGTAGTTGAAGCTATCTTTCCGACGCTATCATGAGCAATTACAGCATTGAGGAACGAACCTACAATTGTACTTTAAGTCACATTGGTCAAATTCAAAAACCCAGCTGTGTTACCGACGACTTTTTAACACTAGAGATGCACCAAGTGCAAATGCCATTAAAGCCATAATAAGCCGTTTTCAAAAACAACGTGCAGCATGTGACCTCCTGAGACCCGGAAAATCTCGTTCAGTAAGAACTGAAGACAATCGGGAAGAATTGGAGCAAAGTCTGCAAGAAGATCCAACAGTTTCAATCAGAAGAAAATCCCGACAGTTGTGAGTTTCACGATCCTCCTTACATAGGATGTTGCATGACATGGATATGTTTCCATACAAAATTCAGCTTGTCCAGCAGCTTCAGCCTCAGGATTATGAGCAAAGACTGGAATTTACTGAGACTTTAGTATTTGGTAGTCACAGTGACTTTTGGGACACCGTGTATGACCATTATAAAAGTTTTGGGACACAGTGTATGACCATTATAAAAGTTTTGGGACACCGTGTATGACCATTATAAAAGTTTTGAGACACCGTGTATGACCATTATCAAAGTAAAAAAAAAAAAAAAAAAAAAATTTTCTTGGCATCGATGCGCCATGGAACGGCATTTATTTGGTTTTCAGTTTACAATTTATTGTGCGGAAATCAAATATCTGGATTAATTATGCCACAAAGGATTTCGGAAGTGACAGTCTGTTTGCGGAGCAGAAAGAAGTCAAAGACAGGAAGTACGGAAGCAGACGAAGAAAAACCATCTTAAGCGGAATGGAGACAAAAACAAAATAAAAAACGATCAAAATCTATGACGAAATAGTACAATGGTACTTTTTGTCACATGAGTCGAATTCAGAAACCCAGCAGTGTTACCGACGACTTTTTAACACTAGAGATGCGCCAAGTGTAAATGCCATTAAAGTCATAATAAGCCGTTTTCAAACAACAAGGTGCAGTATGTGACCTCCTGAGATCCGGAAGGTCTCGTTCAGTAAGAACTGAAGACAATCGGGAAGAATTGGAGCAAAGTCTGCAAGAAGATCCAACAGTTTCAATCAGAAGAAGATCTCAACAGTTGGAAGTTTCACGATCCTCCTTACATAGGATGTTGCATGACATGGACATGTTTCCATACAAAATTCAGCTTGTCCAGCAGCTTCAGCCTCAGGATTATGAGCAAAGACTGGAATTTGCTATGAGACTTCAGGATTTGGTCGTCAGCATCAGTGATTTTGGGACACCCTGTATCGTTCTTATCCTTCGTTATCTACCCTTAATCGTCTGTGGCTTACTTGTTGCTCTGTTTTTATTTTATTTACAATGAAATTCGAAGTTCCATTAATTGTCTGAAATGTTTAAACGTTTCAGCCATGTTTGGCATTGCCCAATCCATAGCCGCCATTTCTATATAAATCCTGTGAACCAATATTATGAGTATCGTATATTTGGCCGTTACTGTTTTGGGGTTTAATGATGTGTCTTCTAAAGGAATTAGGGAGAGAAAATGGGTTTACGGATTAAAAAGATTAAAAGGAACAATATTAATTAAATTCAAGTTTAAATCCTGGATTAAAGGACTTGAATCAATCCCAAATTAATTTAAATAAAGATATCATCCGGGCGGTCTAAGGACAGTAACTCTGCAGGGTTTTTGAATGATTTGTATTTGGGATTTAACATTATTAACTAAGGTATACTGAATGCTTATGAAGGTGATAAAATTGGTATACTGATTGAAACTGGTTTAGAGATAAGAGTAAGGATTAGGTCGGCAAGATTGGATCTGTTTGGGAGATATGAGAGATTAGCATTATGACCAAGAAATGGTGGGGACTTATAGGAGTAATAATAATGTTGTGAAATGGAGGTGTTACCCTCTTAATGACTGGAAAAATATTTTTTGGGAAAGTTATAATTATTGCTCTTGAAAAGTAGTGTGGATATGGGTTGATTGAGGTATTTGTTCGTATTTTTTAAATTTTATTTATATTTATAAGGGGTGATAGTTGGGAAAGTTTTCCGGAGTGGAAGTCGGTATTTAATGGGCCAATTATGGGGTTATGTATTTGGCAGCTAGGCCTTTATGTGTATCGGTAAGTCCAGTTTATGAGTAGTGCTTGTCTCCTGTGGATGCACATCTATTTATGGCTGGAGAGAAGGATGGTCTTCTCTCAATTACTTTTCATTTGATGGTGAAGGGTGTCTTTTCATCTTTAAGTTTCTATATTCAGGTCGTGAGTGCCATATTTGCCTTGTTTTTGTATCTGAAGGTGTTTCTGTGTGCGTATAATCTTTGCTTAAAGCTTCCCTGCGTCATGCAAATGCATTTTTCTGCTCTACCGGCAGTCTGGTTTGTGAGTGTGGCTTCATATACGAGGAAATCGATTTTGCAATTCCCCTCTAGGGGCAGTTGTTTTTGTCCTGGCATGAGCAGCCTGCATTTGCAATTGCTTTGGGCTCCACAGAGATGATTTTTCTTATGGATGGGGCAGTGGAGTAGTTAACCTTAATAGAATTTCTGTTAAAAAGTGTGTGCAGGTTGTATGTGTGGAGGTGGTAGTCGAGTAGGTTGAGGAAAAGGCGGCCTACCTTTGTCTTGGTATTGGTGGAATAAGGTGGAGAAAACCAGATCACTGACCTCCTTCTATTGCGGCTCCCCCGTGGTTGGTCTCGGGTGGGGGTGTATGAAATCTCTTCTCTGAACATGTTGCCGCGGAGTGCTTTGTTGTAATAGGGTGCTGCCTGGTTGAAAATTTCGGGACTGGATGAAAAGTTTGAAATTCTTTGGCTAATATTATTGACTAATTTTTTTTAAACAGTGGGGGAGGGGGGCAGAATCCCTTGTGTATGTATTGGAGTGTTTCATTGGGTTTTTGGAAAGGTTTGTGTGTGTTGTTTGTAAGGTTCAGTGTGGTGTCTAGAAAATCTACTTGGTCTAAATTTGCTTTAATGGTGATTTTGAAACCGAGTTTTTGAAAAGGTGTTTGTTAAGTCTTTTCTAAATCTATCTAATGTGTTCCCGTTGTGGTTGCATGACAGGCAGAGTCCGTCATCTCTGTAAAGACCAAAGAAATAGTCTGGGAATTTATTTTGGAGCGTATCCAATATGAGCTAGCCGACTAAGTCACAGATGTCTGCACTGTCATAGGCCCCCATTGCAACATCAAATGGGTCCTCTGGGGATTTATATAGAAATATTTTTAATTTTTTTATATCTCTTTAACTCTTCTCCGGTTTAAATCTCAACTTTTCACCTTCCCCCTTTTTTTCAAACCTTATTAAACTTATTAAACCTTACTTACACTAAATTTAAACAAACATACATAACACTCTAAGCAAATAACGCGTCCAAACGAGAGTGACACGTGACTTCACATTTCCGAAACAGATGACAACGGAAGCTGAAGAGAGCCGGATGGCTAAGTCCTGTGCTTGAAACCGACGGTCCAAATGTTGTACTAATTTTTCTGTACCCATATATATATATATATATATATATATATATATATATATATATATATAAAATGAAATAGTAAAATAAGGTGTCAATCAAATTTTATTAAAATTCAAAGTTCAAGTAACGTCCTTAGCTCATGAGTTTTCAAAGATAAATCTTCTCCTCAGAGGACCATTACCATAGTGACATCACTACAGGCAAAAAAAATTACTCTTTGAAAATATATAAAAATATATATATATATATATATATATATATATATATATATATATATATATATATATATATATATATATATATATAAATAAATGGATAATACAAAGAATAAGAATTATATAAGATCGAGATATGAAACTATATAAATTTTATACATTTCATCACTTTATTATCTCTCTCTCTCCTTCTCTCTCTCTCTCTCTCTCTCTCTCTCTCTCTCTCTCTCTCTCTATATATATATATATATATATATATATATATATATGTATGTATATATATATATATATAGATAGATAGATATATATAGATAAATGTTAAATTATTAATACCTACAGATGCTAGCGTTTCAAGTAGTGCAGGAAAGTAACAATTTCAAACGGTCGGGAGGTGCGAACACAGTTCACAGAGTCATCCTAGAATCTGCAAGCAGTCGCCATATCCACTCGGCCAACGGAAACTGTCATGCAATTAAGGGAAATTAAGATCTATATGTACCTAGAAGCGGGCACAGATAGAAGACTAGTCGAGAGTGTTCGACGAACGTATTCGGAACTTTCATCCCAAAGCTGATGAGCTGTTGCTCAAAACGTGCTGATTGGGAATCCATCAGCGATCTCATCAGAGACGCCCCATGGAGTGAAAGTTTTATCCCCATGCGACAATATTACAGCAAGCCCCACTCTCCGCGATGGTTCACCTCGAACTGTGCAGCTGATATTGCTCAGAGGTAGCAAGCATTCCGACAATTCAACAAATGGACAGAAACTTATAGCATCAAGAAATCATTGTCAGACTGTAATAGTTGAAGCAAAGAGACGGTATACAGAGATGATCAGAAAACGCATTCAGTCACAGAAACTAGGTACTCACAATTTCTGGAAAATCTTCAATAGTGTGGTGAATAATGGGAAATCAACAGTTTCCCTGCTATCCAACCACAATGATTTCGTTTGCACGACAACTGACAAAGCTGAATTACCTGACCAGCGTTTCGCCTCAAACTCCACTATGAACTCTACAAACCACTCTCTGCTAAATTTTCATTGCAGACTGAAGCTACACTTGATGACCTGACCATCAGCCCATCTCATGTCCGAGACTGCATAACAAACCTTGACACCTCCAAAGTATGTGGGCCTAATCTTATACCAGTAATAGTAATAAAAAAAATGCTCTGCTTAACTGGCCCCTGTCCACTCCAAATGCCTTGCTGAATCTTGCTTCCTTGATAGCGTGAACATTGCCTCTTCAAGACTACTGCAGTAGCGCTTGATATATCCAAAGCTATGAACAAGGTCTGGCATAAAAGGCTTTTCATAAAAACTAATTCATATGTTATTACTGGACGAATATTTAATATAATTAGCTCCTTCCTAACCAAAAGAAAGATCTAGGTTGTCCTCGATGGCCATTCATCTAAACAATATAACATAAATGCTGGTGTTCCCCAGGGATCGATCCTTGGACCTTTATTCTACCTGATTTTCATAAACGACCTCTTTGATGACATTGTGTCTGAAATGGGTATATTTTCTGACGACAACACACTCTACTCTCATCATGTGGGTAAAACGGATGCGCACATATCCGAGGCAATGGCTAAATCCTTAAAAAGTGACCTCCAGTCTGTAGTGGAATGGGTCATAAATGGATGGTAACATTAAATGCTGCTAAGACAAAGCTCCTTTCCGTCAATAACTGCAAGAAACCTCTTCAACCACAGATTGTCATGGAAAATAACACCCGATCTCAGAATCCAATGTTTATACTCGGCCTAAAATTCACAGGTAACATGAACTGGTACAAATACAATGAAGACATTGCCAAGGCTGCTGCAAAGAAGGTGGGCTCCCTCTACTGTGCTAGTAAACTTCTCACACCTGACATTATCCTGTATCTCTACAAAGCCACCATCCGCCCATGAATGGAGTTTTGTTGTCACATCTGGGCTGGTGCATCATCCACTAGTCTCTCCCTCTTAGACAAGGTACAAAAAAGAATCTCTAATCTAATAGGTCCCTCACTATCCACCAAGCTCCAGCCCCTGTCCCATCGCCACAATGTTGCTTCCTTGTGCCTGTTTTACAAGTACTTTAATGGATTGTGCTCCAATGAACTTGCTGCTCTGGTGCCGCCCTCGACGTAAATACACTCGACCAACCCAACAATCAGCTAACTCCCATCCATTCACTGTGAGGGTCCCCAGATGCCGGAGAGCCTTCTACTTCAATAGCTTCTTTCTTCGAACTGCCGGCCTCTGAAACTCCATCCCTGCTCTTTGTTTCCCCGACTGTACCGACATTTAAAAACTAATGTGAACAGACATCTCACAGCACAGCTCCCAGCTTAGGATGACCCCCCAAAACTTTCAGTAGCCCCTTACGTCTACAGTGGCAGTTTGATTTAAAAAATAAAATGAAAAAATTGCAAATAGCTTTAATTTATAACCATTTATTATGGATCTATCGAAAAGGATATCGATCTCTTTGGTTCTCCATGATGCTTTCTTAATTTCGGGGCTCTTCTGATTCTGAGCGGTTGTATGACTGACTGGCCTCTTTCTGTTTCAAAAGACAATGGACACCCCGTGAAATGTCCCCTGTGCGATGAGGTTCGAAAAACTTTCAAACTGATTGTTTTCTGAGAAATAGCATATTGCAACATAAAATTGATTTTTTCGAAAAATTGATTATTCTTAAAATGTTTATTTATTTTATAATCGGAAAATTTACAGAAGTTCATTTATATTTATTTAAGTTGTGAACTATAAAAAAAAATCAAAAGAGATAGCAATAAAACACACCTTTCGAGAAAGGTTGTCTTTCAAGGGAGATAATTTAAAATTTAATGAAGACTATTTGTTTATTTAGAGTTATTCCCCCTTTGACTGATGATTTGGTTTAAGAATTTGTTCCAAAGTTTTCGTTATCATTTCGAATGAGGACAACCGAACTTGTTTTTGTTGGTGACATTAAAGAACAGACATTTATTGTAGATTAATACTTTTCACTACCTCCTAAACATGATATTCTATTTTCTTTAGGCGATTACGTGTGAACACCGTGAAAAATTGGCGAGAAGAGAAAAAAAAAACACAATTATTTTAGAATTTACAATAGGGAATCAGTTTCGCATATAAATTTAAAGTAAAATGATCTCACATTTAACGTTTTAGGGCAGTTAACCACGTGTTTTTTACTATGGGAGATAAATCATGTGTTTTTTTTTTGGTTTGTGTGTGGAGGGAAGATACTTTTAAGGCGATTATATGTGCTTTTACGATCTTGCCAGTCGGACTTAGGGTTAGTTATATAAAAAATAGTTAACTACTCCAAAAAATAGAGTGGCGTGGAAATTGGGGATCATTTTACGTTACATTTATATACAAAACTGATCCCTCACTCTAAATTCGAAAATAATTTTTTTTTTTTTTTTTTTGTTTCTGTCAAGTTTTCAGGATATTCACACGTAACCGCTTAAAAAACGTAGAATCTCATTTTTTTGGGGTGGGTGGGTGTTTTGGGGTGATTTAATAAAAGATGTTAATCTATAAATTAACCGATTTTACGACATTAACAGAATTTGTATGAGAAGCAATTTTGAAAATTAAAATTGAGAAAACTCTAATTATTGTTTAACCTTTTTTAGATTTATTCTAGAATAAAAATCAGAAAATAGTTTTTGTTCCTAGTCGTTTAATTAATTAATTTATTTATTTATTTTATTCATTGTTATGAGCGTCAGTCAGTAAACCCATCTCCGGCGCGATGACAAAACTAAGGACTTTGTGTTATTGATTTTAATTTCACACTGAAAGAAAATTCAATTTCCGCACGTGATAATGTAGTAACAATCGTATCGATAGGCGCTGAAACAGAAATGTGGCGATGGCAGCTTTTGTGGGTAGCTAATCCTAACCCTAACCCTAACCTTAACCCTAATGACAACAATTGTATCTAATTTCAGAGCAATTTTATATGGCAAGCAATAATGGCAAATAAATGCAACAGAAAATGGTGATTGTACAGAAAGGTGGAAAGTTATGTAATGTCTTCAAAAACGTGCCTCGCGAGAACTTATTTTGTTAAGGAGTTCAGATAACAGATTGCAGCATCCTCAACTCTCGTTCTTTTTGTGTGAAAGTAAAGGCTTTCCTGCACGAACTGACTTCGTGGGTTTCCGTCGCAATGCTGTCCGGCCGATAACAACCGAGGTTGGGAATCCGGGAATGAGTGATGGTTAAATCCGAACTGCCGTCTAGAGCTCTGTTGTCAATTCTATCCAAGATGGTGGGTAACGGAGAAGGGCAGAACGAATGGGTTGTCTCTCAGTGAATGCAGTCGAGGGCTTTTGTGACTGAGGGTTCAGCCGTGTCCTGTTGTGTAGAGAGGAAGAGGAAAGGGTGAAAAAGTGTGCAAGGGTTTTTATAGGCAGGCTAACGTGATCCCTAACGGATTGGGTTACCTGTTAGCCAATCAATGGGGCCATAAAGTGACAAGCCAACAGCCAATCAGTGAAAGTGACTTAAATAAATTCCAATAATGTGCACGAAGTATGGAATCGGTTAGACATGGACATAACACAATTGTTGCCATTTTTTTACGCTAATCGATTGTGTCCCCAGTCGGTTTTCAATCTGGCGACCGTTATTACATAAAGAGAATGCACACGTTTTTCGTGATTTATTTTATTTATTTAATTATTTATTCAAATATTTATGCTTACATGTCAGCAACGAGTGGCTGCTGGTGGCAACCAGGATTGGTGCACACGGTCGACTCAGTCGACAGGTCAGAGCAGAGATGGGCCGACCACCTCGCCTGAGGGACAGACGACCAATGGACGTGGATGGTGACTGAGTAGCACAGATCGACATCAATCGCTTATTCGGCCGACCAGCAACAAGCAACGAGATCTCGGGCAAATTGTCAGACTGTTTAGTGTCGTTTGTTGAGATCTGGACAGTGACGACAGGTCAAATAAAGATAAAGATGCATACAGCTGCACTTTGGTAAAAACACCGATATAAAAAATGCACAATCTCATTTCAACGTTGAACACATATATTTGTTTTCTTAAAAGCTCAAACTAACTTGAGTTTAACTAATACCGGGTGGACCCCAAAATGCCACCCATGGAATCGTTAATAAAATTCACAACTTTTTCTCCAATCCAACCATATATGGTACACATAAACTTTAGTATATGCCTGACTTTTCCACCAAGTTTCAGCAGTGAATATCCAACAACATTTGTTTTATTGTCTTTCAATGATAAACACACCTGAATAAGAAGTGCAAAATTGTCAATAACCCCAACCCTTACCCTTACCTTGACACACTCCTGTCTTGGAACCGCCCTGAATTGGGCTGTGATAGTCCCCTTCAGTTTAGGAATAGTCTGGGAATTGTTTTGGTAGACCTTATCTTTTTATCCAACATATATAAAATCTGTAGGATCCGGTTTGTGTGATACTCATTCAAGATTCACCGAATGATGAGACGTTCATTCCAACACAGCTATTCCAACGAGTCATTTAAAGGGTGGAAATTTGCCCAATCATCTTGTTGAAACAACTGTTCACATTCCACGACACTCCTTCGTTGTCTGCCCCAAACTTCTTAACCACAAGTATTGATCAACACCACACGTGCAATCATTAATAAAATTTGCAAACCCTTCTGCAATCCAAGCAGATTTGGTACACGTAAACGTCAGTCTAAGTCTGACTTGTTCACCAAGTTTCAACCTTGAATATCCAATATCTATGATATGCTCTAAATTTGAGAAATTTACATTCTAAAAACTTTATGAAAACAATTGTAATTTCTTTGTACAATCGAAAAGAATGCAACAAAAAATAAACAAAGAAAAATAATTAATTTATTTGGTCTTTTATAGATTAACAAATAAATCGTTTTTAAAATGTCGAAAAGGTTTGTGAATTATTCAAGATCCAAAAATCGTATTAAATTGAAACATTTCTCGATTAGTTGAATATTTATTTATTTAATAACATTTTTGAGGACTTGCAAGATTTTGAACTGTTTGAAAATTACAAGAAAAAATTGAAGTTAATTTAACTATAAAAAATATTCCGTATTTATATTTCTCTCTAAAAAAAATGGTTTCGGAATTTTCAAAATGACAATTGCTAATTTGTATAATTTGTATAATTTATATAATTTGTATAATTTGTATAATTTATATAATTTATATAATTTGTATAATTTGTATAATTTATATAATTTATATAATTTGTATAATTTATATAATTTATATAATTTGTATAATTTGTATAATTTATATAATTTGTATAATTTGTATAATTTGTATAATTTATATAATTTGTATAATTTGTATAATTTGTATTGTATAATTTATATAATTTATATAATTTGTATAATTTATATAATTTGTATAATTTGTATAATTTGTATAATTTATATAATTTGTATAATTTGTATAATTTGTATAATTTGTATAATTTATATAATTTGTATAATTTGTATGATTTGTATAATTTATATAATTTGTATAATTTTTATAATTTGTATAATTTGTATAATTTATATAATTTGTATAATTTGTATAATTTGTATAATTTATATAATTTATATAATTTGTATAATTTGTATAATTTGTATAATTTATATAATTTATATAATTTGTATAATTTGTATAATTTATATAATTTGTATAATTTGTATAATTTGTATAATTTATATAATTTATGTAATTTGTATAATTTGTATAATTTGTATAATTTTTATAATTTATATAATTTGTATAATTTGTATAATTTATATAATTTGTATAATTTGTATAATTTATATAATTTATATAATTTGTATAATTTATATAATTTGTATAATTTGTATAATTTGTATAATTTATATAATTTATGTAATTAGTATAATTTGTATAATTTGTATAATTTTTATAATTTATATAATTTGTATAATTTGTATAATTTGTATAATTTATATAATTTGTATAATTTATATCATTTGTATAATTTATATAATTTATATAATTTATATAATTTATATAATTTGTATAATTTGTAAAATTTATATAATTTATAAATTTTATATAATTTGTATAATTTGTATAATTTGTATAATTTGTATAATTTATATAATTTATGTAATTTGTATAATTTGTATAATTTGTATAATTTGTATAATTTTTATAATTTATATAATTTGTATAATTTGTATAATTTATATAATTTGTATAATTTGTATAATATATATAATTTATATAATTTATATAATTTGTATAATTTATATAATTTGTATAATTTGTATAATTTATATAATTTATGTAATTTGTATAATTTGTATAATTTGTATAATTTGTATAATTTTATAATTTATATAATTTGTATAATTTGTATAATTTATATAATTAGTATAATTTGTATAATTTATATAATTTATATAATTTATATAATTTGTATAATTTATATAATTTGTATAATTTGTATAATTGATATAATTTGTATAATTTATATAATTTGTATAATTTATATAATTTCTATAATTTGTATAATTTGTATAATTTATATAATTTATATAATTTGTATAATTTGTATAATTTATACAATTAATATAATTTATATAATTTGTATAATTTATATAATTTGTATAATTTGTATAATTTGTATAATTTATATAATTTATGTAATTTGTATAATTTGTATAATTTGTATAATTTGTATAATTTATATAATTTGTATAATTTGTATAATTTATATAATTTGTATAATTTGTATAATTTATATAATTTATATAATTTATATAATTTGTATAATTTATATAATTTGTATAATTTGTATAATTTATATAATTTGTATAATTTATATAATTTGTATAATTTATATAATTTATATAATTTATATAATTTGTATAATTTGTATAATTTATATAATTGGTATAATTCATATAATTTGTATAATTTATATAATTTGTATAATTTGTATAATTTATATAATTTGTATAATTTGTATAATTTGTATAATTTATATAATTTGTATAATTTATATAATTTATGTAATTTGTATAATTTGTATAATTTGTATAATTTTTATAATTTGTATAATTTATATAATTTGTATAATTTGTATAATTTGTATAATTTATATAATTTGTATAATTTATATAATTTATGTAATTTGTATAATTTGTATAATTTGTATAATTTGTATAATTTTTATAATTTATATAATTTGTATAATTTGTATAATTTATATAATTTGTATAATTCATATAATTTGTATAATTTGTATAATTTATATAATTTATATAATTTATATAATTTGTATAATTTATATAATTTGTATAATTTGTATAATTTATATAATTTGTATAATTTATATAATTTGTATAATTTATATAATTTGTATAATTTGTATAATTTATATAATTGGTATAATTTATATAATTTGTATAATTTATATAATTTGTATAATTTATATAATTTATATAATTTGTATAATTTGTATAATTTATATAATTTATATAATTTGTATAATTTATATAATTTGTATAATTTATATAATTTGTATAATTTATATAATTTATATAATTTGTATAATTTATATAATTTGTATAATTTATATAATTTATATAATTTGTATAATTTATATAATTTGTATAATTTATATAATTTATATAATTTGTATAATTTATATAATTTGTATAATTTGTATAAATTGTATAATTTGTATAATTTGTATAATTTATATAATTTGTATAATTTATATAATTTGTATAATTTGTATAATTTGTATAATTTATATAATTTGTATAATTTATATAATTTGTATTATTTGTATAATTTGTATAATTTATATAATTTGTATAATTTATATAATTTATATAATTTGTATAATTTATATAATTTGTATAATTTATATAATTAATATAATTTGTATAATTTATATAATTTGTATAATTTATATAATTTGTATAATTTATATAATTTGTATAATTTATATAATTTGTATAATTTGTATAATTTGTATAATTTGTATAATTTATATAATTTGTATAATTTATATAATTTATATAATTTGTATAATTTGTATAATTTATATACGAACAGACGAATAAGTGTTAGTAAGAGTGAGTCTTTTGAAAGTTGGAGAAACTGATCGATATTCTCGATTACATCGACAGACGAAAGCATTTCAGAGACCGGCAGACGCACGCCTATTCATACATCAGACGAATCTCCAGAAAGTCACTTCTCTGGAGAAGAGACTGGTATTGTTCGAAGAAAACGTATGTAACTCAAAAGATCTCTACCTCGAGGGGAGTGTGACGAGCGAAAAGAAAATTCGCCAAACGAATTCGTGTTTTTTTTGGTGCGGTTGCTAGGGCCATGAAATAACAACTATTATTACCAGTGACGACTTATGCTAAATATTTCCTCCCCCATCACTTAGCGACCATTGAAAAATTCGCCTTATAAATAAAAAAAACCTGTGTGTGTGTTTTTTTTTATCATGGCTGTGAGTTATTTAATCTACATTTTCTTTCCTACTGCATGAGGTTGTTTTTTTCTTCATTTTTTGTATATTTGCGATTAATAGATCTTTTTCTTGCTAGTTTGTTTACGACCGCTTTGTCTTTGAACTTTGCAAACATTGATTTGAGATTTTATTGAACTTGTTTTTTTTTGTACACATATTCTGCTGGTTAGACTGTTTACGACTAATTTTCCCTCGGACATGTTGAAAGATTAGCGATTGAACTTACCATTGGCACGTGTATTGTTGTTATCTTAATGTTTACTGACTCCACCGGTTAATAACTCTTCAACTACTTGACTGCCACTCTATTGCGGTTATGAACACCTCAATTCTGCCAGGCATGGATTTAAGTAATTAAAAACAATATTTCTTTATCTAACTATCTTCAGCTTTATCGAATAGAACTTGACAAATTATTCTTATGGGCTAGAGCCTTGTTATGAAGACTTTTCATTTTAATTCCTACAAAAAATATTTGGTCAAATTAATATTCCAACGGTTTGCTGGTTATTTTATTGACTTGAAGTAACTGCCTTTCTGTTTCAGCTCGTGAGCCGAGAGATGAAATACTATTTTATAGTAACTTTCTCGAAAAAAAGAATTACTTCCTCATGATAAAGCATATTTGCCGATTGGTGTTAATAGAAAAATACCTTTTGTTGCATCGCTGTACTATCTTTATTCTTGGTTTGGCCGAGAATGTAACGTTGTGCATGACGTTGCTTTGTATGGTTATATGTCATGAATCCATTATCTTCATTAAGTATGCAATGTTACATAAAAACTAAAAATCAGCACTTACTTGTATTTTTTTTCAGCCGATGAATTCGCCTAGCATTTCAAAAAGTATATTCTTCTTCTTCTTCTTCTTCTTCTTCTTCTTCTTCTTCTTCTTCTTCTTCTTCTTCTTCTTCTTCTTCTTCCGCAGGTTTTATCACAAATGAAGACTCGAAACACAAAAAAAGTATTTTACGCTGCTAACTTTTATTGTTGATGTCTGTCGATATTATATTACTCCCATGCTCATTTCTTTATGTACACTGAGTTGCCTCCCTTCCCCTGGAGGGAGCAAAGCACAGGACGTCCTCGCTACCCGGTCTCAATCATTGCGGTGTCGTTGTTTTCTGATCGGGTGACGGTATTTATCTAAATCTGCTTTTCTTTACACACTCCAATCCAATCAACGGAACAAAAAAATTATTTTACAACTTCACTTACCGATTTCCATAAACCACAGACAGTAAAAAGCGAACAAGCTTTGAATTCCCCAAACGACCGAGAACTGCATTCCAATCTCTAACCTATATATGAATAACCCACTTTTATAAAAAGTCAGATCTCGTCGCCATCGTCAAATTATTACATCACTATTTACTCACTAAGAGTTTTCACACAAGTAATTATCAGTGATAGCTCATTGGCAATAACAAGTGGTGTTCCCTGTAATATGAGTGACAGCAAGTTTCTTCAGATTTCTAGCACTCTCTGTTTGTTTCAATAACCGCGCAAATTATTTCGTGTTATTGCAACATCCGTTTACTATTGATTTCTTTCTAGCAACGATCGTTAGTCTTCTCTGGAATTTGAGTGGCAATAAGTCTCTCCAAGGTTCCAGTATTCTCTGCACCTTTCCAGGGGAGGGGGTCGAGTTAGCGCTTTCCCTCTTTTGTCTTTACATCCTTTCTGGCCCTTCACGGCCATTTTTCTTTATGACACCAGTCGAGACTTCACGTGCCTTCTGTTTGCAAGAATGATTTGCATCTTTTTCTCCAGCAAAGTATGTTTTGATAATTAGTGTTGACATTTGACCTTTTCCGCCGTCATTGGATTACTTCCGTATTGCGGTCGAATCCAAACAAGCAAACTTGTCGATTCAGTCGATTGGAAATAATGTGGATCAGCGCGTATTAGATGTGAGCGGCGGACATTTGCTCTTTTTGCTTTTTTGATTTGTTTTCTTTTGCAGATCGAAGGGAATAGGCGGCGGCGGCGGCGGCGGCGGCGGCGGCGGCGGCGGCGGCGGCGGCGGCGGCGGCGGCGGCGGCGGGTGCAACCGTGAAATGAGCCGCCCCCGCACCCCTCTTTCTCTCTCTCTCTCTCTCGATTTAACTGCTTCGTTCAATCAGAAAAAACAACAACACGCAGAAACAGGAAACATTTTCGCCCACACACAAAACAGGTGAAAGAAATTATATATATATATATATATATATATATATATATATATATATATATATATATATATATATATATATATATATATGAGAAAGGAAAGAAGAGAGCAATCCAACGTAATGAGAAATGAAAAAGGAAAAACCAAGAGATATTTTTTTTCATATATTCATCAACGTTTCGTCTTTATTGTAAGACTTCCCCAGGATGATAATTTGAAGAAAAATGTCATGCAAGTACATCGAAATTTGGAGTTGACATGATGGAGAGATGAAGGGAAGTAGTAGCCGTGGCTACTGTGAGCGCTGGAGGAGAGTCCAGGCTGTGAGAAGTAAGTGGTGGCGAAGAATGAAATGAATGTGCTAATAAATAATTAATATTTATTTATAAATATATATATATATATATATATATATATATATATATATATATATATATGAGAAGAATGTTGTAGTTCGCTTGGAGCATTGTGTATAGTGTAAGAATAATATCTTGGAGGCGATAACAATGCGTTGTTAAAGTGACACATACGACACGTGGAATCGTAAAAACAAAACAAAGTGACAATATTGAAAAGTCAATAATTTTCAAAATTTTTAAATTTTTTATCTACCAGTGTATCGTTGACCGTGGTGTTAGGTTGGAGTGTGTCCTTTTCATTATTTTTTTTTTTTTAATTTTCGAGGGTATCCCTCATCCTCAGAATAAAATAAATACTACCACTCGTTGGAGTGTGTTTTTTTGCCAAAAGCCGGGGCCGGAAATATATATATATATATATATATATATATATATATATATATATATATATATATATATATATATATATATATATATATAAATAAATAAATAAATATATATATTTATATATAAAGTAACCCAACAAAAGATATAAGCGTCAACTAATATCTTATAATTAGTGAAACATCCGGATAAAAACTGAAGCTCAATATACTGGATAGAGCATTAATATTATAAGAAGCATAATCAGGAAAGACAATTACTCGTTTTTCGTTCTGCTAGCAAGATGAGATTGGGATTCAGTCTTTTTTTGCTCAATTCGGATTTAACGGGTTTTCTAATTAAACAACGAACTTTGATTTGACTTGTGTTGCACATTTCGGGATTTTGGAACTTTGATTGGACTTTCTATATTATTTGATTTATTTATTGAATATTGACACATTTCAGGACTGGATAACTTTGTCGGCACCTTCAATTACACGTATTTGGACTGCTGTTTGTAACTTGGAGTAATTGTCTTTCCTGATTATGCTTCTCAATATGTATGAACTGGATGGACTATATGGATTCAACAAAAAGTATGTTTTTGGATTGATATGTTTTGATGTTATGTATTTTTGTATTTTTGTGTATTTGTGTATATAATTTTATATATTTTCAAAGCGTAATTTTATTACCTGTAGTAGTATAACTGCGGTAATGGTCCTCTGAAGAGAAGAATTATCTTTGAAAACTCATGAGCTAAGGACTTAAGAATACTTTGCTTGAACTTTGAATTCTAATAAAATTTGATTGACACCTTATTTTATTACCTCATTTTATATTATAATATATATATTTATATATATATATATATATATATATATATATATTTATTTATATATATATATATATATTTATTTATATATATATATATATATATATTTATATATATATATTTATTTATATATATATACATATATATATATATATATATATATATATATATATATATATATATATATATATATATATATATATATATATATATATATATATATATATAAATCCAGCTAAAGTAAATATTCACGGGATAGGAATCAATCCAAAGAATTTCAACCAGGTTTATAAAAAGTGCTCAATATCAAATAGAGCTTTTATATATGATTATTTTTATTCATACAGACATGTAAAAGATCTGCGACACTGGCATGTCGATATTATCGATCTACAGCTGTTAAAAACTTAGATCTCACCAGGAAGAATTAGAATCCGATCCTTACCTCCGATCATATTTGGGAAGAATCGGATTCTAATTCTGCCTGATGAGATCTCAGTTTTTAACAACTGTAGATCGATAACATAAGTCAGGTTCATATTATATTCCAATAACCATGTTTTTATCTTATTATTTTTATTTTTTCACATTTCTAAAAAACATAACATTTCTGTGAGATATATTTTTTACAGTCCGTTTCATTTGTCTTGTGTCAAACAACATTTTTATGTCAATATCGTCTCTGCAACATTACAGAATCATCAGAAAAATTCACAAAGCGTAATATATATATATATATATATATATATATATATATATATATATATATATATATATATATATATATTATAGCCTGAAAAAGTCTGGGTATGCTTATCTTCGTTTAGAAAAAATTCGTAGGTCGCTTACTTTTTACTTAGAGGCGTCTGGGGTCGCTTATCTCAACTGGAAAAGTTCTGGTCGGTTCTCTTTATTTGGAAAAGTCTCAGATCGGTTATCTTATCATGAAAAAGTCTTGAATACGTTACCTTTACTTGGCAGTGTCTTAAATCGGTTATCCTCACTTAAAAAAATCTGGCGCTGGTTATCTTTATATGGAAAAGTTTTAAATGAGTTATCTTTACTTGGAAGTGTCTCGGAATAGTTATAGTTAGTTGGAAAAGTCTCTAATTGATTATCCTTAGAAAAATCAGCGCCTGTTATCTTTACTTGGAAAAGTTTCGGATCGCTTATGTAGACATGTAAAAGTCTCGGATCGGTTATCTTCGAAAATTTTCGGTTCGGTTATCTTTACATGGAAATGCCTGAGATCAATTATCTACACTTGAAAGTCTGAGATCCGCTATCTACACCTGAAAGTCTGCGGTCAGTTATCATGTGCTGGAAAAGTCTGTTGGTTTTCCTTTATTTGGAAAAGTATAAGAACGTTTATCTATACTTGGAAAGGTGTGTGGTCGCTTATCTTCACTTAGACCAGTCTGGGAGCGGGTATCTTTATTTGGAAAAGTCTCGGATACAATATCTTTATTCAGAAAAGTCCGTGATCACTTTCATCATTGACTGTACTTGAAATAATCTGGGTTCGGTTATGTTTACATTAAAAATCTGAGTTCATTTATCTTCATTCGAAATAGGGAGGTTTATCTTTTGTTGGAAAAGTCTTGTGTCGCTTATCTTTACTTGGAACAGTTTCGGATTGGTTATCTTTACTTGAAAAAGTCTGCTTCCGGTTATCTTCACTTGGAAAAGTTTCCGAACCAATGTTCGTTTTTAATGTTGAAGAAATCCATTCCCTAAAAAAGAACATTCTGGATTGGAACAAAAATATAAAAAAATTGCTTTAGTCGAGAAGGATTTCTCTTTCACTGACCGAGGAAAGAAAAGGTGAAATTCCGAACCAAAGTCGTCATCATTTTGTTAATTCATCATTTATGACGTCATCAATGATATCTTCGTGATGTCTTCAACTGGTTACTTGGCCTTTTGGCCAATAAGAAAGTGTAGTATCTGTTCCGATGGATACTGCACCCTATAGACCGGTGTCGTCTTGGCCTTCGGGGCTTGATTCCACCGGTTTGTGGGTTTGTCCTGTGCAGTCCTAGGGTGTCCACCCTCCCAGGCTTTGCCTCCCCTCTTTGGGGAGGAGTAAGTTTATCGCTTACTGCCTGAGGCGCCCCTACATGCATTTATTGTAGGCCAGAGTGCTCACCTTCTCGGGCGCTGACTTTTCAAATCCCATTTTACCGACCTTGTGTCACATCTTACTACTGTGGGAGGAAGATAAATCGCAACAGACACGCATTTTCATTCAGTGCAGGAGATGTTAATTATTACTGCCGGCCAAAAGATTCGAACCCAGTTACAAAGTCACCTTTGACTCTGCAGCCTTGTATTCAACCCCTAGGCCAGCATGAATTAACACGGTAAAAGGAAGAGAATCAAGTGAGAGACAAACGCAGTCAGCTAATCCACAGTATTCTACGGCGAGTGGCCGGAATTTTGTATTACGCTTAGAATAACATCTTGTTTTTATTTTTTTAAAAGGATGATGAGGGGTTTTCTGTCTGGCACAGAGCTAGTTCGATAAAGCATCTCAAGATTGTCGAAGCGGTTGCCATTAATTTGCGTCAACCATCAGTGTACGCAGAAGGAGTACGCCAACAGTTTAGAACTGATGGGTGTTCGGTGAAATATCTACGTCGTATAACTTTTTTTTTTTTACCCCCATTCACAAACTACTTTTATGGTTTATTTCACCACGATCTCATTCGTATTTTCACCCTCATCATTTAGTCGACGATTACCTTGAAAAAGAGTCGACCGTCGGTTTCAAGCACAAAAGTCCTTTAATCCAGGATTTAAACTTGAATTTAATTAATGTTGTTGTTTTTAACCTTAAAACCTTTTAATCCTTAAACCCATTTTCTCCCCCTAATTGCTTTAAGAAGACACATCATTAAACCTAAAAACAGTAACGGCCAAATATACGATACTTATAATATTGGCTCACGGGATTTATATAGAAATATTTTTTATTTTTTAATTTTTTATATCTCTTTAAATCTTCTCCGGTTTAAATCTCAACTGTTACTTTTCACCTTCCCCTTTTTTTCAAACCTTATTAAACCTTCCTTACACTAAATTTAAACAAACATACATAACACTCTAAGCAAATAACGCGTCCAAACGAGAGTGACACGTGACTTCACATTTCAGATGACAACAGAAGCTGAAGATAGCCGGATGGCTAAGTCTTTCTGTGCTTGAAACCGACGGTACGAATGTTGTACTAATTTTTCTGTACCAAAATAAATAAATATATATATATATATATATATATATATATATACACACATATATATATATATATATATATATATATATATATATATATATATATATATATATATATATAAATATATATATATACACACGTATATATATATATATACAGGGTGTTTCAAAAGTCTTGGGAACATTACAAATGCGTATATCTCATGAACTATTCCAGGTAGAAAAAGGAAACTGGTGCCATTTTTAAAGCTTGCTTAATCAAGTTTTTGGTCATACTAATGATTTTCGTGTTATCTTTCCAGGTGCAGTAATGGCGTTCTCTAAACAAGACAAGGCATTTTGCGTCCTCCAATTTGCAAAGACTGAATCGTGGACATGTGTTCAGCGTGCATTTCGCAGGAAATTTGAAAAAGAAGCCCCTGAAAGGAAATCCATTGTCAGATGGCATGCTAAATTTGTGAAAGATGGTGTTTGTGCCCAAGTAAGCGAACAGGTCGCCCTTCAACTTCAGAAGATGCAGTTGAGCAAGTTCAGACAGCCTTTCAGCGGAGCCCCCGTAAATCAGTGAGAAGAGCCAGCAGGGAACTTCAGCTTGCTCCAGCAACTGTCTGGCGTGTCTTAAGGAAACGACTGCAAATGGTACCTTACAAGCTCAAGTTGGTCCAAAAGTTGAAGGACACTGATAAGCCACTTCGCCGTGACTTTTGCATTGCAATGCAAGAGAAGTTGGAAGATAACGGCTTTGATGACCGGCTTGTTTTTAGCGATGAGGCGACCTTCCATCTGAATGGCAAAGTTAACAAGCATAACACTCGCATATGGGGTACTGAGAATCCTCATGAACTTCTTGAGCACGAGCGAGATTCACCAAAAGTGAACGTGTTTTGTGCAATTTCCAAGAAAGGTGTCTATGGACCGTTCTTCTTTGAAGAGGCAACTATCACTGGTGAATCCTATCTCAACATGCTGGAAGACTGGTTAATGGCTCAGTTGGAACAAGCAGAATCTGATGACTTCATTTTTCAACAAGATGGTGCACCACCACACTGGAGTCTTAGAGTAAGGCAGTTTCTTAACACAAGGCTGCCTGGTAGATGGATTGGGAGATCTGGGCGAGGTGATGACGTTCTCATGCCCTGGCCTCCTAGGTCTCCAGATCTTACCCCGTGTGACTTTTTCCTTTGGGGGTTTGTCAAGCAACAAGTCTATGTGCCGCCCCTTCCAAGAGATATTGACGAACTAAAGGCTCGAGTAACGGCAGTTGTGGGATCCATTGACGTCAAGATGCTGGAACGCGTTTGGCAGGAAATGGACTATCGACTAGATGTCTGTCGTGTGACGAATGGTGCTCATATTGAGCAACTTTGAAGATTCCCCACAAAACTTGAAACTTTAACCTTTCCAACGGTACCAATTTTATTTTTCAACTCCTAATAGTTTTTGAGTTATTAAAAATCGTTATGTTCCCAAGACTTTTGAAACACCCTGTATATATATGTGTTCTTTGTGTATACACCCCCCCACACACACATATATATATATATATATATATATATATATATATATATATATATATATATGTATGTAGATATGTGCATCTCTCTCTCTATGTATATATATATATATATATATATATATATATATATATATATATATATATATATATATATATATAAAAATGTGTGTGTGTGAATATGAAAATACACACTTAGTTGCACTACTATGATTGAGATGTGAGTTGGGATAAATAATATATATGTATATATACGTGTATGTGTGTATATATACCTACACTGGCAGATGGGCAGTCACGACATGCGAAGTATCTCATTCTCTTTTCAGCTGATAAGTGTTCCTCTTTATTGTTATATGAAGATAATCAAAGGTTTGAATTTTTATGTTTCATTGTATGACTTATTTCTAGCTCCTTACACTAAGTAGCTTCATGGCTTGTCTTGAGCGACTTTCATAAAAATAAAATAACATTGTTAGGAATCTATGGCGCAACTAACTAACCCTGCCGTAAATAAGATTTTGCAGAGTTGAATAAATATTATGAATATCCAATAGAGTTCGTATTGATGCAACAAAGAGGCACTAGAAGAAGGCTGGAGGTTACTTCGGCCGAAACGATGTGAAAATAACGACTAAGTTGAGAATAGATACCAAAATATCAAACACTATTCTAATTTGATGCTGTGACCAGGATCGACTGCTGCACCCTTCCTGAGATGGGTACTTCTGCCTGTTTTAAAAAACGCAAACATTTAAAAGAAGAAAGACAGAAATAGTAGAAAACTGAATCATGAAATATGATCAGTATAATGTTTGTATTATTTGGATTGTTTCGTTGTTAATTTGTGAGCTCGTGACGCCACAGTTAAAAGCGTTGAGGAACAATCAGTTCAAAGTGACAGTTTTCTTGAGGTGGAAGGTTCAATTTTTACTACAGACGAAAATAACAAAGAATAACATAATTAACACTTCATTCCGGTCATGGCTGACGGAACAAGAATAATCGACCCCCGTAGATTAAATTAAGGGTTCAGTTCGAAATTCCATATCGGTTTCTGAGTTCGACCTAAAGATTTTCAAGTTTGAAAAGATGCACCTGAAGGTCGGAAGTTAAATCGGCCGTAACGTTGGTAACAACCAAGATGAGAATAGTAGTCCGAATAATCCAAATAATCCAAATTATGAATCTTAAACTCAAAATTTCCAAAAACAAGATTGAAGAAAGAAATAAAAGACAATTTTTTAAAATTTTCATACAATTTAATTTTTTTTGTAAAAATGATAAGAGTTTTATTAACATATTATAATGTATGTCTTTTAAAAGTATTTTTTCACTGTTTCATAATATATTTTTGAAATTTTTCTGAGAAAATAAGTAAGCATTTTATTTACCTCTGAGAATTTTATGACAGAATCTCAATCCAGATTAAACATGCAGTCCATTAAAAAAACAAAAAAAACTTGTAAATTCAAAAAGTGAGTGATGGCTCAAAAAGAAGAAATCGAAATAGATAAAATGGAAAATAAAGGAAGCCGAAAAAATATGGCCGTCATCGCATCACGTGATTAACGTGAATCACGTGATGCGCATGATTCTTGCTAAAATAATAATAATAATAAAAGAAATAACAAAACGCAAAACAAACAACAAGAAAAGACGAATTTGTTTTTTGTTTGTTTGTTTGTTTTGTTTTACAGCCATGGAATTTGATATCTGAACAAATTTCTGCATTTCTTCAATCATTTTTTGCTGCTTTTAATTTCTGAAAAGAAAAATAGACGAATAAGATTTAAAGCTAAAAGTTTCCAGATTTCTCCAGAAATAGAGCACCGCCATTTTACGTTTGAAGATTTTTGGATGCGTCGAAGCATCCATATGAGAGGCTCTGCCCGTCGATATTCGGTTGGTGTGTCACGTTTGAAATGTGAAAATATTTTATTAGATTCGCCAAGGGTGTGTGCGCTCACCGCGCATGACTGGCAGGGCTATTCTCTTGCAAACCTCATTTTCCTATTAGTGGCGGGACTCTTCTACAAAATTTTATTAGATGCGTCCAAAAATATTGATAAAAATCTTTGTCTGTCGGTTTGTCGGTCTGTCATGCGTTAATTTGAAATCATTTCTATTGCTGAACGCGCAGATAGATGAAATCAGCGAAGAAAAAGGTGATTTAATGCGTCCACACATCTCAATAAGGTGCTATGTCTGTCTTTACCTCGAAAAGCCCGGCGCTGGTTATCTTTACTTAGAATTGTCTGGGGTCTCTTATCTTTACTTAGAAAAGTCTGGGGTCCTTTATCTTTACTTGAAAAAGTCTGGGTCTCTTATCTTTACTTAGAAAAGTCTGGGGTCCGTTATCTTTACTTGGAAATGTCTGGGGTCTCTTATCTTTACTTGGAAAAGTCTGGGGCTCCTTATCTTTACTTGGAAATCTCTGGGGTCTCTTATCTTTACTTAGAAAAGTTTGGGGTCCCTTATCTTTACTTGGAAATGTCTGGGATATCTTATCTTTACTTAGAAATGTTTGGGGTCCCTTATCTTTACTTGGAAAAGTCTGGGGTCCGTTATCTTTACTTGGAAAAGTCTGGGGTCCCATATCTTTACTTGGAAACGTCTGGAATACCTTATCTTTATTTGGAAAAGTCTGGGGTCCCTTATCTTTACTTGGAAAGGTCTGTGGTCGGTTATCTTATAACACATCTCTAAAAGACGCTTTCTCTGTCTTTCAATCACGTGGTCTGCCCGTTGGTGCGTCACGTGGTCTGCCCGTTAGTGCGTCACGCCGATTAAATGTACGCATTTTCATTATATTTCTCAAAAAATACTTTCCCTTAAGATGGCCGATATAGATAGTTGGTTGTTGAAAACGAAGATTAAAATTGATCATATGTTCCAGTTTTTACATTCAATTATTGTCAAGTATTGATAGGGGTGCATTTACTAGTGGTTATTCGTTGGTACCTATAGTTGAGATATGTATTAGAAAACCGGAAACACTTCAGTCAATGGATTATAAGGGGGTCAAAAGATCGACCATACTGAATTGTGAGAACTGGAAGCCTATGAAACGGGCAGACATGACGTCATCTGTTCTCAAGCTTGCAGGATTTATGGGAGGAGATACTTAGTCTCTTTCAAAGCGTTAATGAGACGACCCGCGTTTAGAATTGTCTAAAAAAACGTTAATAATTAAGCTATACGCTTAAAAATAAGTATCTCTCTCTCCTTTCTCCTTTGAGCTATGGGACGATCATCATTCATTCTTTAAAAAATGTTTTGTTTGGATTACTTTAAATAATTATATTAATAAAGAATGTCAGATGGCTTTTGTTTCAGTAAACAGAATTAGCCTGAGAGGAACACACACGTACACATGCACAACGATGTCAACCAGCAACGGAAGTAGAGATTTTAAAGTTTGTTGAAATAATTAAAACTAGATAATTAGATAAGATCATCTCGATGTGGACCCCACACCCATGTAATATTATTCTTCTTCTTAAGATTATCAATAGTGACAATATGATTTTTAAAAAGGAACGCCGTTCCAGAAAAAGGGAGGAGGTAATTGTAGCATTCAGTAGCATTATAATAAAATGAGTTGCGAAACGAAGAAAAAACAGTGGGAATGACGGAAGTGATGTGAAGGGGAAAGAAAGGCGATCGGTCTCTTTGGTTCGACAGATGACGTCCGATACAGACGTATATTTTGAAGGATCGTATGAGCCCCCTTCCCAACTGGAAATCAGCCTTAGGAAGCAAAATTGGGAATACTTAATAACAAAAACAGAAATGCCCGGAGATATATAAAAGAAAGAAATATGTAAATCGTAAAACTAGTCTTATTGTTTTCTTAATCATATTACTGAGACTGCTAAACGTTGTTGCCATGTATTGGCGACTGCAAAGATAGATAGAGAGACGATACGGCCGACAACTACTACACTGAAGAATCCAAATGGCGACAGATGAAGCAACGTGGAAGAATTCAGACAGTAGACGACACGTCTGCTATTCGTTACGTAACACCATTGGGTGGGGTCAGATCACAGTACTAACTGCTCTGCGATTAAAGGACACCATTCAAGAATTGAGATGACAAAACACGACACTCCATTATCTATGACATTTGATGGGCAGAAATGTATCCTCATGATGGGTGGCATAATGGATACAATTGCAGACTATGAAATTCAGTTCAATTTTATTAATTTGGCTAAAAAAATAAATAAAACAAGCATGCTTCAGTTTCCATGTAGGGGAAAGTGGTAGACATTTATACAAAAGAGGATGCAGTGGCCTAGCACATGACCAAATTCACTTTGAATTGCTGTGTTGTTTGCGCACTTTCTACATCTCTTGGAAGTCCATCCCAAAGTCCAGGAAAATCAACCATGCCGAGTTCAAATCGAAGGATATCTACTGTGGTCATTTACGCACCAACACTTGTGAAAGGTATGAACCGCACCCCTCAGCTATAAGTAAAATAGCAACTTGTGTTCAATTAATCGTTTACAATTAATCGTTTACAATTAATCGTTTAGAATATGCATTTTAGTTTAGTATTGACTGATCTAAAACGATTGATTTGCCCTCAAAGAGACAAACTCAGGCAAATCATAATGAATCGAGGTGTAAATAACATTTGATCTCCCATTTATATGGAAGATCAAATGTTATTTACAGCTCAATTCATTATGATTATTTTGAAGGGATCAAAAGAGCACGAAGAGTTCAAACACCTGTATAAAGTTGAAAGAAATGTCATTAAGAAAGGTAACGTAATTGCTATATGCCGTGTTATGCTTGTTTCCTCCGCCGAGGAGGAGGAGGAGGAGGTTATGTTTTCGGTCGAGTTTGTTGGTTGGTTTATCGATATGTTTGTTTGCTTGTTTGTCTAGTGTCCACATCGCTGGACCAAACTTGGTAAAAATATCGGTCATGGTCCAACTTGGTCAAAATATCGGTCATGGTCTAACTTAGAACTGACTTAATGTTGGGATATCTAGGTAAAAGGTCAACATAAAGTTAACGAAAAAGTTTTTGCGATAAATTCGGTTCCGTTCACTGTAGAGACTCGCTACTTGGCTCATATTGTAGCCAATGAAGTCTCACATCATAGAGACTCGCTACTTGACCCATATTGTATCAAATAAAGTCTCACATCATAGAGACTCGCTACTTGGCCCATATTGTATCAAATGAAGTCTCACAACTGACATTTTATCTCGACCCTAAAAAGTTAATTCAGGTCGAAATTTTGACATGAGTTCAATTTGATGTATTGATCTGATGTCTTTTAATAACAGTAACTACTATGTAAAATTTTATCAACGTTTTGATGGCATAACTTCGGCAATTCTTCACACAAAATGGAGAAGTAAGGCCGAGAGAAGACTTTAGCCCATCTTTACGTTGTCAGACAGAGGTATGCAGTCTCACGACTGACTTATTTTCTGATTGTTTCATGCCTTCTTGTTACGTATGCTGTTATATGCTTTGTTTCTTTATGTTAAGTTCTGTACAGAATCAAACCGTTTCTTAAGGTCAAGCAGTCTCATTGCTCGCTACATGCTTCTTGAGAAAATGTTAAACGCCATTAAGTAGAGCCGAAGGCTTTTAACGTCGAGGCATTGACTGTTCAAGGACTTCAAGATAAAAGGAATCAGAAATGTTATCGTCGAAGATGTATCGGAGTATTGGATTTAGTATTCACAGAAATAATTTTAAACAGTGGATGGACACCATTATTAACAAAAAGACGTCCATCCTGGTTCCATCAGCTTCTTCGGCGTTCAGGACAACTTAAACACTTGAAATACAGACTTGAAAGCGTATGTATTATTATAGATTATTATTATAGATTTCAATTCTATGGGATAACGTTGTACTCATTCCGTCAGTCATTTCTGGGTAAAATGGTTAATTATTTAAAAAAAAATGTTATTCTTAGTTATTATATTAACAATTGAACCTTCGACCTGAAGAACACTGTCACTTTGAACTGATTGTTAATCAACGCTTTTAACCATTACGCTACGGATCCATTTTGGGAGCATTAAACTTAAACTAGTTTTGATGTGTAGTATTACTACTTATAGTTCCCCTTATAATATATATATATATATATATATATATATATATATATATGGGAAAGGAACGATGAAGGTAATCCGACGTAATGGGAAATGAAAAAGGAAAAAAAACAAAAAGGATGTTTTTTTTTATGTATTCATCAACGTTTCGTCTTTATTTGTAAGACTTCTTCAGGATGATAATATTAAGAAAAATTCATTTCATTCCACGCTACTGACATCACCAAGCCCGAACGTCGGTCCTACTGCTTCCAGTAGTGGCTACTACGTCTTCCCATCAACCCATCATGTCAACCCAATATGTTAACGTACTTGCATGACATTTTTCTTTATATTATCATCCTGAAGAAGTCTTACAAATAAAGACGAAACGTTGATGAACTCATAAAAAAACATCCTTTTTGGTTTTTTCCTTTTTCATATATATATATATATATATATATATATATATATATATATATATATATATATATATATAATTTTTGATGACTCCAAACAGTCTTTTTTATCAGCGCCCTTTACAATATCCCATATATATATATATATATATATATATATATATATATATATATATATATATATATATATATATTGAATGACTTCTTTATGGGATATTGTAAAGTGCGATGATAAAAAGACTGGAGTCATTAAAACTAATTTTATTTCAAACTTGTCTTTGAAAGGATTGTACGCTAAATAGTTGTTGTGTTTGAATTCTTGGAACTATTATAAACAATGTTATAATTTTGTCTATTTAAATTCATTTCATATATATATATATATATATATATATATATATATATATATATATATATGTCTCGGAAGTTCTTTTAACCTTCAAAACTGGGGAAAAAAAAAAAAAATTTTGTTGAAAGATTTTAGTCTAGTAAGTCAATCAATCTACTGCAATCACTATTTTAGTTTACTTCCAAGAATATACTCTAATATAAATATATTTGTATATATGTTTTTATATATAAGGGATCGTCAGTTGTTTACCATGAAAACTGTTTCGGGATTTTAAAAACAAAACAGTATTTCTTTATCATATATATATATATGTGTGTTTGTTATTCGCCCCCAAATGTAAGCTAAGCACTGTATTGAGTAGTATTAACACAGCCGTTACCCTTGTTTAGAATGCACGATCCTTCAGCAGTTGACCACTTTTCTTGATGGCTGCCAATCTAACGCTGACTTATCGGGTTGTTGATTGTGATCGCGAGGACTAAGGCGACCGGAATGAATAATCATCTCTACACTCACGATTCCCGCAAGGATGACACGTATATATATATATATATATATATATATATATATATATATATATATATATATATATATATATATATATTAAGATTTGATAGTCTTAGTAGTAGAGGCCTGTTTGGAGTTACGAGTTTGTTGTCACTATCGATCATGCAAAGTTCCGCTGGAGCGTCAAACACTTTCGACAACAAGACGCTTGCTCTCGTCTCTCGGCTAAGTGTACGTTAATTTCAATTACTGTCTGTGGCGATTTCTCGCGGCCGCGTGGACATATGCGTTAGGCTTGGCTGAATCTACTAACTACGTTCGGTCCCATGCGACCGCAATTGAAATTTGATTAATGTAATCGT
>OY744522.1:201266432-201273932 GCA_963556195.1 Sepiola atlantica
GGAAACCTGTTAAAGTCATCCAAAGAATCGCTCTAACGGCGTAATTAAACAAATTAAGAATGACAAAATTAAGAATAAAAAAGCACGTACTTTATTTGAGTAGGCAGAAGTGTCGCCATAAGTACGAAGGCGAGGAAATTATGAGAAAAGAATCTTCGTTAGTCTCGATTGAAAGAGTCAAGCGACAAGATGTGTAATATGGGCTAACAAGCTTGCCATCTAAAAAAGCTGTACGCTTAACAAACCTCTTTCTCTTTCTGTATATGCAGATCATCACTATGAGACGACCACAGCTTAACGTGATTAACCAATTATGATATAATCAATTGTAATGTGATTAGCGTAGTGCGACTCAATAAACCTATCGTTTTCTCGATATGATGTTTGTCGAATCATTTGCCTGCCGTTTATAAGAAAATAATGTCTGATGAGCTTTGATTTTCGACAATCCGTTTCTGCTACAAATAGACGCGAAGCGACGACATTCCTCATTCAAGGAAGAAAAAAAACAACATTCTATAAACTTGCGAAGGTTTGGTTTCAAATAAATGTTTTGAAGTCGACTGTTCATTATGCCACAATATTTTTGATTGATCTTTAGCCCTCCTCTAAAAAGTGAACATTACAAAAATAATCTGAGAATTCGGAGTTTAAACGCTCAGATTGCACAGTCTCATATCTTATCATGTCTTGTTTAATACTGGGCCGTTGGTTGTGATCTGCGCTGATCAAACACCGGATTGCGATGAGAGATCAATTTCAGATTTCGTATATATGATCTTTGCCATTTTTGACCTCGCAGGGTCAACTTCGATTAATGTTAATTGAAAGTAAATGTTATGTTTTCGTTTTCTATACCGGCAGAAGACGTCATCTAATCGGACACGTTTTGTAGCAAGAAGCTTATCCCGAATCACCAGCAATTCAAAATGAAGTTCGTGTCGACTAGGAACAAATCAATATGAACAAATAAAAACAAGAAAAGAAAACAGAAAGAAAACAGAAACGTCTTTTTAAAATGAACTCTTTCTTCATCGATCCGCCTGAGATTTGTGCGATCTATGATTGTCACGTGATGCCGCCGACAGAAAGAGGAGGAGGTGTGTCGTGTGATGGATGCAGGTCCACGACAGGGAGAGTATCACGCCGAAGAGCACGAGTGGGGCGGAAGGCGACAGGTGCGCGGCGAGGGCATCCATGGTAAGGCACCGTTTGTATGTGAAGCCCTTAACGTATACACACTGGTGCTCCGGGTCGCAGCAGTCCACCGAGCTCATGCAGTCTCTCCAGATAGGGGAGCAGCAATTGTAGGTCCGCTCGCAGCACTCCAACCCTTCCAGGCAATGGTAATCGAAGACGCACGGTTGGTGCAACATGCTGGGGGTGCAGCGATGATTGGTGCCTTCGTGTTTCTGCAGACATCGGCCACTGCAGCATTCAGAATCGGAACTGCAACCATCATTAGAAAACTTGCAGTGAAAACCTGTTGGGATTAGAAAGAAAAAGAGAGACACACATTAAATGAATTCAAGCTATATAATAATAATAATAATAATAATAATAATAATAATAATAATAATAATGATGATGATGATGATGATGATGATGATGATGATGGTTTGGTGGTGGTGGTGATGATGATGATGATGATGATGATGATGATGATGATGATGATGATGGTGATGATGATGATGGTGGTGGTTTGATGATGATGATGATGATGATGATGATGATGATGAATATGATGATGATGATGGTGGTGGTTTGGTGATGATGATGATGATGATGATGATGATGGTGGTTTAGTGGTGATGGTGATGATGGTGATGATGATGATGATGATGATGATGATGATGATGGTGATGATAATGATGGTGGTGGTTTGATGATGATGATGATGATGATGATGATGATGATGGGCTTGACGGTAGCTAACGACACGGACTGACGACCTAGGTGTGCCAAGTTCGAATCCAGTTGGTTCCACAAAGACATTTTCATTTAGGATGTTGGCAACCTTCATGTGGTCCCTCTTATAAGTACCCAGTGTCTTTCTAGAAAGAATTCGAACTATAAAGATATCGGGGAGACCAATACCGACCACGGAATCATTTGATTCATACGAAATGAATGAATAAATGAATGAATGAATGAATGAATAAATGAATGAATGAATGAATAAATGACTGAATGAATGAATGAATGAATGAATGAATGAATGAATAAATGAATGAATAAATGAATGAATGAATGAATGAATGAATTGTCTCGATCGTACCTTAGTACCGAACGTTTTCACTTGTTAATCCTGACTTTGAATCATGAATTCGTCCAGAAACAAAAGACTGTAGGAATAAAATATTTATCTGTTGTCGCTAATGTCGTTTCTCCTTTACTTTTAGTTTTAAACCATATATTTTAAAGCGTTAATATTTGTTCATGATTTTGTTATGACCTCGAATGAGCACACCATTTAATTAAGACAATCATTGACAAGAAAAATAAGGTTTATACTAAAGTAATACAATGTCGTATCATTATTATGATTATATATTACAGTATCACAATGTCGTCGCCAGTGTAGCTTCCTGTACCCGACTTGGTATTTGCATACTTCCCACATAAGTATGAGGTGGCACAAGGTCGGAATGGGGGAGTAAATCAGCGCCCCTTAAGAAAGGGCACTCTGACGTCTTAAAAGTGCCTGAACAGTGCCATCAGGGCGCGTCGAGCAGTTAGCAATAAGCAACCTTCACCCCAAAGAGGGAAGGCAAGGCCTGGGAGGGTTGACCTCCTAGTAGTTCCCAGGACTAATACTTCAGCGCGACAGATAAAAGACCAACGAGTTGGTCAAATCTCTGTCGGACTGATTGTCGAGAATGGATCCTCGACTGGTATATACCGATCAGCAAATAGCGTTCGCTGCTTGACTCCCTAAGGGGATTACAGTTAAAGTAGTATTAAACTTACCGGAAGAGTCCATTGTGTATCTAAATAGGGATGATACCACAACAGTTTTAAACACGTATTTTTGATTGTTATATCACAATATGAAATACACTAAATAAAGCCACGCAAATAATAATAGAAATCGTTGTTCTGTTAAATATTGCTACGTCGACGACAGGCAAAGTAAAATCAGTTTCTTTCTCGAATTTTGTTATCGATAGCTTTCTTTCTACAAAATCAATTTTAATTCTCGCTCGTCAGTTCTTTTGGTGGATCATTGCAGCAGATTGTTAAGAACAATAAAATGTAATTCGATTTAATTCCTTACAGAAAATATTTTGACTGGCTAGGAATTGTTTTCATATCGAGACCATCTTATAAAATGGGCGTAACTCTGTATACGCTAAACCAGACTTAATTTCCTGTGTTTGGAACACAAAATACTATCATGTAAAAAAGTAAAAAGTTGAATAACAAACAAAATAAAACATTAAAGGACAACGTTTTTAATGAGGCTGAACAAAAAACAAAAAACAACATAAGACAAAAAACAAACAAACAAACAAACAAACAAAAACAAAAAACAAAAAACAACATAAAAACCAAAAACAAAAAACAAAAAACAAACAAACAAAAACAAAAAACAGCATAAAAACAAAACAAACAAACAAACAAACAAAAACAAAGAAAAAACAACATAAAAACAAAAAGCAAACAAACAAAAACAAAAACAACATAAAAACAAAAAACAAACAAACAAAAACAAAAAACAACAAACAAATTAAAAAAACAAACAAAAAAAAAACAAACAAAAAAAAACAAAAAAACAACAAAAAATCAAAAAAACAAACAAAAACAACTTCGAAACAGATGAAAACGAAACGAAATGCCGTGTAATTTTCATTGGTCCACTTAACAAAGCGGGGGATAAATATGAAATCGATAAATTCGAAAAAGTTATGCAGATCGATCATGAAAATGTCATTTTATTTTATATGTTATTCTTATTAATTATTAAATTCACTGGAAAATGTGTCGGCTCATTCTAGCGCCCCAGAAAGTAGCTATACCTCTATCAGAATCAAGTACGTCCTAAGATGGGGAGGTACTGTTGCCACATCTGGAGAGGTACCGCTCAGAACACCAGCTCTATGCTTCCCTACAGCCCCTTTCTCATAGAAGGGATCTTGCAAACCCTTCTTTACTCTATCGTTATTTCCATGGAAAGTGCTCGACTGAGTTCCAATCTCTTGTCTCACGTGAAAAACATTCACAGCAAGAACTCGCCTTGCAAAGATCTGTCCGTTCTTCCTCTGTGTATCTAAAACCAAACGGAATTCTTTCCAAGAACTTTCCATTCGTGAAACACATTATCACAAGACTTCTTCCCTGCGGGCTGCAACATCGTCGTCTTCGACAAATACTTGCCGAGCTGTCCTCTTAAGTAATCAAATTTTGTCCCTTCCGTTTATCTTTTTCAATCCTCTCATAGTAGTGTTAATCATCTGACCAACAATCGCATTGACCCTTGTCCTCGTAAGTGGTAATTCATTAATATATATATATATATATATATATATATATATATATATATATATATATATATATAAAATTTATTTTTATGTAATTGTGTTTATTGATCATTGCAGTATTCGTTGTTCTTTTTTGCTTACCATTATTTCGATTGTTTCACTTCCTAAGTGAGTAAGATACGGACAAGTGAATTATTAGTCGCCGTTAACTTTATAGGACGTATTTTTCGTTATGATATATATATATATATATATATATGTCCATCGATTACTTCTATGCGTACATAAAAGTAATCGACGGACACATGTTTTTGGCTCACAGCCGTCATCAGCATGGCTAACTGAGACAAGGATCTAATCTTCAATGTTTAGGCCAGTAGTCTGGCCGTTTACCCCCAGGCTATGACGCCTTGCCTTGTAAAGATTTTTATCACCTAAAAAACAACGAACGCTGCAATTACATAAAAATACATTAAATATTTAGGTGATAAAAATCGTACATATTTCCAAAGTAAGGCGTTATAGCCTGGGGGTAAAACGCCAGACTATTGACATCAACATCGAAATTTCGTTCCTTGTCTAACTTACCCATGATGATGACTAATATATATATATATATATATATATATATATATATATATATATATATATATATATATATATATATATATATATATATATATATATATATATATGATGCTAAATTATGTTTCCCTACATCTGCTAGCGGGGGTAACGATAAGTAGTAATATATATATATATATATATATATATATATATATATATATATATATATATATATATATATATATATATCAAGTGAATTATTATTAAAGTTAGAAAGATGATGTTTGACAATGGATTCTCTGTAGTGTTTCCTGGCATTTGTCAAGACAAAACTCCTAATTACAATTGACGCACTTCCACCAGAATAGACCGTGGACTAAACACACTAAATCATTTGATATTTGTTACAAACCTATTTCTAACTTCCCGTCTGTGGAACATATTACAACGGACCTGCTTCTCTGCAGGCTACAACATGGTCCTCTTTAAATCCAATGTCAACAAATGCGTGTCATAAACTGTCACCATAAGTAATCAAAGTTCGTTTCTTTCCATTCATCATTTTTCAATCCTATCATAATATTCTTCATCATTTAACTGATAACTCATCCATTTTCGAGTGGCTTTTCGCCTTAAGTGATGACTTATTTGTAAAAAAAACATATTGACAAAGAAAACGCTGAATCTTTCTACTCAATTTTAAAAGAAAATCATTCATATTTAAAAATGATCAACCTCAAATTAAAACAAGATCAAGCTCAAATTAAAAAAAAATGATCAACCTCAAATTAAAACAAGATCAAGCTCAAATTAAAAAAAATGATCAACATCAAATTAAAATAGCTGTGTGTGTGTATAAGTATGCAAGTGTGATATCGTGCGTAAATTTGAGTATTCGACAAATGCATCTTTCTAGCATCAGATGAAAAAAAATCTTCAAATTAAAAAAAGATCAACCTCAAATTAGAAAAAATTAACTTCAAATTAAAAAAGAAGTTGTGCGTGTGTCAGTGTAAGCATGTATAAGAGCGTAAGTTTGTAGTATGTGTGTGCGTGTGTGGGGCGTCAGTTTTAGTACGTATAAATGTGTGCGCAACTTAGACATAGTGGCATAAGAGTCGAGGTGTCATTGAACTGACCTCGCAAAAGAGAAGAGGGGGGGGGGCGTTACAATCCATCCTTTTGTTTATGGTATCTCCAAACTTGGCTCGACGCCATTCGTACCGAATCTCTTTTCTTGTTACCATAACAACGGAATTTCATCTGACTCTCAGACAAAATGGCAGTCAGAATTTATGTCATTTCAAAATTGCAAATCACTATTATTCCTTAATGTTCTCGCATCAGCCGTTTACCATCGTGCTCTCCTCGGTGGAGGCTCAGTAGTTTTCTCTGGAATTTGAGTAACAATAAGCCTTCTCCAGATTCCAGTACTCTCTGTACCCATCCAGTCGATATCTAGATGATGCTATACATCCTCGACCTTTTTATCCTCTTAATCCCCCCGCGGGCAGTTTCCGTGGTACCAATCTATGTTTATGCCACTACGTTCTATTTTTTTTTGGGTGATGTCATATTACATTATTTTTCTTATATATTTACCAATGTAGTCTCAGCTCCATTGTGCTCGTTTTAATTAGCTTCATCTATATTTCTAGTTGTTTTTCGCCTCAGTTCAACTCAACTATGGTTTGTTAGTGTAACTTGGTTATGTGGGTTGGTTTCCGCAATCTAGAATTTTTCTTAATATGTCAGCCGTTTTCATGTGCGCCGTGATTTGTATGGCGCCAATTCTCATTTTGATTCCAATTTATTATAGTCATTTTTTTCAGGTGTTTCCAAACTGTTTCTAGTGCTCTCACAATTATTGGTATTACCGTTGTTGTTTTTCTGTTCCATAGTCTCTTCAGCTCTCTGACAAGATCCACGTATTTACTTTGTTTTTGTTTTGTTGCCTCCTTCAGCTTCACCTTGTGATCAGCTGGGACGGCGAAATCTAATATTTGTAAGGCTTTCCTACTCGTTGACAATCATCATGTCTTGTCTGCTAACTTGGATGAGTTTTTCTGTTTGTGTTTAAATGATACAAAGTATTTTATGCGTTTCGTTTTTCAATACTAGAAATTTGTTTGTACTTTTGTCTCTGTCTTTGAAGTATAGTCATTTGCACAGTTCCCAAATGGACTACCTTTCCAACCAGACCAGTTGTTTTTATATTTCTTTTTGAGCTAGCTGATTGCATTTACTTATGGTTTGGTTGACCGTTTCATCTTTTTGTCCATAAGGTATATATTTGCAGTTTTCCTCGTCTTATCTATTTGGGCTTTTATGTAGTTTTTCCATTCTTCTTCTTCTTCTTCTTCTTCTTCTTCTTCTTCTTCTTCTTCTTCTTCTTCTTCTTCTTCTTCTTCTTCGTTTATTTAAAATTATCTACTTGTTATTTTTTAAAGTG
>OY744522.1:201278932-201376432 GCA_963556195.1 Sepiola atlantica
CCTGTTTAATCAAACCGAATCCGCAAAACCATGGCCTTTCCCATTCAAATTTGATGCATTCGAATATTCGTTTGAATTTCAAAAAAATTCATTTTATTGAATGCCTTGCACAACATTGTATGATGAAAGGAGCGTCACACGTTAGTCGAGGATTTATCGTTGTTTTATATCATTCAGAAATGAAGTCACTGCCTCGGCATCGTTTTGCTTCTCTCTCCCTCTTTTTTTCGCTCTGTCACTAACTCCCTTCTCTCCATCTGTGTCCCCATCTCTCTATACACTATCTCTGTCTTTTTGTCACTCTCTCTCCTCACCCTATCCCTTTCTGTCACGCTCTATCTCCCCCTTCTCCCCTTCTCTCTCTGTTTATGTCTCTATCTATATGTCTGTTTGCCCCCGTCTCCTCTCTCTTTCTATCTCTTCCCCTCTCTTTGTTTGTGTATGTCTGTTTTTTTCATCTATCTGTCTAGCCGTGTCTCTATGTCTTATGCATGTCTGTCTGTCCGCCTCTGTCTATCCCCTTTTCTCTCTCTGTTTCTCATTCTTTCTCTCTCCAAGTATCGCTCTCTTTATCTGTGTCTGCCTGTTACTTCCCCTCTTCCTCTCTATATCCCCATCTGTTTATATCTCTCTTCAAGCCCTTACTATTTCTTACTATTTCTTACTATTTCTTACTATTTTTTTAGATCAAAACCACCATTTTACTGATCCCACGTGCCTCTTTTATCATTTTTACTCCGTCGAATCTTTTGTATCCAATTAACAGGCTGTATGTGGATGACTATATATATATATATATATATATATATATGTCTTTTCCTTTCGTCCGAGCGATTACCAGCATGATCCCGTGACACTTCTCTTAATAAAGACATGTATTGTGGGATGACAGTTGACTTATGGCTGAAATTATATCGAAATCAGAGCACATATTTTTTTTTATTAATTAATCACAGTTCCCCCTTTTTCTCTACTTTGATGACAGCTTCTCTCTTTTTTGTCGCAACCCTTATCGATTGAGATTCCACTTGATCGAATGAAAAATGTCGTTGGGTTGGGTGGAGTGATCCATCGAGTTTTAATAAACAACGAAAACACACGAGCGTGCGCCACGCTCTCTTTATATTCGGCCGGCCTGTGTGTATATTACTTATATCTATATTACTTATCAACAGGTGCTTGGAAGAATGCGCGTGATCACCGATGACAGATCAGATTCCAACCACACCCTCGCCCCCCCCATCTCCCCTTTCTTGACTGTGGGGATGAGGCCCAAGAGTTACGCTTTATTCATAACGATATAAATGTTATTATGTCGATGCGCGAAGTGTAATTTGAACCAAAGACCTCGGTCAATATTTCATTAATGAAATATTGTAAACCCTATGAAACTATTATCGTGTGGATATTCCAAAGATTGAATAAATATTCTTAATATATGTCCATTCAATCTACGCGTCTAGCGACGAAAATTCGATTTTAAACTTAAGCGTGACAAACCAACGAAAATTGTAATTCCAAAACTCACGTGTGACAGACCAACGAACATTTGAATTTCAAAACTCACGTGTGACAGACCAACGAAAATTTGAATTTCAAAACTCACGTGTGACAGACCAACGAAAATTTGAATTTCAAAACTCACGTGTGACAGACCAACGAAAATTTGAATTTCAAAACTCACGTGTGACAGACCAACGAAAATTTGAATTCCAAAACTCACGTGTGACAGACCAACGAAAATTTGAATTCCAAAACTCACGTGTGACAGACCAACGAAAATTTGACTTCCAAAACTCACGTGTGACAGACCAACGAAAATTTGACTTCCAAAACTCACGTGTGACAGACCAACGAAAATTTGAATTCCAAAACTCACATGTGACAGACCAACGAAGATTTGAATTCCAAAACTCACGTGTGACAGACCAACGAAGATTTGAATTCCAAAACTCACGTGTGACAGACCAACGAAATTTTGAATTCCAAAACTCACGTGTGACAAACCAACAAAGATTTGAATTCCAAAACTCACATGTGACAGACCAACGAAAATTTGAATTTCAAAACTCACGTGTGACAGACCAACGAAAATTTGAATTCCAAAACTCACGTGTGACAGACCAACGAAAATTTGAATTCCAAAACTCACATGTGACAGACCAACGAAAATTTGAATTCCAAAACTCACGTGTGACAGACCAACGAAAATTTGAATTCCAAAACCTACGTGTGACAGACCAACGAAAATTTGAATTCCAAAACTCACATGTGACAGACCAACGAAAATTTGAATTCCAAAACTCACGTGTGACAGACCAACGAAATGATATTTCAAACTAAATTATCGTAATTCGTAATTACATAACACATAAAATGTTGAATCAAAACGATTATCTTTTCCTCGGTTTAACAGTAAAATCTAAATCTGTTTTTTTACTAATGAGTCCCCACTTATCAAGGCTAAAATCCACCCGAGGATAAGGGTTAACGATATGAAAGGATTGTCAGTGTAAACGTGAAGAATATTATGAGAGGATTGAAAATGATGAATGGAATAAAAATATTAATCACATTGCATTTATCATTTACTTATGAGGACGATTTATTACAAGACACTGGATTTGAAGACGACCATGTTGTGATCCGCAGGGAAGCTATCTCGTGTTAATATGTTCCACAGATGGAAAGTATTTAAAAAGGATCTTTGTTCAGGGAAATTCATTTTTTATGTTAGACACACGAAGGAAGAAATATGAGAGTGCTTTGCAGTTGTGGTAGAGAGAAGAGTTCTTATTGCTGTGTGTATCCTACAAAGAGGAGCTCAATCGAGCAACTTTCATTTTCTATATTAATAAAATGTTGTGACAACTTCTCGTGTGTCTGTGTATGTACTTTCTGTAATTAGAGCTTGTTACATATATTTGTTACATATTTTTGTTACATATATCAGGTTGGAAAGAAAGTAATGTCGTTTTTGTTCAACACATTTATTTCATCTGAAACATTCACATTTTTAAATAATTTCACTTATTTTCTATGACTTCTGTCCAACGATCTTCTACAAAAAAATTCTCTGATTTTTGGGAGAAAAACAAATTTAAGTCATTTTTATTGTTTAAGTGATGCTGCAACGACTGGAACAGATGGTAGTCGGATGGAGCAATGTCAGGTGAATAAGGCGGATGAGGCAAAACTTCCCAATTGAAACTCATGACCTTTCCTGGGTGAGTTTTGTTGTGTGATGTTTCGTCTTATCATGCTGAAGCACTACACTCTTCCTATTGAGTAATGTGGGTCGTTTTTTTGATACAGCAATTCTTAGATCATCCAGCTGCGAACAATATTTTACTGCTGTGATTGTTTGGTTAGGCTCTAATAACTCATAATGAATCAGTCCTCTCATGTCCCACCATAAAGAGAGGATAACCTTCTCTGGGTGTAGTCCTTGTTTTGGAAAAAGCTGTGGACTTTGGTTTCGGTCTAGCCATTATCTTTTGCGTTAGGTCTTCTTGTAAAGAACCCAATTTTTATCTTTAATCACAATTCTTTGCAAAAATGGTTCTCGATGATTCCTTGAAAGCAAAGATGTGCAAACAGTCAATCTTTGATTTCGTTGAGCGTCGGTCAAATCGTGGAGAACCCATAATCCAAGTTTTGAAACTTTTCCTAACTCGTGAAGGCATGAAATAATTGTGGTATGGGTTGTATTGAATTGTTGAGCTAATTCTTTGCTGGTTAACTTTGGATTGGCCCCACAGCGTCTTTAATGGCGTCTTTATCAATTGATTTTGGCCTTCCCGAACATCGCCGATCTGACAGGTTAAAGTCTCCAGAAGAAAATTTTGTAAACCACCGTTGACATTTTCGATCATTCAGAACATTTATCCCATAGACAGTTCCAATATTCCTTGTAGCTTCTGCAGCTGAGTTTCCATTTTTGAATTCATAGAGCATGCAATGTCTCAGATGCTCCTCACTAATATCCATTTTTTGATGGCTGAAACCGTTAAACTTAATATTTTCCAACTAATTACAATATCTGAAAGGCAAAGCAAGATATTAAGACACCAATTCACCAAAAAATCTAGAACTGTGTCCAACTTAGGAGGCTGCAAAGTGATGAAGTAAAAAAATACGACATTACTTTCTTTCCAACCTGATATTTGTTACATATTTATATGAGAGAGGAAGGGGGGGGGGAATAAGTGTAAGATTCTGGTCATTACTTTGTTAATTTTTTAACATTTTTTAAACATAGTTCATCTCAAACAAGGCAAGTTGCCACTGTAGACGTAAGGGGCTACTGAGAATTAAAATGAAAGCTTAGGGGGTCATCCTAAATTAAGAGCTGTGCAGCGAGATGCTTGTTCACATTAGTTTAAAAATTCTGCATGTTGGTACAGTCGGGGAAACAGGGAGTAGGGAGAGAGTTCCAAAGGCCGACAGCTTGAGGAAAGAAGCTATTGGAGTAGAAGGCTCTCCAGCATCTGAGGACCTCCACAGTGAATGGATGGGATGTAGCTGATTTTCGGGTTGGTCGAGTGAATTTACGTCGAGGAGGCACTGGAGCAGCAAGTTCATCGGAGCACATTCTATTGAAGAACTTGTAAAACAAGCACAGCGTTGCAACATTTCGGCGATAGGGCAGGGGCTGCAGCTTGGTGGATAGTGAGGGATCTATTAGATTATATACATTTTTGGACCTTGTTAAAGAGGGGGAGACTGGTGGATGGAGCACCAGCCCAGATGTGCAACAATACTCCACGCATGGGCGGATGGTGGCTTTGTAGAGATATAGGATACTGTCAGGTGTGAGAAGTTTACTAGCACGATAGAGGGAGCCCATCTTCTATGCAGCAACTTTGGCAATGTCTTCTATGTATTTATTCCAATTCATGTTACCCGTGAATGTTAGGCTGAAGCGTTTGAACGTTGGGCTCCTGTGTAGGGTGTTATTGGCCATGGCAATCGGCGGTTGAAAGGGGGTTCTTGTAGTTGTTGAAGGAAAAGAGCTTTTCCCCTGTTATTCGTATCCGCATTTTACAGCGACCCTTTCACCGACTTTCTCTCCCAAATATTCTCCCCGAATAAACGGTATATATATATATATATATATATATATATATATATATATATATATATATATATATATATATATATATATAGATATATCGTATATTACGAACTCTGTATCAACAATATGTTGTGCAACGCGAAGCTCAAAGCACCAATATTTGTCATCTTTACACATACAAAGTTAGGTATGTGTATATTTTAAAATATAGGTTTGCGTCAAAAGTAATTAACATATTATTATGAATTTTAGAACATAACCATTAGGCACAATGTTGGGTAATGCGGACTATATTTAGTTTAATTTAGTTTCATGCAAATGGAGCTAAAAGCCCTTCGTATAATTCAGATACCTCCGATTTTGATGATATTTAAACAATGTTCGCTTTCTTTGGAGCGTTTTAAATGATTGTTAAATGTATTATATGCGTATATTCTATATTTTAAATGATTGTTTAACGTATTATGTACGCATATTCTATATCTTAAATGATTGTTAAACGTATTATGTACGTATATTCTATATTTTAAATGATTGTTAAATGTATTATAAACGTATATTCTATATTTTAAATGATTGTTAAATGTATTATATGCGTATATTCTATATTTTAAATGAGTGTTAAACGTATTATATGCGCATGTTCTATATTTTAAATGATTGTTAAACGTATTATATATATATATATATATATATATATATATATATATATATATATATATATTTCTTCTCAAGGCCCCTTAAGCCTATTTTTTTCCACATCTGTTCTAGAATCTATCATCTAATAAATTTTGATAAAAAATAATAAGGATTCCAAACATAAAGTTTAGTAACATATATATACATAGTCAACAGCTGATTATACCCTTTTACGATTTCAGGTAATGTACTCTGTTTATGTTTCCCTACTGAGTTGAGTCCCCTTTTTGTATTTGTGAATTTAACAGTGGTAACTCGACTTAGACAAGTTCGAAGTTTACAATATGCAGATTTTGTTAGTAACCCTAGAATTTGAACCTGAAATATTTCTCCGGCTACAAATGACTAAAAGCTTCTTTTGCATATATATATATATATATATATATATATATATATATATATGTATCCACATAAAATTTTATAGGGAGATATAATCTTTTAGGTATCAATTATCAGTATTTACTTCAACAGTGCTCAATACGTGAGTAGAGCTAGGTAGTAAGTTACGAAAATATATTTATGCCAATTAAGCTACACAGAACGCCAAATTAAAACAGCACTAGCAAACCATTACTGGGATTTCAAAGATAGCAGACGCTCACCAATAATCGAATGGAAAATAATACGACAGCACATGTAGAAATTTAGACAATTATGTCTGAATCAAAAATTTGAAATCCTAAACTTTAAAGACCCCCAACACCTATTAAACTGCAGAAGTGAAATAGCAAACAACTTCTTACACACAATAAAATTCACCTTAGGTTAACAGTACATAATAAATAAATAAATGAATGAACAAATAGATAAATAAATAAATAAATAAATGAACAAATAAATAAATAAAAAACTAAACTAAAATAGAACCTTAAATAGAAATACAAGTAAGCACGTGTTAAAATATGGTTACCCATTATTTCGACACAACAGAGAAACAGGGATGGGTCACTCTATAGAAAACAACAATAGAATAGGGAATAGGAAATAAAATCAACCGAACCTTTATTTGTGAGAAGCTCAACGATTTGCTAAGAGAATAACAAAGAATCTGATTGGCTAACTAGCTATACTAAACACCACGTGTATATATAAAAACACTCGGCAACACAAACTTCATGCATTTTAGCCTGACGACCCTCTACGGGGATGAAACTTACTATGTATACACCCCCCCCACACACACATATATATATATATATATATATATATATATATATATATATATATATATATAGTAAGCTATGAAAATATATTTATGGCAATTAAGCTACACAGAGGCTCCCGTGTTTCATCCCCGGGGGGAATCTTTAGGCTAAAAAGTAAATACTGAAAATCGATACATAAAAATTTATATCCTTTTATAAAATTTTATGTGGACACACGAAATAGTAATATATATATATTTTTTATATATATTTATATATATATTTTTATTTATTAATTTTCCAACGAATGTTAAGTCTGCAATATCTTGGATTTAATTAGTTTCTCTGGGAATTTAAACTGCATTTTACTTTTTTTTTTTTTTTTTTTTTTTAAATGACTCAAAGCTTCTTTAGACTATATATTGGGTATTTAGATCTGTATGGCTAGGTTTCCTTCCTCTTATCTAGTTACTTTTCTGGTACCTAAGGTACTTAAGCTTTATTTTTTATTTATTTATTTTTTTAATGCAACTTTAATTCCTATATAATTTTATTGCTAGCTACCATATTGCAGAATGGTTCTTGAGTGTAGTGTTTAAGTAGTATTATTATTTTTAAAATTATTTTTATTATTATTATTGTTATAATTAATTTTATTTGATATGCAAATTATCATATCATACGGTAGTCTTAAGGGTAATATATTATTATTATTATTTTATTATTATTATTATTTATTTATGTATATATTAGTGAAATTTTAAGCTGAATTATTTCGACACTAGACTATTGGGGAAATGGTAGTTTATCAGTACCATTGGAGAGCCATGAATATTATAACTGTCCTGTTTTTAAATCTCCGAAACAGTTACATGGTAAACAGCTGATGATCCCCGTGTTAATATTAGACGCTTAATGTCTCCTGTTTTTGTTTCATTCTTAGATAATTAACCCCCGCTTTTTATTTTTTTATTTACTTATTTTTTTATATTTTTATAATGTATTTTTATATATATTTTTTATTTATTCATTTTCTAACGAATGTTAAGTCTGCAATATCTTGGATTTAGTTAGTTTCTCTGGGATTTTAAACTGCATTTTACTTTTTTTATTTTATTTTTTATTTTTTAAAAATTACTCAAAGCTTCTTTAGACTCTATATATATATGTGTGTGTGTGTGTATATATATATATATATATATATATATATATATATATATATATATATATATATATATATGATAGAGAGAGGGAGAAAGAGAGAAAGAGAGGGGAATTTGAATATTTTTAAGGCGGCATAAAACTGGTGCGAATCTGTTCTCTTCAGTTAATTCATTTTATTATTAACTCGCTGAATATCTGTCTTGGGACGGGTATTGTGCAAGTTACATATACACATGTATATTAGCTATAAATTCTATTACGTAATCATGATCAAAGACCGGAAACCTTTGCACGCACCTTATAAATAACTTTTAACATGACACTGATCATTAAAATAAGGAAAACATATGATGTCCATTATTTTCGTGTTGGTGAGCCGAGCAAATTTTTGTTTATGCTTGTCCTGCCCGGAAGTGTTTTGAGGTTTCGCTTGAAAAGCAACGAGAAAAATCAATTCACATCGATTGATGAACCTTGCCCATGTTCAATCGATTGCTGAAAGGGTTGATTAAAAGACACCAAATGATTTGCCCTTTTACCCTCATTTGATCGATTTCCTATCTATTGAAGAATCAGTTCACGTGCAAAAATATGAGATTGTTATCATTTTCAGCGGACGGGTCACACCAACAAGTGACTACCCCAACATTTTGCCGGGAACGAGGGTGGGAAGCAGCAAAGAAATATGCATATCGCTCTTGTATTTGCGTTTCACATCGAGTATTTCTATTAACCCCAAAGCACAGTGTGGGCATTCATCCATGCCACACTGACTGCGCTTATCCGTTCATCATTAGTTATTGCACATGCCCCCCTCCCCTAAAGCTAACTAAAGATACATTGTCTTGCTTCTGGGGAAACCTTTAACATTTACCATAGCTCATTTTAAAAAAAAAAATTACTCTCTAAGAGTTCTCACACGAATTATTTTCAGCGATCACACACTAACAACAACAGACAGTGTGCACTGGAATTTGAGTGACAACAAGTTCCCCAAATTTCTAGTATTCTCCGCTTCCTTTGATAACTGTTACAAATAACTATGTGTTATCGCAACAACCGTTTACCATTAATTCCTCTCTGATTACAGCTGTTGGTTTTCATTGGAATTTGAGTGGTAATAAACCTACTCAGGATTCCAGTACTCTCCGTGCCCTTCCAATAGAGATCTAGATCGTCTTTCCATCCTCCTCAACCCCTCACGACCATTTTTGTGGCATCTACAGATGCTGATGTCACTGTATGTGTGTGTTGTATCATTTACTCACTAGGAGTTTTCACGCAACTCATTATCAATGATTGATCAGTGATAATAACCAGTGGTGTTCCCTGGAGTCTGAGTGACAACAAATCTCCCGAGATTTCCAGGATTCTCTACATCTTTCGATAACCGTTAAAAATAGTTTTTGACTTATCGCAACAGCTGCTTACCATCGATTTTTCGCTGATAACGGCTATTGGTTCTCTGAAATTTGAGTGGAAATGAGCTTCCACAGAATTCTAATACTCCCCGTGCCCTTCCAGTAGAGGTTTGGGGGAGCTCATCTTTCTGGATCTTTGCATCTGCAACCACTTTCTGTGAGATCAACCAATGTTGGTGCCATTGCGGTTTTTTTTGGGGGGGGGGGAGGAGAGCGTGGTCAAGTTATAGTATTTACCTATGCATTTAGCATTTACCAGGTGATCTCCATTCTTTGAGTTAATGTGTAGTACTTTATATTTTTGTATGTTAATTTTTAATTTCCCAGGATCTTACCAATATCACAATTTATTTGGTATTCATATAGCTGCCGCACCATGTTTCCGTGACTTCACGTCGTCAACGTTCGGGCAGGTTACGGAAGCGCCCGAGAGTTGACGAGGCGAAAACTGCCAAACGCTAAATTGAAGACTGGCAGATAAGAAATTACGACGAAGAAAATCGAACTAAAATGCATATATAAAAATAAAGAACGAACAAAGCATAGCTAAACAATAGTTATTAATTAGATGTCTATTTTTGCTTGTTTTCTTTTGTCAAATGAACCATTGTTAATCAAATGTTTTTAAATAAAATGTTTTTGTTTTGTTTGTGCACCGGAAGCAAATGTTTGTTTTTTAAAACTTTTTTTTTCAATGTTGTTTTTTTTTTATATTAAAATTTTTTTTTTCTTGTTGACATAAACACCGCAACAACTGTTTTTAAGCAATTTTTTTTGTTTTGTTTCCTTATTTTAACGAAAACAAACTGTTTATAAGCAAATGTTTATTGGTTAATAGTTTCGTCAACTCTCGGGCGCTTCCGAGACCTGCCCGAACGTTAACGACGCGAATTTTACTTTCGGCAGCCTCGTAACTCTCACTTCCCTTATTTTGTCCTTTAGTCCTCACATTCCATAAGCGTTGTTTCTGGCAAAGGGAGAAGAATTGCTGTTTTCTGGGTCGGAATCTATCCATCTAACACTTATCGTTGGCTAGTTTTTTACCTTTTTAGCACCTTACATCAAATGGCTTCCTGCCTTGTCTGGAGCGACTCGCATAAAAAACGTCACGGAAACATGGTGCGGCAGCTCTAAGAGTACCATTTATTTAGATCTATTTTTGTTATTTCTTTTGATAACCCTTCAACAAGTATTTTAACATAAGCGGCTAAAGTTATATTTCTGCTTTGATACAGGTAAATAAAGACATGAACATTTTGTTGAAAAAAAAAAAAAAACGACCAAAAACAAATGTAACTTTTTTTTGCTTTTGAAATAAATAATGTCAGTAAAATCTGACCTGAAAAACTCAAGATTCAAATAAAGATGGCGTCGTGCCCCTTTTTCTCTCTCGCTCTTCAAAGGTGACGTGCAGCAGCCATCATTGTCTGAGTCATATTCCAATAGGCAGTTACCTGGGTAACGACGCTGTCGTCTCTGGCGATAATGCCTTTCGAATTATGATGGAAAACTAATTGAGATGCTGCAATGATAGTTTTGTGATGAGAAAAACTACTTGGTTGTCAATGGATTGATACGTTCGGTGAGCGGATTGCTTTCCTTCCTGTCGCCAGCGAAGATAATAATCTCCCAGCCATCAAGTGATTCGCTTTGAGATCAGCTTTTAAAAGCAAAGTCGGTTGGGTTGCAAAACACTCAAAATCAAATTGCTTTTAGTTGAAAAAAGAAAGAAAAAATCTTTTTCTTATTTTATCTTCAAAATGAATCGTAATCCCAGAAGTTCAGTCATGCCATCTGTATATTCACGCAATTATTTTAGAAATCCGATCACGTCGGTCGGTTGGTCCCTTGGTCTATCACCTTTAAGGGTGGAATATAATTTCCATGGCTAAAAGCTAAGATTGAATTTTTTGGCTACTAATGAATCACCGCTAATGAAGGTCCGAAGGCCATTCGAGGATAAAGGTCAATGGGGTTGTTATGTGGACAGTAAGACAACACATTGAGGGTTGGAGATGATGGCCAAAACTTGTAATTATCTTAGAGGACCGCTTAACAAGAATTTTTTAACATTGGACTTGTTATAGTCAGCTGGGAAGCATTCCTGCGATATTGTGTTCCACAGACGGATAGTTATTGGAAAGAAATTCTGCTCATGGAAGTTCCATTTAGCTCCAGATACACATAGGAAAAGAGGAAACTTATTTACAATGGTTTTAGCTGAATGAGATTTTGCTGTGACTGTTTTACAGGGGGGGGGGAGGGAGAACCAGAGATTGGGGATCACTCGAGCACCTACAATGGAAATAATGATAGAGTAGAGAAAGACTAGCGACATTTCTTCTGTGTGAACGAGGTTGAAAGGAAGAGAAGAGGACATCCTCTACTAGATTTTGTATTCTGTCAAGGCAGAAAAGGGTACTCTGAGCAGCACCTCCCCAGATGTGGCAACAGTACCTCCCCATCTTAGGACGTATCTGACTCTCATACAGGTAGAGGATTGCGTCAGGAGTGAAATACTTTCTGGAGCGATAGAATGATCCAATCATTTTTCCAGCGACCTTAGCAGCAGATCTGATGTAGGTCTTCTATTTGAAGTCTGGAGTAAAAGTCAGTCTTAGAAGCTTATCAAATCAGGGGGAGATTCTCGAGGAGAGAGCCACCTATTTCAATTGGGGCAAAGTGAGGATCTAAGCGTTGGTGGTGAAAGGAGAGAAGCTTTGTTTTAGATATATTGAAAGTAACCAGCCACTCAATGTCGGAAGAAAGAGAATCAGAAATAGCTGGATCATTAATGCTCTTCGAAGTGCGGCCATAGATTGTTGTCATCTGCATAAATATCAATGAATTATCTTAGAATGTGATTTGAGAGATCATATATGAATATTAAGAAAAGGGTTGGATCTGGAACAGATCCTTGAGGCACGCCGGAGTTTATACTAAGTGCTTCAGGCTTCTGCCCATCAACACCTACTTTTATAAACCTATCAGAGAGAAAGGATTTGATGGGTGAGAGGACATTTCCAGATATTCCATTGTTTACAAGCTTGTAGAGCAGGCCTTTGTGCCAAACCCTACCAAAAGCGTTTGATGTATTAAGAGCTATTACTCTAGAAACGTAGCCCCCTGTGTGATATTAAAGTCAGCACGTCAGCTGTCGATCTTGCAAGACGGAATCCATATTGCTTGGCACTTAGTAGATTGTATTTGCTGATGTGGTTGAAAACTTCGTGATTTATCACAGATTCAACCTGATGATGCTAAGATGACTGATTGGTCTGTACTAGATGCAGAAGACCGATCTGCAGTATTTTTAAATACTGGGCAGTATTTTTAATTTTTAAATAGACTGCCGATGTTTTCCAAGGTGATTGAACAGATTTGTAAGAATATCCTGTACTTCTGATTGCAGCTTCTTAAGCAATATAATTGGAATGTTGCCACGACCAGTTTCTTTGTACGTTTAACACTGAATGAGTGGCTTCGTTGCCATTTAACTTTAATATTCTTCCATGGTCCCTGAATCTGTGGATCCACCTGTACACGAATTTTATCTGGATATTGACAACATCAAAATTTTCTTTTGAAGCGAGCTTGCACATCACCATTAAATGTGTCTTTTCTTGAACTACTCAAGACATTTTTGAAACTATTCTCATTTAATCTAATCTAATCGATTTTTCTTCGTCAATGGAAAATATGAAAGCAATTGTTTCGTTATTAAAGTTTTTAGTAACGTTTTCATGAATGCCATTTCTTTGGGGTCGGAGGTCACCTTGTGTTTCCTTCGCCGAACGTGCAGATTATATGAACGTATCTTCGTGTGTCTATTAAATGGACGTATCTTCGTGTGGCTATTAAATGGACGTATCTTTTGTATCTATTAAATGGACGTATCTTCGTGTGTCTATTAAATGGACGTATCTTCGTGTGTCTAGTAAATGGACGTATCTTCGTGTGTCTATTCAGCCAATGAAATGTTATAGGATGCAAATTTATGTTGCTTTTCAACATGTGAATAATTATCGCCTATTTTATGATTTTCTAATGGAAATTGAACTTTGAAAAATTAACCATAAGTTAAAAGTCGTGTCAGCTCTGTTTTTCGCACAGTTTTTACGAGGTAAGCGACGTTCATTTAATTCAGATGATTTATCAGAATTTATCATCGACGAACGAAGAGAAAATCTTTCCTTTTCTTCTACGTCAGCTAAAACTAATAGAAAAGTCGGCGTTGTCCAGGTTTGAGAGAGAGGAATCATATCCCACCCCTACGTTCAAATCATGACCGTTATTTGATTTTTAAGGTTCGACACAATAATGTACTTAGCATTTACGGAGTAAGACGTTTTTTATTTTTTATTAATTTGAGTTTAAAATGAGATAATTTGAATGTATTTTGTATAGTAGGTTTCTCGGTTAAACATGATGGATTTCTTTATATTTGAAAAATGAAAGATCTCGCCTTAAATGAAGGATCTCGCCTTCAATAAAAAATCTTGTCTTAAATGAAAGATCTCGTCTTAAATAAAAAATCTCGTCTAAAATGAAAGATCTTGTCTTAAATGAAACATCTCGTTTTAAATGAAAGATCTCGCCTTCAATGAAAGATCTCGCCTTTAATAAAAAATCTTGTCTTAAATGAAAGATCTCGTCTTAAATAAAAAATCTCGTCTAAAATGAAAGATCTTGTCTTAAATGAAACATCTCGTTTTAAATGAAATGTATCGCCTTAAATGTAAGATTTCGCCTCAAATTAAAGATTTCGCCTTAAATGAAAGATCTCGCCTTTAATGAAAGATCTCGTTTTAAATGAAAGATCTCGCCTTAAATACAAGATTTCGCTTTAAATGAAAGATCTCGCCTTAAATGAAAGATCTCGACTTAAATAAAAGATCTCGTCTTTAATGAAAGATCTCGTTTTAAATGAAAGATCTCGCCTTAAATAAAAGATCTCGCTTTAATGAAAGATCTCGTCTTAAATGAAAAATCTCGCCTTAAATGAAAAATCTCGCCTTAGATGAAAGATCTCGTCTTAAATAAAAAATCTCGCCTTAAATGAAAGATCTCGCCTTAGATAAAAGATCTCGCCTTAAATGCATATAAACTACATCAACGCATACACTAACTGTTTTTGATCAGTTTTTTTTTGTTTTCATCTGTCTTGAGACTAAAAAGTCTTATGTCCGATCAATGTTAGCAATCTGCTAATCGTAAAATTCCTTTCACGGTCTATAAAAGAAACTTCAGTGTGACAGACTGACAGACAGACTAACTTATCGATAGACCGACGGACAACCAGCCTTTTACAGCGTATCTATTGTAGGCGTATCTAACAACGATAAATTACGAGTCAACAATTGAATTAGTCAATGGCAATTTAAAAATTGATAGCATTATTTTGAACATCAATCGACGTCGCTTCAAAATTAATCGCCATAAAAAATGTTTAAATAGAACTCCCTAAGCGACGTCCATCTCTGCTTACTTATTAAGAGAGAGAGAGAGAGAGTGAGAGAGAGAGAGAGAGAGAGGAGCGAAGAAAAGAAGAAGATGGATAGAGATAAGAAAGAGGTAAAGAAAAATAAAGAAAGAGAGAAAGAGTGAGTGTGTGAGAGAGAGGGAGAGGAAGAGATAGAGAGAAAAGAAAAAGAAAGAAAGAGGAAGTGATATGCAGAGCAAAAAGACAGAAAGACAGAGCGGAATATTATATATATATATATATATATATATATATATATATATATATATATATATATATATATATATATATATATATATATATATATATATGAGAGAGAGAGAGAGAGAGAGAGAGAGAGAGAGAGAGAGAGAGAGAGAGAGCAATTTATTCTTACATTCTCGTAAAGTAAACATTTTATTGATTTTCTACTGATGTAATTCGACAATTAATTCGTTTTGTATTTTAACATTGAAAAGAAAAACAAATACAAAATGACACATTTGCTAAAAGCCTTCATCCAATTGAGGATTGGCTTTTTGTGCGTGTCTTTTAGTTTCTCTCTATCGTTCTCCTATTCTCTCTTTTCTTTCTCTATCTTTCTTTTTTCTACTATGTCTTTATCTTTCTCACTTTCTGTCTGCTCTCACTATTACAGATATACATTCCCTTTAAAATTATTTATCTTTCACATTCTTGTCCCCATCTTGGGGATTTATACTCTTCGGCCTTCTTCCAGTCCCCTTTATCGTGATCGGTAACTTTTGAATTTCAAATCCGAACATTTTAATTAATCCCCTGGTGGGGAGCAACTGCTCTAATTGCCGTCACATATCTTTAAGAAATCTAGTACCAATTATTTTTTCTTTACACCAGCAGTGATTGAGCATCCACCTCAAGAATATATCATAACCAACGCTGTTATCCATGTGGCCATGTGTTCAGTATTGCAAGGATGTTTTTTTTAGATTTATAAATCAAATGTCTATGGAAAAAGATGCCGATACGAGAACTGAGAACAGTCTGTCACTGTTAATACAGGGCTCAATTTTAAATTCCAGAAAGATCACTGACTACGACAAAAGGTACCCGAAGCAGGCCGAAGAGTACAACGACCGAAACATGACGACAACAAAGATGAGGCCAATGGTCCGAAAGAACGTAAAATTCCGCGTAAAGTTAGTTCAGTAAGAGAATGAAACTTTCCGTCACAGTGATCGCACGCCTGTTTTCGAGGCTGCCCTCACCTCTAGGAGAGGGGCAGTTGAAAAGCGAATTTGTAGCACATCTAGATGTACTTGCTGTAAAAAAGTAAACAAAACCCCAGATTAAATAATGGAGTTAAATATTGTTCTTTTTGATTGCTGTCACATCAAAGTTGCAGCAGAGCAGAAAATCAATATAGAAAAGAAACAAGATCGATTCTGCTTCTCGTGAGTTTGGTGTCAAAGTGATCGGGTGACTGTTTTAGAGGTTGCTGTCACCCTAACCCGACATTGAAGGGGTAAGTTGCAGTTCATATACATTGCTGTGAATTGTTGTATAAAGTAAACGAACCCCCCAGAGAAAATAATGTAGCTAACTGTTGTTCTTTTTAATCGCTTCCATTATTCCAGTCAGAAAGAGAAAAAAAAGAAAATATCAGCATCTCAACGGCTGCTACCACTGCGGAGAGACTTCACTATTCATGGAGCTGTCTACTTATAACGTGTCAACGAGAGACTCAGCTGTTTTCTTTCAACAAGAAAATTACGAGCTATCTGGTGGGTTGCCGACAAATCCTCACGTAATGCTACAGGTCGCTTATTAGTACGGTACTGTTACACCAATACCTCTCCGCTTACAAATGCCTTTGGGTTGATCTGTGATCATGACAGAACACATGGTCACCAATACCTCACTATATAAATATTAAATAATTTATTCAATGATTCTACATCTTGATTGGGTGACACAATAATAAATCTTTTAAACAGTCTGTGATCTTCTCTCGGGTATTTTTAAATGAATCATGTTGAATATGTTCAACTGGTGTTGTTAAATACTTCACCTGACCAGTCGTTCATATATCCCTTCCCCCATTCGGATAAAGTAAAACTGTCCCTTTTAACAACTTCCAACGGTATTTTAAACTTTAACCTGACACTACTAATTTCAGTCACAAGATGATATTTTTCATAATTTATTTTTGTGTGAGATAAGAAAGAAACCCTAAAAATACTGTCGTTATAACATAAACCGTTCTTTTAGATAAGGGTATGTTCCTATGTGGGAACGTTGCCGAGACATGAACACCATATTGCGTAATGAATTAAGAAATTTACATGTAAAAGAAGCCACTTGTTTATACTGAATATAGATTGAATACAGAGTGACCCCCCCCCAACGGAATCGGTAATAAAATTCTTGTTTCAGATGCGTTTTAGTATTTGTATCAGCGGCTTTGTCAGTCGACACGTTTCTCGTGTCTAAGTTTGAAACAGAATAGGATTGCCCCGAAAAAAGGTGACCCCAAAAATGCCATCCATGGAAGCATTAATAAAATTCATAATCCTTTCTTCAATCCAACCAAATTCGGTTCAAATAAACTTCAGTCTCTGCCTGATTTGTCCACCAGGTTTCAGTCGTGAATGCCCAACAGTCTTTGTTTTATCGCCATTTAATGATAAGCACACGATGTGCAAAATTGTCAATAATTCTAAAACCATCTTTTCTTGGCACTGCCCTCTTCAGCGCAAGAATATTCTTTGAATTCTGACAGACATTATCTTTAAGATAACCAAACAGATGGAGATCTGGGTGAGGGGTTAAGGTCCGGTGAGTGTGATCACAAAAGTGTCCTCGCATATCATACTGTTTGACATTCATGACTGATGTCTGGTGCCCAATTCATGGACAAACTAGAGTTTATTTGTACTAAATATGGTTGGATTGCAGAAAGGATTATACGTTTTATTAACGATTTCATGGGTAGCGTTTGGGGGAGGATAGATCACCTTATATTTAGAAAATTGTGTCAGAACATGTGAAATGAAAATATATAAACAATTACGGAATAGCATATCAGGTGAAATTCAAAAATTACTCAAATGTTTCAAATTTGGTCGTGACCGATGAAGCTTTTGTCCACGAAATCATTTCTTATCAAAAATCATAAAACAAATTAATTTTTACTCGTGAAAATAAAACTATATGAATCAATAATTTCTGCAAATTAAGAAAAATGTATTATAAAATATTCCGGTTAAATAAATAAGGCCTGAAGGACATCAGATTTACCGACTGATCGACTTGAATCAAACGTAGGAGAAAGGGCTTCGTTGAAATAGTAAGATTTAAGTAACAGTCGGTGTCAGCTAAGGTGTAATGGTATTTAGAAACGGATGTTAGGGTTAGAATGGTAAATTTCCACGTAAAGTTAAAAATTAAGTGGTGTAGAATTTTCCAAGTAGAAGTAATAATGGCTAGGTATCCCAGTAGTGACGTTACAAAGACAGGAAGCCGCTAAGGTGATGTGGCGAATGGGCAGGTGAGTTCTTTCGACTAAACCAGCAGAGAGAAAGCAGTGGGTTTGGATAGCTGCTTCTTCACCCATGGGGTAAGTAGTTAGGTATTCCATGTGTATACATCTATGCTATGAAAATAAAAATTATTTTTCAAGGACATCTTCATGAAATGAATTTCAAGATGACAACGCAGCCACCAGATAATATACACGTGACCATCACCAGAGAATACAGAATATTCTCATGATTTGCGCGATTATCATAATGGATACATTCGAGGCATATCTAATCGGATATGGCAAGTTAAATTCTAATCGGATCCTTTGTATTATTTCATAAACTGTGAACACGACATTTACCCCATGAGTTAAATAAGTATTTAAAGTAAATTAATTGTATACAATATTTGAGCATTGGTGTGTTAGGAACCAAATTTTTACACGAATGTAGACTAAGTAGTAAGTGGAAAATTCCACTAGAAATCTGAAAATTAGCTGACGTGTTCAGGAAGTTTCGTTATAATCAGGAAGTCTCCGATGACATGTAGCGAAGAAGATAGGGAAAATGATTCTCTTTGGTTAGCGATTTGAACGGATTCAGACATATCGTTTGGAGCCCCCCTCTCTCTCTCCGCATCCGAGCAGCGGGCGAGGAGAAGATTGTGTAATAAAATATATTCTAAGTGGAAATCGTCATTGTCGTCTTTCAAGCGGCGAGGACTGCCTTTCTAGATGGCTACGCAGTCACACGTAGGATCTTGGTATAAACTATCTTTGGACGTTGACAAGGGAAATATATATATATATATATATATATATATATATATATATATATATATATATATATATATATATATATATATATATATATATATATATATATATATATATATATATTGCCCCTATACGGGAATGTTGACAGGTGAAAAGTTAATGAACACAATGGAAAGCTTATCATTGGAAAAGTTAGATTTCTTTTTTTGTCACATCTTTTTACAAACGTGAGAATTTCAAGCAAGTAAAAATATGGTCAGCTCTCGTTTGTGTTCAAATCAAAGTAAATATTTCATGAGAGTCTCCCACTAAAACTATTGCCCCTAAAACGATACACGTATTGAACTGATGTTTATCAGACTAAGCACTGACCTATTTAAAGCTGATCTCCACCCGGAAAACGAAAGAATCATTTGTCCGTGAATCGATATATTCGGATGACATTAACTTCATTGCCAATACATTTGAGAATGCTCCGCGCCATGGGATGCTTTAAATTTATTTGTTCCGCAAAAACCTTCGGACTGTAACATTCCACCAACAAGACCAACATGATATTCCAGTCAATTCTAGAATCGGTCAATTCTCGACTAACCATCAAACCTGCGAACAAGTACATGAATAAAGTCATATTATATCACTGCATGCATTAATTGGGATTTTCATGCTATTTCTAGTTGTATAAAGTTAGCATTGTGTGTGTGTATATATATATATATATATATATATATATATATATATATATATATATATATTACAGGTGAAAGATGTCTGTGCATTAGTTTGGTGGTGGAATTGTTCGTTTCGTAGGGTTCAGATTGATTTTTGTCTGTTTGAGTTCGGTATATATAAAATTGAGCATTTTGAAACAACCTCCTGCTTCCTAGTTGAACAGAAAATCGGCAGGTTATAGGCGTCTATTCAGATCTGAAAGTTTTCAAGATAGAGCTGAAAAAATGTGTTGTTTGATGGGGAATACACTTTTCTCTTGTTGGAATGGGTGTGAATATTAGCTGTTTGTGGTGGTGAGAGGAGGGCAATGAGTTCAATTGGGGTGTAGGGTGACTAGGGAAGGGTTGAATGGTAAGCGTAGATATCTACATTCTCAAACACATGCACAACAGATATATATATATAAATATATATATATATATATATATATATATATATATATATACTAACATTGATTCATACAGACTAAGACACATAGGCATATACTCACACGCACACATAAATCCTACCGTGTAAATATATCTTTTTTCATCTTTTTTCTTTATCTATCAGAATGAGTACCAGGTTACATTTTGGCTTTTAGGACGTATTATATTTATGGTAGGGGGAGAATTGTTTCTATTTCGTCCAGTTGACTTAGTTAATCTAAGGGTGAGGCTAGAGAAGGGATTTGAAGAAACAGACTGCTAGTCTTGGCGTTTAAAAGGTCAAAGGCTAAAGTTATTTGTTTAAAGTTGTTTTTATATAGAAAAGTCTATCATAAAGCTATATTAGGGAAGTGATTATCTTAAATATTTTCTTCTTGAGGGAATTTATTTTCCAATCTTTAAAAAAAAAGACCTCTTTAAAAAGAATCTTTAAAAAAAAAACTTATTATAAATTTATAATGATAAATAGTATTTGGGGGTTTATGGGTCTGAGAATTCGTATTAGTTTCAGCAGGTTTACCAAATATCCTCTGTTGGGTATCAAGTATGGTTATGGTCGCAATAATTTTGAATTCCAGTAACAAATAACATTTCAAGTAACAAATGCATAAGATAGCTATAATCTTATAGGGAGGTAGATACGTGAGTATCGATGTACACGTACCATACGGATGCATGTGTGTGCATATACAAAAACAATGAGGCTGTCGTGCGGAATACTTCCTAGCATAAGGCAGGTAAGCATATATATACACTCGTATACAGATATATACATATGCATAGCCAATATGTATATCTAACATATAAATGCCCAAAATAACGCCCATACGCAAGCACATACACACGCATACATACACACATACACATAAATAACACATATACATACTCATACAAATATATAATCATACAGTCATACATCCGAGTTGTAAACTCTACTAATCTCGTTTTTATTATTATATGGGTGTAGAATTTACACATTCAGTACATACAATATAGCCAGACATACACATACATACACATATATACATACATATTAATACAGACATATATACAAGTGCAAACGCATACGCATCTAGACACATGCATCATATATACAGGCACATCCCCCATATCCCTCCCGGGTACAAAACGCCTATGTACACATACACACACATACACATATATAACATACATATACTCACAATTACAGGCATACTTACGCACACATAGGTATACATACGTGCATACCGATTAAAAAGGGACAAAAGTGATATATATATACATGACGGATTGGAGTTATGGGTTCTGCGGTGGGGGTGTCTATTGGGGTTATAAGTTGGGCGTATTTAAATTTTCTTTTATGGTGACAGTATGAAATTATCTTATTTCTCGAGTTTACGATATTTTTCTCTCTTGAAGTGGAGATTATCAGAAGTGCAAAGGTGGCAATGCTTTGCGTCCGGGTGTAGGACCTTGATATTTTTAGGATTTACCATTTTAGAGAGAATGGGATATATTTAATTTTAAGTTTTTGACTATGTTTGTTAGGGTTGTTTTATTATTGGTGTTGTTGTTGAATGAATACATGTGTGAGGAGATGCGGCTCTTTATTAATTGGGACGTCGACCCTATGTATGTGTATATAGTAGGTGTAGTTGTTCTGGTGTTAATCGGATTATCCCTGTTGTTTGAGGTTGTGGTGTTATTGGAGTTGATTGGGTGCGTATTTCTGGTGTTAGGTAGTGGTAATTGCTGGAATGATGGAGATTCGTTGGTATTATTGAGAGTATAGGATTGCTGTGGTAATTTGATTACAGTGCAAGCATGGAGCACGTCTTTATGTATGCAGTTATTCTTGAGTAGGCATTGATGCGGGTTATGGCAATTACAGTTATTAGTGGGGTTTGAAGGGGTAGTGATTGATTGGGCTTGCCTTATTTTCTTCCTCCTTAGAGACTTATGTTGATTTTTAATTTGAGGTTTAGAATGCATGTCCGCTTCACTAGAGGTATTGGATATGTTATCTTGGATGTTATTTGTATTTGTGTTGTATATGTTATTATTCGTATCAATGGGATTAGTATTAGATCTATTATTGGGATTTCTACGTTTTTGTGTCATATTGTGTGTGATAATATTGAGGGGTCGCTTTTGGTTTGTAGGATGTTCTTGTTTGTATGTTATCTTATCGGAGTAGCCTGAGTTCAATAGTGCATTATTATAGAAGTTAGAATGTTGGTCAAATGTTAATTTGTTTGCTGATAGTCTAGACGATTCTATTTGAGATGGATGGGATTATTGAATTTATGATGGATTTAGGGTGGTTCGAGTGTTTATGTACATATAATAAAGTCAGGTTTGGTTTGTGGTAGGGGAGAAGAATCCAGAGTTTTGGTTTAGTGTAATGTCAAGGAAGTTAGAGGTTTTCTTCTCTGGGTCAATAGTTATTGACAGGCCGAAATTATTGAAGAAACTGTGCAGTTGGTCAATGGTTTTGTTGTAAATTCTGGGCCTTTCTTTGGAAACAAAAACGGCATCATCTCTGTACAAGCCTCCCTGGAGATTTTTGAATTTATGCTTTAGTTCGTGCAGGATAAACAGGCCGACTAAGTCAGTTACTTGGGCAGAGTCAGATGCTCCCATAACTATATCGTAGTTGTTAGGGGTGTCTTTCCTGGTCCAATATTTATTGTCGAAGCTAAATATAGATCTTCTAGCTAGTAGAATTAATTTTATTTCTGTGTCAGTGAGGTCAGAGTTATTTTTAGCTAGAATTAGTGCTTTATTAAGGAGGATTGGAGATATTGATTGGTAGTACGTTTTAATATCGAACGTTATGAAATTTAGTCAAGATTTATCTTTAAAGTTACGAAACCAATTAATCACAGTATCTGAAGATTGCCATAGAGAGAAGAATATTTTTTCCTTTATTCCTGGTATAATTCTGTCTAGAATTTGTTTATTTATGATACCTATGTCTGATTTAGATGGGCAAATTAATCTGATTGAAGTTACTTTTATGATCTTTAAGGAAGAATCTTGGAGTGGCCGGGGTGACTATTTCCGCGTGATTTGTTATTTTCAATGAATGTAGTAGGGATTTAGCCTCTTTGTTTATATCGCTCAGGGTTTCTGGCTGTGCGACTTTGTATGATTTGTTGACAAAAATCAATCTGAACCCTACGAAACGAACAATTCCACCACCAAACTAATGCACAGACAGGATAAAATGGGAGTTACCAATTACCGTCAAACTACCAGCATCTTACAAAAATATTTGGATTCCCAAACAACTTGAGTATTGCTTTCCTTTTCAAGCATTCATTTTCAAAATAACAGCTGGCTTCTTTTATCTTTATCTTTGTCCTGACGTGTGCTTTTTTAAATAAATTTTTTACACCCTCACCTCAACATAAGACTCTTTACCTCTTGGCCCTCACCTTTGTTCTTTATTTCTATTTTATTTTATTTTACTTTATATAAAATGTTCAAAGTTAAATGTTGCTGATAATATTTACAACTACATTATCAGCTCTCCCTATCCTCTGATGAGAAGATTTTAATCTTTGAAAATCCATGGATTAAGGACATGAAGCTCCTTTCTCTGAACTTTTTGATGTTTTAATAAATATTGTATCTTTACAAATCTTTATTCTCATCTTTCACCTCCAAAATTGATTGCTTTATTCAATATATTGAGCTTTACATTATCACGATGGATTACTAAACGCCAAAAAAAAAAATGAAAAAAAAAATTGGGGGGGGGGGAACTTTATATATATATATAGTATCGGAAGTTTCTCAACCATTAAAACTATATTAAAAAAAAAACAAGAAAAAACAAACATAGTCCCAAGTCTTCCAGTGGAAAATCACTCATGTAAGTCAATTTATTTTTTACAGTTATTATATTAGTTTGTTTCTAACACTATTTTAAGGGATCATCAGTTGTTTACCATGGAAAACTGTTTCGGGAATAGGTGTTATATATAGTTATATTTATACATATAAATAGTTATATATATAAATAGTTATATATATGTATAAGTATATATATAGGTATATATATATAAGTGTATATGTATAGGTATATATAGCTATATATATGTATATATATAGCTATATATATAGGTATATATGTATATATAGCTATATATATAGGTATGTATATACTTATATATATATATAGATATATATATACGTATATATACACGTATATATAGGTATATATATATAGGTATATATATATGTATATATAGGCATATATATAGATATATATATATATATGTATATATATAGGTATATATTATCGGTATATATATAGGTATATATAAGGATATATATATATAGGTATATATATATATATATATATATAGGTATATATATATATATAGGTATATATATAGGTATATATATGTATATATATATGTATATATAGTTATGTATATATATATATGTATATATATATATGTATATATATAGGTATATATATATATGTAGGTATATGTATTCACACCTTAACTAATTAAGCAATCATTATGAATTTTGTAAGCACATTTGCTAGGTGAAGGGGGGTTGTAGACATTCATGAAAATTCAGATACCTCCGATTTTAGTGAAATTTTTACTATTCTCCAAATTTCAGTTTCTTTTGGAGTATTTTAAAGTTTTCCGGGGGAACATAATATGGCCACAATCTCAGATTTTAAGATTCGAATATTTCAGATTTTCATTAAATTGTATCCATAGCTATTAGACACAAATTAAACAATATTCCCTTAATTTCAATTTCTCCTCAATATCAAGTTTTAGCCTTAAATTTTAGACATTTTCTAGAATAAAAATCATGTAATTGATTTTGATCAAAATTATCATAAGAATTCTAGACATAAGGTTTAGTATCATTATGTCTTGTTTTTTTAAGGGAACATAAAAGTGGTGCAAAACTGTTCTGTTCAGGGAATTCATTTTACCTGTCCTGGGACGAGTATTTATCTTGTTGGATATAAAAATTATTTTTATTTGAATAGGAGTTTCTCAGGAATAAAGAAGCATCTTGTCTCATTGCACTGAACCTCACATGCCCGTTTTTATTCTTTTACTTGCGAAGATCAAGGAACTCAAGAAGCTCCTGCTCCTAACCCTGAACGACATATTACTAGTGTTGTCATCATTTTTTAACAAGCGAAAGTATAATTCTGCAAGCTATAAATAAAAGAAAGTACGATGCATCTACGACGATATTAACATAAAACCCCAATGGAAATCAGACTGTAAGTATTTAATTAAGGAAGCATTCTATGTTTGTATGGCATAGAAAAAAATGCAATGCAAATAAAGTATGGCGTATTCAAATATTGTAAATGATCCCCCATTTAGTGGGCGCTTATGAAGCCGGGGTTGTTAACTAGGATTGACTAAGAAAATAAGAATATTTTAAAGAGATAATTTGGGACGCTGAAATAATCAATCAAACTATGAATCAATATCAAAGAAAAATCGATTAAAAATATGTTTAATATAAATACGGGTACTTCTACAGTTTACGGACCGTGCTGTTTGTCTTGGTTAGGATTAGATTGGAATTCTAATAAAAGTACCAAATAATAAGTAAATAAACTGTAATTATTTCTTTTTTTAAATAATACGAAAATTATTTTAGGGAAAATTTGTCACATGTTGATTCCTGTACCGAATTTTTAACAAATATCATAATTAGGGGGTCATACTTGAGCAGTTTATCATATTATTTTGTTTATTTTGGAGGAAAGGGAACGATTCCACTTTTTTAGGCAATGACGTGTGCTTTTACGACCTGAAACAACTTGGAATTGGGGCAGTTTACCATTTTGTTGAGGGGTTCTACATTTTTAGGCAGTTACTTGTAGTTTTACGACCTGGAACCATTACATATTTTTAAACGTATCTTTATCTTTAATACTTAAAAACATAATTTTCGATGTTACTTTTGAAGGTTTCAAACTTGCCATTTTAAACTTAACCAAATGATAATCAGAAAACAATTTTTGATTTGAATTAAGGATTTTTAGGGAAATTTGTTTTAAATAGATTTGTTTTTATTAATTCGGAAAAAAGTAAATCTTTGTCATAAAACAAAGTGTAATTCTTTTTAAGTAGGTAAACATTTTTCAATGGCTAATCGGACAACAACTTATTCATCAGTGGATTTAATTTTTAGTTAATTAACTTGTTTCATTTTTAGTTAATTAACTTGTTTCATTTTTAGTTAATTGTTCATATATAGTATTTGTGTAATCTTTGTTTGATTAAAATTCTTAATTTTAAATTGTGTACGCTTTCAGCATCCTAAATTCTCTTTTCATTTTATGCTTATTTTCATAGTCAAACCTGGTTATCCCTCCTACATTTGCAACCCCGTCTCCATAAGCGCCCATTTAGTGACCATCAAAATTAAACACATTGTGTAGATAAGTTTTGTAAGTACTAGCAGCCTTATCAGAGCCAAGTGTTTACAGAATCGTCCCCCGTCTATTTATTAAAAACGTAATGACATACGCAACCCTGCTCTGTCTCTGAAGCGATGAGTTCAAAGGAAATAATTACTTAGAAGTAACTGAACAGCCGAGAATGTTGTGTTTTATTTTTATAATTTCATTTTAGATTAAAAGACTTATTTTGGCATTGAGCTCGGCAGAGAACGGACACATAATGTATAGTATTGAACACCGCAAAACAAATTAATTAAAAAGACATCTACTAATAGTTTCGGAACAACTTGACATATCAGTTTATTTTTGTAATACAGAATTGCTTCACAGTGTATGTATTGTTTTTAGTATGGATTTCTATTTCTTCCGTTCGTAAATTAAGATATTTACTACTGCTACTACTACTACTACTACTGCTACTGCTGCTGCTACTACTACTCCTCATAATTCTTTTTGCTCTTGTAATGAATAAGGTTATAAAACAGGTGAATACGCCCCAAAGGGACACCTTCATGCATATTCAGCTTTCACACGTGTCCTGGTTACTCGGTTTAACTCGATAGTAGAAAAAAGGATGGATGCCCATTGGCGCTGGCATCATTGTAAGAATTCTTTTCTCTGCGAGTGCAATAGGTTACTTTCACTTTCATTTTCGGTTAGTTCTTATCTCATGTTGTGCTTTGCAACCAAATCAGCTCATAGTTACCTACACCGCCACATCCTTCTCTTCACCCTAACCTCCCCTACACAGAAAAAAAATCCTGACATCTTCTACAACTCATTCAGATTCAATTAAGTGAAACCCTGTTCACAAGCATTCGAAAAAAGTCCACTTCGTCGTATTAGATTTCGTTTTACTTGTTTTGATCGGAGGTAAACGAAATTCTCGTCCCTTTCGTACGATTAGTGGCGAAGTCGACGACAGAGAGACGAGCCATTTTCAGGACCGCGTGCCTCAGCAATCATTTTAATTAGATTGCTTCTTACTATTTAAACACAATTTGTCGGCCTCAATATTATTTATTTGAAAAAAAAAATGATTTCTCAAAAAAAGAACACCCTTATATTTCACAAGAAAACTAGTTCTTCCCATTTTAAAATTTTAATTCACTTTGTTCTTAGAGATTAAAGATCACCTACTTGACTTTATAATGACTTACAGTTATATTTGAGGGATCGTTTAACATTATACTTCTTAAATACTAGTCTTTCTTCCCCATTTCTCAAATCTTGAATAAAATAGGAGAGAATAGGACTGGAAAAAAGAGGACGATCCAATCTGTCCTTTATGTAAGGAAAAGCCCCAAACAATGGACCATGTTCTTAGTTCATGCAGAGTGGCACTTGCTAATGGCCGATATACGTAGCGGCACAACCGGATACTAAATGAACTGACCACAACAATTAACAATCATATGAAACCCGAAGCAGCTAACATCAGCCGAATTTTTTTTTTACAGAGAGAGGGAAGATGTGGATCGGGTCTAAGTGCACAGCAGGCCAGTTATTAGTACCCGGCCAAAATATTCTTGGACCGGATGGCGAGTGGATGGTAGCCGCAGATCTTCCTGGTTGGCGCAGTAATTATCCCAAAGTTGTTAGTGAAAAGGGACAACGGCCAACATTGTTCTATCGTCAAGAACAAGCAAAAGACTAACCTTGGTTGAACTGACAGTACCTTATGAGAGAAAAGGATAGAAAAACAACACCAATATAAGATAGAAACACAACACCAATATAAGATAGAGAAATACGAAGATCTACAGAGAGAGCTGACCCGTGAAGGTTATAGTGTTATCCTTCGAGCCGTTGAAATTGGAGCACGGGGTTTCCTTTCAGGCTCTCAGTATTAACTCCTAAGTCAGCCTGGAATTAAAGGCCGGAAAAAAGGTGCAGCCAGCAAACGCCTCATCGAGATAACCGAACAATGTGCAATGTGGCTCTGGGCGAAAAGGAATATAACATGGTGATATAATAGAAAGTGTCCACTCTATGTAAGGACATTTTAATTATTCATAAATTATCTCCCTTGGACCGTGTGGATAATTTCATCATTTCTCGGTATTAATGTTACGAATATTATTTAATTAAGTATTTATTTATATTTATTTTATTTATTTATTCAGCTATTTACTTTATTTTATTTATTTATTTATTTAATATTTTTTATATTCCATATAAGAGAACGTTTTCAAACAAGGAAGTAAGACGCGCAGCCGTTAAAAACAAAAACAAAAACAGACGAGACGCTGAATTATCAAACGTCACGTGAGACGCTAAGCCGTTCAAAAAAATCAGTTTTCATTTCACTGAACAGTTAGATTGAAATGCGATCCAGATAATGGGGCCTCACATCAGTGAGGGGGCCGATACGCAAAACAAACCGTCGAGAGAAAGGCCCTGAAACGGTGCGTATTCTCTCCTGATGACCCGACATTTTCTGGAGCCTGAAATGGGATATTCTACAAGTAAAACAGCCGGGAGTATATATGTATATATATATATATATATATATATATATATATATATATATACAAGCCGACAAGGTAAGTTGTTTCTTCCAAACAACAATATCTTCTGTTGTCAGCTCGCTTCATAGCGAGTTTCTGCTACTGTTCCGGTAGCTAGTTTCATTCTATTTGAGAGAATAGGAATGTTTTAGTTTATTTTCTTGTAGCCTATTTCGTTTAAACGTGATTCAATGACTAGAATTGGACTGATGTGGTGGAGTATTCAGCTTGGTATTATTTCTTGTGGTAAAGGGTACAACCCTAAAAATAAATGAGCCCCGGGTGGTACATTTTTTTGTCATATATCTTTCATTAATTAATCAATAATCCTGATTTTGCAGAATATGGCAGAAGCAACACCCTTTAAGAGAATGAGATATTAATGAAACCTCTATCAGAAGAATCCGTTCAAGAAAGTGGAGGACACTTTCGTGCATCAGTTCAAATGTGAAAAAGCATTCATGGTTGGGTGCATCACTTCAAGAAACAGTGGAGAACTTCACTTCCAAGTCATTCAAGACGGCATAAGAAGTGTACAGCTGATCAATAGTGTAAAAGAGTCAGTTGGGCAGAATCCGAAACACGTTCACACGTTAAAAATGAGTTACAGCAAGACGGTGCAAGCTCTCACACCTAAAACCTGTCCCAAGAATGAAACGTGTTAGAGTCATCTGATGAATCGTCAACAGTGTGAAACCTAAAGTAACGACTGATTAAAGACACGCATTTTATTCGATTAATATTACCCGAATCGAACCGAATCAAGACAGAAGATATATTTTAAACTGACGAAAATGCTACCAGAAACTTAAGCGTGACAGACTGATGAAATGCTATTTCAAAACCTCAGCGTGACAGACCGACGAGAAGCGTGACGGACTGATGACAATGCTATGTCAAGTTAATCGTTACAGACTGACGTATCGAATATGAATAACAATACGAGTCAATAAGTAAATTCGTTAACGAGAATTTCAAAATTGTTCCGTAATTTTTATTCAAATTAATTGTGATTGGCATTTATTTCGAAGAGTTGTCGATGTTTGTTATCTTGTTGGAAAAAAGGGAGAGAGAGGGAGAGGGAAGGAGAAAGAGAGTGATAGTAAGAGAGAGATAGAGATAGAGGTAGAGAGATAGAGGTAGAGAGAGCGAGAGAGGGAGAGAGAAAGAAAGAGAGAAAGAGAGGGATAGAGGGAGAGAGAGAGAGAGAGCGAGAGAGAGTAAGAGTAAGAGGGGAGTGAGAATAAGAGAGAGACAGACAGAGGGCGAGAAAGAATGATAGTGAAATGGAAGGAGAGAGAGAGAGAGCCAGAGAGCGAGAGAGAGAGAGAGAGAGAGAGAGAGAGCAATTTATTATTAGATTCTCTCAATGTAAACACAATTCTATTGATTTATCGCTGATGTCATTCGATAATGAATTTCGTTTTTGCACTCAAAGAATAAAAGAAAAACAAAATGGTTGAAATTTCATAGAATCGGGAATTGCGATTTTTTCTTGTGTGCGTGTTTTATTTTTTTCTCTTTTTTCTCTCTTTCTCTGCCACTCTCTTGCTCTCTTTATCTCCTACCCCTTTTCTCTCTTTTATCAATCTAACCGTTTATTTTTGTTTGTCTGTTCACGCCATTAAAAGACATATCCCTGTTCTTTTCATCTTTCTTCCTCCCCGTCTCCATTTTCTGTCTTCTCACACTATCAAACACGTTCTCATTCGATTTGTGTCCCCTTTTTTCTCTCTCTTTTCTTCACCACTCCTTCCCCCTCCCCATTTATCTCTCCTTATTATCTTTTCCATCTCCTCTACCCACTCTGTCTGTCTGTCTGTCTGTTTGTCTGTCTGTATGTCTGTCTGTCTCCCTCCTACTTTTGAACTCTCGCTCTTTCTCATTCTTCATTCTTGTCAGTGTCTATTTATTCCTCTCTTTTTCAATTTATGTCTCTCTTCATCTCCTTCTCTCTTTTCCTTTTCTCATTTTATCTGATTGTATAGCCCTCCTCCTCCTCCTCTCTCTCTCTCCATTTTGCACACACACACATACACCCCCCCCACACCAACACACACACACACACACACACTTTCTCTCACTCTCTCTCTCTCTCTCTCTTTCACTCTATCCCCCTTATTATACGTGTGTCAACCATTGGAATATCGCAAAACGAACCAGCTGTTTCGTCTACCGGCCTTCTGCACTATCACCCATATTTAGAGCTTATCTGAACTAGTGTTTATCTGGAAATAACAATTGCTGTTTATACCCGTCGCCGGCGCCCGCGCTCGTCGGCCACCTAGGCGGTTAAAGCAGATGATTATGATGATTTATAGTTTCTGCATCCGTGACAAAAAGCAGAGAGACCATTGAACCCTAATCAACGCAAACACTGGCAAATGCTTGCGTTGGTTCTATCAATAGCTTCGTTGGTATGATAACAACATTTTAATACAATCTGCGATGTCCCCTGAGATTATTGAGAATAAATCAAGTTCAGGCTTAACAACTACTGATATAAACCCACAATTAATCGCATTGGTCGTTCATAAATCACGGATTATGAGAAACTTCAAATATTCATCGCCAACTTTTGAAAGTCCTTTAATGAAATAAGTCGAAAGTTTTGGAAATAACATCGTCTACCCGAAGGATTGTGCAATGGTAAAATCGATTGGCTCTTTCATAAGTTCCCTCAGTTTTATACATTTACGTTTCAGTGATCTTGTCGGGATTTCTGTCTTCTTGACAGCGAATAATTCACCTTCGGTCGCTGCATGATGCCACGTTGTTAAGTAGAACTTAAAAACAAACAAACCGGTGAACGCGTACAGTGAATATTGAGTTTTACCGCTTGTATACGTCGGGGGGGGGGGGGGGGGGTCCGGTTTTATTAGTATTAAAAAAAAGTAAAGATGCACATTGCATGTAAAGATTGCAACAACGTGAGATAAATAGGTTACACAAAATATAGGTTAGCGAATGGGATTATATTGTGGTGTGAGATTTGGTCGCAGTTGTATTTCAAGGCAGGATGTTTTGACAGGTTGTGATTTAGGAAAGTCGGTAGGTAAATAACTATATTAGAAAGGAATGCGTAAAAAAGAAAAAAAGAAAAAAAGAAAACAGATTTTGATAAATACAACTTGTGTTCTAACCTGTTGGAGAAAATACTGTCCGAAATGACTAGAAGATCGACTGCAGGTAAATATACTAAGTAAGTCCATATTTTAAGCGAATCCCCATTCAACAACGATAAAAGATACCTGACACATAACCATACGAGGAAACGTCACGTATAAAGTCGATGGTATGTTACGCTACAAATTTATGTGGAATTTATTTGAGAAATAAATAAGGGGTTGCTACGTTATACACTGAAATGAGTGTTAATATTTCCCCTAATCGCAAGCGAGTGCCTACTTTCACTGTCACTGTCACTTTCACTTTGGGTGAGTTCTCATCTGATTTTGAGGTTTACAGAGTCTCCTACTCACACCGCTTAATCCTCTTCGTAGCCATCTTGGATTCCGTTATTTGTTGGTGACTGCACCCAACGCAGACTATACAAAATATTGATTTATTAAATTCTACAAATAACCATGACCGGCCGGTTTGGTTACGTCATAACTTCTTATGACTTTAAACCTTTCACCCCCCCCCCCTATTTTCCCAGGAGTTGCAAGGTAGAAGATCATCTCTACCTAGTTAGCTGTTAGCTTTGTTTCTCTCGCCGACTGACTGATCGACTATTTCAAAAGCACCCTCTCTAACTTAACACGTACTCGCGTTCGACTAATCACCCGCTTATATCTATCATCATCTCCATTTTACTATCTTTAGCAAATATACACACGAACTCAACGACTAAAAATGTATTTTTCATCCGTTTTAGGAAACGTAGTTGTGCGGCAAATTTATTATAATCCAACTTTGAAAATAACTGCGACTCATTCGTTCTGGATATTATTACCATTTGAATGGTTTGAGTTATTGGGACGTATCGCAGCAAATGACTTGGCGTTATTCGAAACTCTCCGCAACTGCACGTGGGTGGCTTCGTCGAATCTAATTTGTTCAAACGCAATGTTCATTTCAGTCGGCATTTTCTAATTGACGACACTTATGTTTCGGTATAATATGTGCCTCATTCAGATATGCCAACGTTAATAGCAAATGATGTTTTCACATTGGAGATAACATTAAAAAATCAATGAGGAAAGATAATTGAAAGGAAAAAGACAACGAAAAAGAAAGAAAAGGAAAGATAGAAAGACGTAGAGGATAGGAAAAGAGAGGAAAAAGAGGACTAAGTTCTATTATATGTGCTATTTAGAATTACTTGATCTATTCGCCGCTTCTTTTGTTCCAGCTCGTTTCACTCGTTGGTCTAGTGGTCTCCATCAATTCGCTGTTTTGATATCTCATTGTAATACAGCTTCCTATTCCAGTAGCTTTTTTTGCAAGAACCGCGGGCTTGTGGAACTCTCTTCCTGCTGACTGTTTTCCTCCTACCTATAACCTTGGTCTTTTCAAGACTAAGGCCAATCGGCATCTCCTGTCTTTGCGATAATCATATTTGTTTTTGTTAGCTCCTTACATCAAGTCGCTTCATGCCTTGTCTGGAGCGATTTCCATAAAAAACGGCATTTTCGAAGAAGGTATATTGTATATCTAAACCTTATATAAAACGAAGAAAGTTTTTTTTACACATCTCAAAAATCGAAAATTCAAAATGTTTGACACGATTTCCAATTTGGTTTCATCCCCCCCCCCAAAAAAAACATTTCGACCTCGATTACCTCCCTTTATTTATCTAAATTTGTGGCCCACTAGGCCACGATCTTTACCGATCTTCACCGATCTTCGACGGAAGAAAACAAATACTTGATTGAGCAGAGAAAAACGTTGGTTTAATATTTAAAGATGGGCACGTAATGAGATTTTGAAATGAATAAGAAAAACCACTGATTATTTGTCACGGTCGGATTCGTAAAGCTCAAAGAAGTTTATTAATGATCGCCATTCTGTAAAAACCGACGAAATGATGTTGCTAGGCGAATCACATCAGATGACGTAAAAGAAATAGCTCTCCGACGGCCATTTTGATGCAATACACATACACACACGTGCAATACACATACACACACGTGCAATACACATACATACACGTGCAATACACATACACACACGTGCAATACACATACATACACGTGCAATACACATACATGCACGTGCAATACACATACATGCACGTGCAATACACATACATACACGTGCAATACACATACATGCACGTGTAATACACATACATGCACGTGCAATACACATACATACACGTGCAATACACATACATGCACGTGCAATACACATACATGCACGTGCAATACACATACATACACGTGCAATACACATACATACACGTGCGCACACGGCTATAATTTTCTATGCGATATAATTGGTTATTCACGTATGCTTATTACAAATGTTTTTGAGTTATACGTTACTAGCAGGACAACCCGCTGTTGCCCGACGTGCTGGATAAGAAAATAGGATAGTAAAAAGTATCCACTCTCACTTCCTCACACTATTTCTCTCACTCTCTCTTTCTCTTGGTTCAATATAATAGCAAGAAAAAAATCATCATCATCTGACTGACTATTTGGCCAAGTTTCAGTGTACTTTTTCAAACAATTACCATTAAGAATAGAACACATTTTTTTACACTTACTTCTCGAATCTATTATTATTGATAATACTTACTATTGAAAGTACTGGTTTGAATTACACCAAAGTTGGCATAAAGATCCGTCGTGATTCCGGGTGTAATATAGACAGAAAAACTAATTATGATGCCGAAATAAATCCCCAACAGCCCTCTTATAGAAAATATATTACTTGCCTCCCTTTAAATATACTGAGACTATTTCTTGTTAGAGTCCACTAAATATTGTAATTAGCACGGCCCACTTTTGGTGGGCTTTTGCGAAATAGGTGTCGAACGGAGACAGTCAAAACCGTTTGCCACACGAGGACGTCTTTTGCGATGTACTGATCAGACGTCGTAGGATAAAATACACGAATTGGGCAGACTAAAAGAGACGACACGTTTCGAATTCGAACCAACATTTACGAAACAAAATCTCATCTTAACAAGAACGGCTCGTGATCAAACAGCAGCAAAGAGAAGATTCCATTTATAAGTTGCTCAATAATCCTCACAACGTGTCTAAATATTGTACATCGCTAATAGCATCATTATTTAGTACCTCCTTATATCTTTTGCAATGTCGATGTGCGTAGCATAGAGCTTTCAAAGCGGCGACCTAGCACTTCCGGAGTCAGGTCGCGGTTTCTGTTTGAGCCGATATAATGCAGAACCCGAAATCGGCAGTGAGGACAGTGCATCACTGAACACCACCTTTGATGCATCTAAAATGTAGTTGGCGATGTATATCTCAATACAATTAAGTTGAGTTATTTGACGCATTGATATTAAAAGTTTACTTTTTATTTAAAAAGTAAAAACAACTTCTTAATATACCCTGTCGTGGATATGCGCGCAACTTCAAAAAACAAAACTAATTTGCATATTTCTTTAAAAAAGTTTTATTAATTAACTATTCGTTTTTTTTTCTGTTTTTTTATTGGATGATTGGTTTTATTTTACTATCACGAACAGTTGTATTTTATGCACATTCTACATTGCAGCGTAATTGCAGCACCCACATGTATATCCATATTTATTTTCTAGGTACAGGATAATCATCTTAACAAATGAACCGATTATTATCAATCTTAGAGTATATGGTGAGTAACATGGGTACATTCTCTTTTTTTGTAAACTTCGCTTATCCAAACTTACACCCCCCAATTTTTTTTTTAAATAAATTAAATGCAAAGCAAATTAATGGAGAAAAGAATTGCTCTACATCAAATTTTGAATTCTATTAATTAATACATTTTTAAAAGGATCAGTGCGCGCGCATGACTGTTAATAATGCTTGGTAAAATCCTAAACTATTGAAAATTATGGAATATTTATTCTCAAACAACTTTACTATTTCTGAGGGTGCTACAAAAACCGTACCATGCCTCCAAAGAAAGAAAAACATCAAATTTGAAAACTAATTCTATATTTATTGCTTATATCCGACCTGAGTCGGGTATTCTACTAGTATGTATATCAATTTAAGTCAACTTATTTAATTGTTTTGTGACATTTTTCCCCCCTGTGTCTTTCGTGGCAAAATGGCTGGTCAATCATATTCGACCGGAGAATTAAAAAACCAAAACAACAAAAACGTCGTGAAATAAGACATATTTCGATGAGTTCAATGAGATGAATCATCTCGCCATACCATCAAGCTGCTAGGCAACAATTTTGTACCTGTTCACCCCGATTCGTATTGCCATTTGCATAACAGGTGCATCTTTAATTGCAGCTGGTCAACCAAAAAACTTAAGAAACAAAGAAATATCGATTGGAGGACAATTTTGGAATCTACAAGAATACAAACCGATAGTTTAATTACACAGGAAGATGTTTTTTTTTCCTGCAAACATTCATCAGAGGAGTGTCGTTAGAATTAGAATGCCATTTGTACAATTATGTAACTGATTAAATTCTTATAATGTCTGTAATAGATTTAGTCTCAAAATGCGGAAATCACCCCCTCCCCCCAATACCTATAAATAAAAAGCAGATAAAGCATGACACACTATGTTAACGTATTCATGACGTCATCATGGCCATCACCAGAAGAAAATGATAACAAGAAAGAAGATAAAAAGCGAATCATAATTGTAAGGGTCTTCTTAATCCCAAAGATTACAGAACGATTCTCTTATACTGTAAACTGGTTTACAGCCTCCGCCAAAAGACGACGAAACAATTATGCTTCGCCAGTGTTCACGCTAGCTATTTAACTAGATCTATTACTAAAATATTCACAGAAAAACATACGACAGCGATTTACTTTTTCATATATAACGTACTTGATAAAGTCATCTTCAGGGGAAAGGGTATCGTTGCGCTCCCAGAACAGCACCTCTCATTTCTCGAATGATCACCCATTTAGAACTGACCAGCCTCACCGTAGGTTAACTTTGATGATCCAATAAGAACTGGTTTGCCAATGCGGTTAGGCGCATATGCTTGCTTGTAATACAACTCAATTCAAAAGGGCCAAACATACTTCGACGCGCACGAGAGAAAGGTATATATATATATATATATATATATATATATATATATTCTCTCCATACTGCCCTTACGCAAAAGCCTTTTTTTCGCTTTCTACAATTCATTGGACATCTTTTCAACGGAAAATTACCACCCGGACAAACCACATATCTTTTTTACGGGACTTCTTTTTCACTGCATTTTTTTAATAATATTTTTCATATATTTTTCAAATATTTGAACTTTGTTTTTTTCGAAAGCCAACTTATCTATCTGTATTTCTCCTCTGATGATAAGATCTCGATCTTTGAAAAGCCTTGGCTTAAAGAAAGAATAATAAACACTAGTTTATTACTGAATACACCTTGCATTGAACAATTGAAATTTGAAATAAATTTGGACAATCGTCGCATATTTATCACTCTTTATCTTCTATCTCTCTCTCTCTCTCTCTCTCTCTCTCCTTCTCTCTCTCTCTCTCTCTCTCTCTCTCTCTCTCTCTCTCTATATATATATATATATATATATATATATATATATACACACACACGAGGGGCGTTCAATAAGATTTGCCCCTGACCCACTTCCAGTTGTCTGACCTAGATGAAATTTTGCATGTATAATGATTTAGATCTGTATGGGTTATGTTGCAAAAAACAGCTCTACATTAATTGTGGTTTCTGATTTACAGGTGTTTGAACTGAGTCAGGTGTGAAATGGAGCCAGTTGAGTGTCGCGTAGTGATCCGGTTTTTGTATTTGAAAGCACGCACACCAAAGGAGACTTTTGATGAAATGAAAGAAACTTATGGTGATGATGCCCCATCATATGACCTTGTAAAACGCTGGCATCGTGAATTCAAACATGGCCGGAAGTCTGTGGAAACAGCTCCCCGACCTGGTCGTCTCTCTTCTGCCATTGATGAGGCATCTGTCCGTCAAGTTGAGGCTGCCATTTTGGAAGATCGACCCATTACCATTCGCCAAATAGCCGAAGAGGTCAAGATTAGGACAGGGTCTGTGAAAACTATCATTCATGACCATTTGCATATGCATAAGGTGTCTGCTAGATGGATTCCCAGGTTGCTCACAACTTTCCAGAAGCAAGAACGCGTCGAGTGCTCGAGGATGAATTTGGAGATGTGCCAAGAAGATGAGTCAACGTTTTTCAAAAGACTGATTACACAGGATGAAACTTGGGTCCATTACTATGATCCAGAGACCAAAACCCAGTCAATGCAGTGGAAGCTCTTGGACTCACCACCTCCAAAGAAGGCAAGGGTGCAGCCCTCCGCTGGCAAAGTCATGTTCACAGTCTTCTGGGACCAGAACGGAGTAGTGATGACAGATTTCCTGGCAAAGGGTACCACAATAATAGGAGCCTATTACGCTTCACTTTTGATGAAATTAAGAGAAGCTATCAAAATCAAGAGGCAGGGCAACTTCAGCAAAGGTATCCTCTTCCTGCAGGACAACGCTCCGGTCCACAACTCGCATGTCGCCAGATCAGAAGCACGGGCGTGTGGCTATGAAATCCTCCTCCATCTGTCTTACTCTCCTGACCTTGCACCCTCTGGCTTTCATCTCTTCCCAGCCATGAAGTTGTTTTTGAAAAGAAAAGCGTTTCCAAGATGATGCAGCCTTGATTTTTGAAGTTACGACGTTGTTGGAGGACCTACCTGGGGTGTTCTACAAAAACGGTGTCAAGAGGTACATCAAACGATGGGAGAAATGCATAACTCTGGGTAGTTCTTATGTAGAGAAAGACTAATAACTGTGCCAAGTTTCATTAATCTACTGCTATGGGAAATGGGTCAGGGGCATTACTTATTGAACGTCCCTCGTATATATAAATATATATATATATACATATAAATATACATATATATACATATAAATATACATATATATATATATATATACATACATTCATATATATACACATAAATATTTATATATATCTATATATACATAAACATATATAAGTAGTAAGTTATGAAAATATACTTATGGCAATTAAGCTACACAGAGGCTCCCGGGTTTCATCCCCGAGGGGAATCGTCAGGCTAAAATGCCTTCTGTGTAGCTTAATTGCCATAAATATATTTTCATAATTTACTACCTAGCTCTACTTACGTATTGAGCACTGTTGAAATAAATACTGAAAATTGAGGCATAACAAATTATATCTCCTTATAACATTTTATGTGGATACATGAAATAGTAACACACATATATATATATATATATATATATAGGGAGAGAGAGAGAGAAAGAAAGAGAGAGAGAGAGAGAAAATATATGTGACATTGTTCTATTATTAGCATCCAGTGTCTCTAGGTGCTAAAGCTGAAATAAGAAAGTTAAAAATTTCCCGCCTTTATAAGCAAACTCTTTCCTGAGGTTCTGTTGAGAAATTTGCACATGTTTATTGCATTATTATTATTATTATTGATTCTAATCTACAAGCAAATATTTATTTGTTCGATTCACATTCGATTTACAACAGCGACGTGACTTTGTTTCGTAAGAAGAGCCAATGATGATAACAAAAAACACGAAGAAAGAAGAAAGAAGAAATAGATATGGATGACAAAGAAGAAGAAGAAGAAAATGAAGAACACAAGAATTCTAAATTTAAAATTAATTAAATTTCTTGCTCAGAATCAGAAAACTGCCATATAAATATGGATTTACCATTTTTTCTTTAGTCTGGAATCCGAAAGATCTTGGAGTTAAGTAGAAAACTTTTTTTTATCTGCAAATTGAATTTTTAAGCTAATCAACAATTGGAGCCGAATATGCGTGTCTTTTTCTTCTTCTTCTTCTTCTTCTTCTTCTTCTTCTTCTTCTTCTTCTTCTTCTTCTTCTTCTTCTTCTAATTATTATTTTATAGTAGTAGTGGCAATAGTATTAGTATTGGTATCACTGATGGTCTAAATGCTGATGGTCTAAGTGCTGATGGTCTAAGTGCTGATGGTAGTCGTATTATCAATCTGCTGTCTAATCCCAAAATCTCCACAAATGCAATCCGTTTTAAAGTTTTGTTTACGTGAGTGTACACGTGTTCGACTTTAAACTAAAGCTTGGAGATATAAAAGCTCTGATTGGTCGAATAAGATCACGTGTTAAGCTAAAGAGAGATAATTTTGAAATAGTCAGTTAACTTATCTCAGTTGGAGATATGCAAATCTAACAGAAAGATATATCCCCTGGTCGCATGCAAATAGAATGGGCAGTAAAAAAATCAGTAATTTATTATACGACGAACCGGTCGGTGTTTGCTATGGGATATTTATATTTTTTCGGATATCTTGTACATTCTTAAGTGTTCAATTATCCATGCTTAATGGATTCTGTCGTAGACTTTCTTCTAGTCAATCCATGCCATGGCTATATTTTTTCTGCTTTTTACCTACTTCGGAATCTTTTGATCTATGTATGTCAGGTTGTGCGTCCCTGTTTTCCCTTTCCGGCATCCTTTTTGTTCCTCGGGAAGTAATTCACGATTGTTAAGGGTGTGGTAGATACGTTCTCTTATTTGCGCCATTAGGATTTTCCACATGGTTGGTCTGTAATTGATTGGTGTCTATTTGTATAAACGCAGTTCTTCCGTAGTCATCCATTCTGCTGCATCTGTTATGTGGATGTAGTTTCTCAGTTTTTGCGTTGGCCTTTCATGTAGGGTAGTGATCGTGGCCTGGTGTTTTCCAGTTTGCCATTTCTTTAGAGTTGCACCTTTTCTTTATTAAGTTCTGTTTCTGTTCCTTCTTTAATTTCCTGAAGTTCTTCTTTCATGTCTTTCAGCCATTTTGCATTTCTGTTGTGCTCTAAAGGATTTTCCCATATCTTGCTCCAGAAGTGTTTTGTTTCTGTCGGGTCAAGTTGTTCTGTTCTTGTTCTTCCTTTTGATAAAACTGTGCTTCATCAGATTAGGTCTCGTCGTTAAGGTTATGGTCAGGGTCAGAACCAAGGTTAGCGTTAGCGTTAGGGTCAGAGGTTGGGGTCAAAGTAAGCTTGGGTCCTAATCTGAAAAAGTACCGATAAACTGTTTGTAATTGTTTTTAAAGGTCCTGTTTATTATTATTATAATGTTTACTCACTAGGAGTTCTCACACAGGTCGTCATCAACGATTGCTCACTGATAACCACCAGTGGTGTTCCCTGAAGTCTGAGTGACAACAAGTCTCCCTAGATTTCCAGTGCTTTCGATAACTACTGCAAATGAATTTGTGTTATCACAACAGACGCTTACCATCGATTTCTCGTTGACAACGACCATTGGCCTTCTCTGAGATTTGGATGGCAATAAGCCTCCCCAATGTCCCAGTGCTCCCCGCACTCTTCCAGCAGAGGTCTTGTTAGTGCTATCCCTCTTCAGTCTTTCCACCCCCCTTGACCCTTCACGACTGTTTTGTGTAGTATCAGTCGAGGCTGGTGGCATCACTTTTTTTTGGGGGGGGGGGTAGATTATGAAATTACTTGCAGTTTCTGTTCCTTGGGTTATTATTATTATTATTATTATTATTATTATTATTATTATTATTATTATTATTATTATTATTATCTAGCATTACTTGATGGTTTTCACTGGATCCCAATGATATCAAGTCTCCCTAATTATCCCGCCACTTTTTCCACTTTTGCTGTTGACAAAAAATCTTCCAACGGTAGTGCGTTCTTTTAGTTATCTTGTGAAATTACTTTTGATTCTTCACAAGATTTCAACAGCCATCGACGCCATTGTTGCGTTTTCGCCTATTTGGCCAGATCGATCCTTTGTTCGTTTCAGTTTCCGTGATCTGCCGAGACTGCAAATTTATTATTCGACACGTTCCAGTCGGTTGACCTAAATTATAATAAACAGCATTGATTGACTTGAAATATTATAGTCGGGTGCAAAGGTACCGCTTCAATGAAGTTTTGATTTGAACATGTCATTTCAATTTGTTTACTTTATTTCTTTATTGGTGTGCTGCTATATATTAGAGTGGGTAGGTTGGCTAGTCAAAACATATGATAGTATATATTAGAGAAGTTCTGTAGACAATGTAACAAGCGATCAAGGTGTTGACCCTGACTGTAGAAGCTAGGATCGTGAGAAAAGGAAATCGATGATATGTAGGCAGATGTAACGTCAGATGAATGACAGAGAAAGATGTGGGTGAGGCATCTTGTTCAGTCTTGGAAAATCGACCGATCTAAGACCACACGTTAATATAGTGAAAAGAAAATTGTAATATAAGTAATGCGCTTACTATAACTAACTCTCTCCTTCTTTCTCTCTTTCATTCCTTCTTTCTTTCTTTCCCTCTTTTTCCATGAGCCGATAATAATTATGGCCGATATAATTAGCAACGATGATGCTTGATTGTCACTTAATAAATCCCCCATTTTCTAAGAAATGGTTTGTGTAATTAACTGCATAATTATTGCAAGACAGTACGACCGGCAGCACTTTGTTCTCACTTCACCAGCAACAAATAGACGAATGCATGCGTAACAAGAAAAAGCCTCGGAGATGAGACAGCTGGTCGGAGGCGCACACGTACAGTTCGATGACCTCAGTCAAGCTATGGGATTAGATTGATTAAATGTTTAAATAACTAATTATGCAACAATAGTCAACCTTTCCATTTTAGAGCGTTTGAAAGATAAACAAATCTAAAAGAAAAAGAAAAATGCAAATCATTAAAAAAAAGTATAAAATTCTGTCATCAATTAAAAATATCTTTCTTTAAAATATAATCAATATTTATTTTATTACGTATCAGAAGTCAGCAGTTAGGATTTTGAGAGGCACAAAGTTTCGATTAGTCGAACTAAATCACGTGTTCAGTCAGAGATGGGGGACTATTCGCCCGCCGATCGCCGTATGGGAGAGGGGTATCCGCATCCCCATGGTAACCCGAACAAGGAAATGATAATTATAGGCCATAAGAACTGACGATAGATTAACAAAGAAGCCCAGTATTATCCCGGACCTCTAACTTTACAGTTGGAGCAATTTTTCATGCAGTTTTTCAGGGTCCTTAAATTTGAGGGCGGATGCATTTGATGTGCGTTCATGTGAGCGTATTTGCCTTATTAATAGCTACATTCGCAACGTGGGTTAAAAATGACTTGGCTTTATGAGCGCCTCTCTATCGCCATTATTCGTGGAAACGCCTCGAGTCTGCTCTCGGCCTGCCAAACCAGCCGGACATTCGATAAAACTTCCTGATGCGTGCATCTTTGTTTCGAAAAAGGACATTTTATTAATTTTTGAATTAATTCTTGTTTTTTTTTTGTAAAAATTAATATTGAATAAATATATTTTCTTATTTTTAGAACTGAACGAATAATGCGTTATTCCATATATTTATAAATATTGGATGTAAAATCAAATTATATATGGCACAAGTAATAAAAAATCATATGCGTTTTATGAAGTACTAGCCTTAAATGGCATGCGTACACATTTGAGTCAAAAGACTGATCAGTTTTCAAAGGAAAATCTGGAAGAACAACACCAGAATCAAGAAGATGAAAAATAATTTTAAAAAAGACGAGCAAAGAAATCAGCCTCATCCTTAGAAGATAGAATAACCTGAAGACCATTAAAAAGAGGAGGAATAGCAGACTTGCCACTCTTAACAACACTATTGTAGATTCTCCAAAAATTACGAGAGCCAACCTTTTGAGAATAGATAGAGTCACGAATACTTTGAGAATAACTAGACTTAACCTCGGAGATTACTCTTTTTGCAGACATTGCTAGCTCTTCTGTAAGATTGCCTGGAAGCCTCACAACCATCCTGACGATACTGATTCAAGTAATGGTGACGATGGGAAATGGCAGAAGCACAAACAGATGAAAACCAGAGAGGAGAATGAGTTTGGTTTGAAACTTACGATGAGGAATGAAGGTGTCAATTCCAACAAGAAACCAGTCAGTAACTTCCCTAGCAGCAGACACATACCAAAGATAGACCGCCATCGAACGTCACATAGGAAGCTGTGAAGCCCATTCCAATTAGCCGTCCTGTAGTTGAACGTCTTCAAGACGAAGGGATGATCAGCAGAAGACTTCACAGAAAAATAAACGTTTTTGAAAGTTGATAAATTGTATTCAATAGGAATTATCAGTTTTTCTATAATTATTTTATGAAGATAAGAATGTTATCACTACGGATTTACCACACAAACTATAATGTTTACTCATCTGTTCTAACCAACAACACAATCTTATACTACTACTACTACTACTACTACTACTACTACTACTAATAATAATATTAAAAAAAAACCTGGAGAAAAGACTGGGAGAAATTGGAATCAAAGGGACTATCGAATCCATACAAAGGACGGCAATGATCAAAACAGCTGCAATCTTAAGGAACATCCTCGAATGCGGAAACCAACACGTATAAGCTACAAAGGCTAACCAGTCACAAGGAATTTACAACGGAGAAAACAAAGCCACACGAAGAACACCACAACAAGAGCCAAGGAACAGAAACTGCAAGAAACAGCACTTTATAATCCCCCCCCATCAATAAATTACACCGGCCTCAGCTATCACTACACACAAATGAACCAAAGAAACAGAAATTACAAGAAACACTATAAGCTCCTCCCTCTCTGCCTCACCCCCCCAAAAAAAAATTAAAAAGAATTAAAAAAAAAAAAATTTAAATAAGGAAAGAGAAAAGGAAAAAATTAAGGAATTGAAAGGAAAAAAAGGAAAAAATTTAAAAATTTAAAAAAATTAAACTTTTTTATTTATTTATTTATTTTTTTAAAATTAATTAAAAAAAATTATTTTATTTATTTATTTTAAATTTTATTTTAACTGGTGCCGGTCTAGGCTTACACTAGACAAAATATTTGTGAAGGGTCGAGGAGGATGAGAAGATCGAGGAGGGACAGCACAAAGTGACTGGAAAAGTGCAGAGAGTGCTGGAACCTTGGGGAAGCTTATTGCCACTCAAATCCCAGAGAAGACCAATTTTCCTTACCAGCGAGAAATCAATGGTAAGAGGCTGTTGCGATACCGCATCGTTATCGAAAAGAGGTGAAGAATACTTGAAATCTGGGGAGACTTGTTGTCACTCAGACTCCAGGAAATACCACTCCCAGTGAGTACAAATAATAATAATAATAATAATAATAATAATAATAATAATAATAATAATAATAATAATAATAATAACAATAACAATAACAATAATAATAATCAGTAATAAATAATAATAATAATAATAATAATAATAATAATAATAACAATAACAATAATAATAATCAGTAATAAATAATAATAATAATAATAATAATAATAATAATAATAATAATAATAATAATAATAAAATCAGTGACAATTAGGATGTAAACATAGAACATACAAAAATAGTAAAACAAAATGATTCGTCCATTAATTTATTGGAGAGAAAAACAAAGAAGACACAGTGAGTGTCGAGATGAAACCATCAGTAGAAAGAATGAGTTGTAAAACAGTATGAAAAGGAACAAGTGAAAAAAAATAGAATGTTCAAATATAAGAATTTACTATTTCTCGCGTTGATGTAATATTATTAGACTGGGCTTGGGTTTTAGGAGAGATGGAGACATTTGCGATTCTAAGTCATTAGAGTATTCCGTACTTTGAAACGTCCAATTTTCATCAATTACTGCATGTCGAGTATATATTTAATATTGGTTTGAAAATGTGGACAATATATAAGGACCAAATAAACAAACTCCATTTATATACGATGAGGTATTGAAGAATTGTCATGAATATTAAAGGTCTTAATTGAGGAAGTTCCGAGTAGAGTCGGCGTGGATAGTATCTTTAGATTGATGCGGAAATGTAGCGCGGATGGAATCCTAGTTTACAAGCGGACACAGAAATGATGACAGATGTAATCTCAGATACAGAGTATTTGGTATGAAGAAGAGAAGTTGAAGGAGAAAGAGTCAAAAATATGAAAGAAGAGGTGGAGAGAACGAACGAGAGGATGAAGAAGCGAGGAAGTTCCCTCGCGTTAAAAACAGTTTTAAAATTATTTGCAAAATGATAAGTTGTCCAGTTCTGTAAAAAAGTCAAACAAATAGTCAGTTATCTCTATAATCGTAATAATATTTGACGTGATATAAGTAGGTTACTGAAATATAGGATAGCGAATGGAATGTGTGAGGTGAGATTTGATCGCATCTGGAATTCAAGGCTGGGATGTTTTGACTGGTTGTGATTTATGAAATCTATTCGGTGAATTATTAAAATAAACATTTGTGTTTTGCTATTTAGAAAAGAAATGTATAAAATTAAAAACAGATTTTTATAAATACGGAGAGCTGATCGGAAGACAGAAGAAAAACTCTATTCTGATAAGTGAGGATGTCACGTGCTTTTCTCCCCAATGGGGATCCGTTAGGGATCTCGCTGCAAATATGTAGATGAGTGTGAGAGTAAGCAATTAGAGTTAAACAACGTAAAACCCCTTTTTGTTTCGAGTCTTCGTTGTATTCTAATCTGCTTAAGAAAATCCTGCCCGAAATGACAAGACGATCAACGGCCGAAAGATACCAAGTAAATGCAGATTTCCAGTCCTATCTTCATATGTGGAATCTGGACGCGTTACAAGTTACACGAAGATACTTGATACGCGACATACAACCATGAGAGTCAACGTCACACATAACCATTTGAACTACGTTACAGGCATTCATATTTGGAAGCTCTCTAGGAAAGAAATGAGGTACTTCTACGTTACATAAGGACGGACAAAGCATTTAATAAAGGTGCTTTGGCGCATCTAAAACCGTACACAGTAAATATCAATCTTAACTACCTCCATGAAATTATTTCCATTAACAAGATTAACATATTCTTCCCCAGAGACTTCTTCTTTTATCTTTCTAGTTCATAAAATGGATCAACATCATTGGAAGTCTTTGAGTTAAATAAATCAAGACATTCAAATATTTATTCTGCATTGAAACGAGATTAGGTTTTCTTTTTCTAATTCTTCCGGGTTTTATTATCGGCAAACGTGAAACAATTTGAAACGGTAAATAGTGTTTTTGTTGGATCATTTCCCTTTCTTGTTTATTCAGTTGATTTACTTTCGTATCCCAAGAGATGAAACACAGAAAATCTTGCTTGAACGAAAATCGCGTGATAAAACACTTGCGTTTAGAACAAAAAAAGAATGACATATGACAAAATCAGAAGATAACATTTCGGCGATTATATAAAAAAACACTTTAAATAAAAGAATGAAAGAAATTATAAAATAAATTATAAACATATTTATGTTAAATATTAGTGGATAAATTAGCTAGTACATATATTAGTTAAAATATATTTGATTGGGTGGATCTGGCCTTATGTGTAAACAGGATATATTCTATACAGAAGAGGTCACGATGATTTTAAGAGGTTTATTTGCGAAGGAATACACTGGGTTAGTGAACATCGGAAGTGATAAAGCTTAGATGGAAGTGACGTCAGACACAGAATTGAGCGAACTTCTTTTTTATTATAACGATATTATATAAAAAAGAACTTAAAAAATTAAAGTAATTATAAAATAAATTATAAAAATATTTATGTTACATATTGGTGGATAAATTAGCTAATATATATGTATATATATATATATATATATATATATATATATATATATGTGTGTGTGTGTGTGTATGCGTCTGTGTGAAAAATGACAAACGGAAAACAAGTTAAAGTGCAGGAGAAAAACAAAAACAAGAGATTTTGACCGGTTTCGTTCTTGTTTTTATTTTTCTCCTGCACTTTAACTTGTTTTCCATTTGTTATTTTTCACACATTTTGTCCACCACGACATTTCTTTTTCGTGAATTATCGTGTACCTTATCCCATAGATATATATATACTACCATCTCAATATTACTGAGGCGTTAGTCATTAACAACTCTCGACCTAGCCTGTGCAGACAAAAGATTTTGAAGCATCAGTTGGAGATCTTAAATGATTCAAAGCCACCATAACGTTGAGAGATTTACCCTTTTCTTTTCCTCTCAATCGTTTCCTCCAACTGAAATAAGTTTTTTCCCCTCATATCTCATTCGACTTTTAGTTTTTAATTTACCATTCTGACGTTTCCTCTCAGAGGGTCAGACGACAAGGCGTTAAGATAATTTTAACAATTTTCCTTTTTTTCCCACTCGTCTGTTTCATTGATTATAATAATGCTTCCTCTAAAATTAATCCTACGATTCTGTTGTACACGAAATTTACTTATATATATATATATATATATATATATATATATATATATATATATATATATATATATATATATATATATATATATATATATATATATATATATATATATATATTGTTCGGGTGGATCTATCCCTATATGTAAACATGATATATTCCAGACAGGAGAGGTCACAATGGAGTTACAGGGTTGACCTGCAATAAAATCAGCTGGGTTTTTGAGCAGTGGAGGCGATAAAGCTTAGATGGAAGTGACGTCAGATAGACAATTCAATGAGTGGTAGTTGCAACCGGTGAGTCTGGATGGAAGTATGGATCTAGCTAGACATGTTTTTAAGATGGTCTAACAAGCGTTAAAATAATTAAGCATTGTTATAAAATGAGCATATCTCTCTATTTCCCACCTCCTTTGCCGCTGAAGTGCTATCCGATCAGGTTGCAACCGATTGAGTAAATGATTTCTGAATTGTGTTGGACTTAATTAATTGCAGAGTCAACTTGATAAGCACGATATGGTTTTGTTTACAGCTACAAAGTTGACATCGGTCCTCGGAGAAGACAACACACACAATGACAACACCGGCGGCAAGCATAGTTATTATTTTAATAACATTAATTGATTGAACAATTGGTGTGGATGAATTTTATAAGTAAATGATTAGACAATGTAACATTTATACAGATTAAAAAGAAACACCGAGACTTGGTTATTCTAGTAGATGGATAGTTATTACTTGGTAGAATATCGAAGTACTTGGTAGAATATCGAAGTACTTTGAAATCACTGATTTCGAGCAGACTAGTCAGAGGCATTAAGGACAGACCGGTTAAGTATGTAAGTAAATACGGATGAAATCGAACTATTCATTAGATAGGTCAGCACTCAACACAACTGACATTTTAGATTACAAGATGCTTAGAGCTGAAGTAAGACTGAGTTTTGCTTGATCAAAGAAATACGCTTATCTCCAAATGTACGATCTAAAATATAACGTAGAGAAACGTAAGTTTTCGAAACACATCTAAGCGACTTGAGTTTTAACCTAGAAAACATATACAAAAGTATAAACCGGTTGATTGCTGAATATGTTTAGAAGGAATGATGGAAGGGTACAGAAAAAGAGATAAACAAGCAAGAAGATGGTGAGATAACGTATCTTCCTGGATTTCCAGATCAACCATTCCGTTTAACAAAGTAATGAGTGACTTGCTTTGCTGTCATTTAGAATCGTGGGAACGGAAGTCTATGATAAAAGTCATTGTATCACAGACTTCCGTTCCCACAATTCGATATCCACAGTCCTGCTAACCTTTTTGACCCGTGTCTATAACACATCCTGTTTCCTAACCTGATCACTAATACGTAAATGCGGTGCAAGTGGAAGGCACATAATTATTAACCCCCCAAAAAGAATAATCGACGGAATCACGAAATAGAAGTCAATCAAAGGAATCAAGAATTCAGTTTGATTGGAAATCAAAACGGATAAGAGAAACGAGTTTCTAAATCGGATTAATTAATGAAAGTATTTTTAAAAGAAGATTCGAACTTGAGATATTAATCGTCGAAGTAATATTTAATGAATAATTATATCGCACTCGAATTGGTCAAGTTTTGAATAATCTCTGTGAACCTTTTGTTTCTTCTTTAGTTATGCGTTGGCTGATAAATAAGGTTGGATCGTTTTCTTGACAAACATTTAATGATGTCATATCACCTGAGATTGCTGTGAAATAAAACAATTTTTTTCTGCTATATTTTTTTAAATATAAAAGACAACACTTACAACTTAGCCATGTTTGTTTACGCTCAGGGAAATACATTTATTACCCTTCATTTTTATGTTTCTATTGTAAACACCGACTCTCATATGAAGTAGATAGATAGATAGATAGAGAAAGGGAAAGAGAAAGAGAAATAGAGATGGATATATAATATATAATAATTAATGACAATATATATATTACCATATACCATCAGTTCCTTTTACTTTGTAGTCTCCTTTGAAGATACAGCTCAATGTTTGCCAATTATTGATAACAGAGCAAAATATAAGACAGTTTATATTATATGGCGTAATAGTGTGATCTCACATGTGTGAGTTTTTGCTCTCTCTTTTTGTTTGTTGTTTGTTTGTTTTCACCCTAAAAAGAAATTACTGTATAGTGTAAGTGTTTTCAAGACACTTTAATCCAAGAACTTTTTACTTTTTGTGAATTTTTTTCTGATGATTTTGTAGTGTTGCAGAGACGATATTGACATAAAAATGTTGTTTGGCACAAGACAAATGAAACGGACCGTAAAAAATATATCTCACAGAAATTTTATATTTTTTGGAAATGTGAAAAAATAAAAATAATAAAATATTAAACCATGGTTATTGGAATATAATATCAACTGTCTTATATATATATATATATATATATATATATATATATATATATATATATATATATAGATAGAGAGAGAGAGAGAGAGAGAGAGAGAGAGAGAGAGAGAGCATGATTTTAAGTAAACAACGCTGGTGCTGTGTCTGTGTACTTTAACAGTATTGCCATAGCTGCACTTATTGACATCATATTCCGAAATGAAAGGATCCTTGAAGGGGCAAACTTACACTGTCCGCCAGGAAGGGATACTCTTCATAAAAAAAGAGACATCAGCATAACACGTGACTCCGTGTTCATTCGCCTCTATACGACGACAAAGTTAGACACAGCGTCGGATTTTGATGTGAGGGAAATCCACGATCACAAAATGGTTACTCTGTATTACGACAATAATATCCTCCAGTCCACGAAGATTTCTCCTCTTCTCAGAGCGTACTAAACAAGTACTACACTGTGATCCTAACACGAAGGCTGGACAGAAACAGTCTTCTGCTAAACCTCACAGAAGCACCAATCGACATGAATGAAATACTCATCTAGCTTAAGTTAAGAAACGTTATGCCAGCCGGTAAATGCCTTTGCCACAACGTTACTACCAAAAGATATTGCAATCGACTGGTTCTATCTATCACTAGATAATTGACATATGGCGTAACAGGTAATACGTTGGTTAACAATCAGGTCTAAGTCACAATCTGCACAGCTCCCAATTTAGTATGACCCCCTAAACGTTCACCCTAATTTTCAGTAGCCCCTTACGTTTAAAGTGGAAACTTGCCTTGTTTAGGGTGAACTAAGTTAAAAAAAGTTCTTCTGGAGGTTGAAGGTTCAATCCTGACCACAAGCGGCAACAACTAACAATTACATGCAATTAACACTTATACTCTACCCGGGCTGACGAAATGAGAACAATCTACCCTAGGTGGATTAAATAAAGCGTACAGTTCGAAATTGCGTACATTTTTCCGTACAGATTCCCGAGTTCGACATAAAGATTTTCAAGTTCAACGATTAATTTCCTAAGTTGGAAAAGATTCGTGCGAAGAAGGCCGGAGGTTACATCGGCTGAAACGTTGTGAATATAACAATTAAGATGATTATAGTAGTCTTAATAATCCAAACTATAGACGTCAGGGGCATGCTTTGTTCGAATCCGCTAGAGAGGCCGAATTATGCATTGTTCACATCCAGCGATGTCCGGGAGGATGACTTGTCCACACCCGTTCTCGTGCTTGACATAACACATTCCCAAGTTCGAAATAAAGCACCTGAAAAAGGTTAGAGGTTACATCGGCTGAAACGTTGTGAATATAACAACCAAGATGAGAATAGTAGTTCGAATAATACCAAACTATAAACCCACATCTAAAACTATTCCGAAACATAAAGAAATATATTAAAATACTAGAAAAAAGACTTTTTTTTAATTACCAATGCCCCAAATAATATATGATGTTTCCCCATAGACTACATATCCTCTCTAATAACACTAAGCTAGCAGTAACAATTGGGGTATATGCGTAGAATATCATCAACATATTTAAATAAACGATACAAAGACAGTCATCAACAAATACATTAAATAGAAAAGCAACAACAAAAACCAGTGAGTGTTGAGACGAATGCGACAGCAGGAAAAAACAGATAGAAAAAACTGCGAAAAGAAACGATTGAAAACCAAAACAAAGTATATGTCATTGTTACTGCTGGTTTAATATTATTAAACTGGGATGGTATTGAGGAGAGGACCTTCCGTAACAAAAGTAAATTCGGAATTTTATAAACAAGCAGCTAGAATAGGACGGGTAGTTAAAAATAAAATTAATCCGTCGAAAAGTTTTGCACCACTTTTATGTGTTCCCTTACAAGATATAATGCCACTAAGTTATGTCTAGAATCCCTAGTCTAATTTTGATCAAAATCCATTAAATGTATTTTGATTCTATAATAATGTCTAAAATATGGGGCTTAAGCTTAAGGGGTCCCTGCAGCAACATTGAATGTGGCTGTGTTAAAATAGTTTTAAAAACGATTTTTCTACATAAGAAAATCAGAAAATTTAATTCGGAGTTAAATGTCAGAATTATATTAACGTTTTCCGGATGTTTTGTCACGGGCAGGAATCACTAGTGATACGTAGCGGATAAGCTGATAAAATCTTTCTTTTGTTTCTGAACAGCGAAGGACAGTGATCGTATTTGGGACAGCTGTTTCCTCTCTCTACGAAGGATGAGTTGGGGGGAGACCACCAGGGGTATTATGTATGTATACTATATACTGTAACCGAAAAATAAAAATCTTGAAATAATTGTTACCCCCCTCCCCAAATGATGTCTGTTATCATTATTAATCACTTTTACAAACGCTGTTATTAAACAGAATAACGAAAAGGAAGAGGAGAGAGAACGAACTACTGCTACGTGTTATCTACGCAACAAGACTCTGCTGCCCAGATAATCTGTTAGAGACAGGAAGAAATTGAAATCCAGAGAATCTTGCTTAATTCGTCTCTATTAACTATGGATCAAATTTCATGCATTTCAAATGAGATGTTGAACTCCCTTTACAACATTTCAAAGCTGAAATCTTGGGAATATTTATTAATTGATGTCTAATACCTAAAGTTAAAATTTTTATCAAAAATCGAAAGTGTCTCAAAATATAGCTAACTTTATATATGTAGAGCTGCATGTCAAGAAAGGTTTTGTTGTTTCTTCTTGTAATGCTTTTGGTATATTTAAACAATATTTGTAGCCAAAGTTGTGTGCACTAATCGACGTAGGTTAAGAATATACTAGTATTAATAATCCAATTTGTAAAGCTTTTATTTTATTTTGACTGTATTCAAACATTTCTCGGCTTTCTGCCGGGATCAAAGTTGGAAGGGCACCACAGACTCTCCGAACTCAATCCCCCATTTTCTTCTTCTACCATATAGACCCCACTTCCATTTAGAGATTGACATGCTTGTTTTCCGTTCTGAAAGATAAAACGGAAAACATTGGGTGGTCTATTATTTAGAAAGGGTTGGGAGGGTCTTACTTATAACTTTTATTGTTTTTTTCGTCTTTCCCCACCCCTCGTTTTATTTCAATTAATTTCTGTACAAATAACCATATTTATGAAAAATAAAAATTTCAAACCAATTCGAGATATCTTAAGTAAGGCGGCCCCCTAGTGTAAATGTGGTATTGTGGTGACTGAGATGATTCTAGTTGAGAGGAGGATGAACGCTTTTATCACTATAGACCAAGGATGACCAACGACACCAACTCCCACACTTTTGATGGCATTGTGCCTAATTTGTATTGAATATAAAATGCTATGCTTTGTGCAAATAAATAATTCAAAGTGTAGTATCTGTTCTGTTTTTGATTGGTGAGTGAAAGATTCTTCTATATTCTAGCATTTCTTTTTGTCCCAATTCAAAGTGTCACTTATCGGAGATCTGGATTAGCTCACATTAAAAACTGACCTTGTGTCGTACTCTGTCCTCGTGGAGAGGCAAGTGAATAGGGACTGAGTTCTGAAACAGCTTAAAATCTAATTTTGGTCGCGTCCAATCGGCAGCAAAGTCATCTATTAAGAGTCTTCAAGATCCGACAGAATTGTTTCCGTGTCGCGACAGAAAGAATACCTGGCAATCTCACGATGAGTTGCAGCGATGTCTTTTAGTCCAGATGAATGAGATTCCACGAGCGAAGACTCTCAATAATTCTTCTCTTTTTGCTTTTGGAGAGCCGACCATTACTCTCTCTTCTGTAAACAGATTTGACAGCTCGCGTAAGTCGATGCGATTCGATTGACATACAAAAGAACAAGCAACGTGTCAGCGGTTTTAGGTGCCCTTTTACCAGATCGAATGCTTCTAACCGATCGATCATTTTCTGTCGTGATCCAGGTACACATAATGGATGGTTGTTTGTACAAGGTTTCCGTCCCTCGTCATGACACAGCATTTTTTTTTGGCGCGCAAGAAAAAGAGGCCCGTGTTTTCTGTTTTAGTTTTCAGAGAAGGAAATTGTGTTATCTGAATTGCTGCAATTTATCCTTCGAATTCGTTTCGGCAGATGTGGCCTCCGGTCTTCCTCATACACGGTGTTATTAATGTTTTCGATGTTTTTTTAAATTTTAAATTAACGCATATAAGCAATCGTGTGCAGCATAGGTTTCTTAATTTATTCTGGTCATGACTCCTTTCTATCTAACTACTAGATTTTACTGACTTCTGCATTTTAACTTGAGTTCTTATCACCTCGACAGTCTGTCAACTCGGGAAATAATTTTGATACTACAATAGAATCAAAATACTAACTCGAGTTGAACATCAAAGAATAATATCGAACCTTTAAACTTTCGCTTCCCATGTTTTTATGTAGCTCCCCCTCCCACGGCGGGAAAATTAGACACAAGGTCAGCGGAAGTGGGATTTGAAAAGCCAGCGCACTAAATTAGCGCACTCTGGTCGAACAAAAATTGCCTGGGAAGCCCCGTATGGGTGTCTCAAGCGATTAGCAATAAATTTGTCCTTTAGTCCTCACATTCCATCAACAATGTTTCTGACAAAAGGGGAAGAATTGCTGTTGTCTTGGTCAGAATCCATCAAAAACATATCGGTGGCTAAATTTTTACCTTAAAGTAGTTATTTTCTTTTTAGCTCCTACCATCAAATGGCTTCATGCCTTGTCTGGAGCGATTTCCATAAAAAAAACAAATAAACTAAATCCTTCTCAAAGGGCGAAAAGGTAAAGCCTGGGAAGGTCGAGCCATAGAACTGCTCAGGACCATACAAAGAACAAGCCAACCTAGACTGATTTTGGTATGAACTAACCTCGGAGGGGCCCGCTTCCAAAGTTTTCCTGTCTTGAATTAGATTTGATCTTGACGGCACATATACATCATAATGATTACTTCATATTCTTCTAGACAACGTATACAAATAAATTGCACAGAACCAAAACAAAATAGATAAAAACAAAAATTCTTCTTCAAAAAACAGCGAATCATTCTTATAAAAACACAAATGAAAAGAATTCCTTGATAAAAACACGATAATCGATATATTAATAAAAAAGTGGCTCACAATTAGTCGTGTGTTTGTGAATGTGGGTATGTGAATGTGTGTTTGTGAATGTGGGTATGTGAATGTGTGTTTGTGAATGTGGGTATGTGAATGTGTGTTTGTGAATGTGGGTATGTGAATGTGTGTTTGTGAATGTGGGTATGTGAATGTGTGTTTGTGAATGTGGGTATGTGAATGTGTGTTTGTGAATGTGGGTATGTGAATGTGTGTTTGTGAATGTGGGTATGTGAATGTGTGTTTGTGAATGTGGGTATGTGAATGTGTGTTTGTGAATGTGGGTATGTGAATGTGTGTTTGTGAATGTGGGTATGTGAATGTGTGTTTGTGAATGTGGGTATGTGAATGTGTGTTTGTGAATGTGGGTATGTGAATGTGTGTTTGTGAATGTGGGTATGTGAATGTGTGTTTGTGAATGTGGGTATGTGAATGTTTCTCGTCTCCATGTAACTTACAATGTTTTGAATTTACTAAATTATTAATTGAAATGCAACAGCGTACAATATGCAGATTACAAATTAGTCATTTTATTTTTACTGAAGATGCAAAATTCGAAAATGTCGATTCGAAAGTCACTTCAAAGATTATTTTTTTTACACGATGGTTCATTTAAACTCTTCTAAATAAAACCAAACCAGAACAACAAACAAATTTGTTTATCTGATTAAACAAAAACAAATAATAAAAAAGAATAAACATCTTCGTCATAAAATAATGAACACTGTCATCTCAACAATATTACTCAAATTGCGTGGTGGCTATTTCACGCCACTGATGTCACTGTGTTCATAACCCGTCACTGAGACATTGTCAAAGCTACATGTTGTTTGCCATTAACGAAAGCTTAGCGTAATATGGGGTTCAGTGGTGATAGCATAAGTTTCTTTGATTCATAATATTTCCCGGGTAACGCCGGGACACTGGTCGTGCTAGTATACACATATTACTGCTATATATTATGTACTTATTATTAGAACATAATATATATAGTATAGTTATGTAGTTTAATGAGAATTAAAAATCCTGCTCAATAAGGTTTGTAAAAGCATATTATATTTATTATGTGTAATACTATACAGTGAAGATTCGATTAGACACTGATTGATACCAGCGGTTTCAGGACGTTACTGACTGACGTGTTAAATTATATATATATATATATATATATATATATATATATATATATATAGAGAGAGAGAGAGAGAGAGAGAGAGGAGAAAGAGAGAGAAGTAATAGATGAGAATAAAGATTGTAAAAATACGAAATCCATTACGTCCTCAGTTGTTCGAAACAAGGTGTTTTTAAATCAAAGAGATTTATTTTTCCTTCCTTAAGCCATGGCTTTTCAAAGAATAGAATCTTATCATCGGAGGAATAAACAGAAAGATAAGTTGGTAGAGGAATTACCAAAAGTCATAATTTGAAAAGATATAAATATAATATAAGATAAATACAAGTATAAAACGTGTAGAAAAATGTCCGATACAAAGGCGTCATGAAAATTATGCTTGGTTTTTAAAATAACTTCTCATTATCTCATTTTTTAATTCAAATCGATAAAAAAAAACTATATCTTGAAAGCCCATGGGAGTCGTTCAAATGGCTTCTAATACACAACTTACATCCTTTCACTTTTTATATACTCTTAATATACTCCAATGCGATCACTGGTGCACGTTTTCGTATATAAGTCAACAGAAGATGAATCAGATTTGATCTAATTCAAAGTGATTAGTGCAGATAACCTTATATTAGCACCGGCTGTTGTCGATCCGTGGCACACCATTAGGATGGAAACGTTCAGATCAATTATTCGTCTCAACTTATCGATCACACACTAAAGCTATCTATCTATTTTAAAAATTTTAAATAACACTTCTATCGTCCCTTTATACCCGTGGTTTAACGAAAACACTGGAAATTCAAACCAGTTTTTAATTCGTTGTACCACCATCACCATGTACCTACAGAAGATTCGGAGTTTAAGCAAAATACTAGACCCTCAGTGGTCTAGACGGTTCGCCTAGTAGGTAACCACTGAGCCTTGGGTCACAGGTTGTCCAGATAAAACATCATAAAGGATATTCCTCCTTCTCTCTAGTTTGATGTATGACGTCATCATTTTGTTACGTTATCAACTGTGCACGGTTATCCCACGTCTGTGTTAATGCATGGTGTCATAAAAAGGTGATGTCACCCAGTGTGCACGGAGACAAACAAGCAAGATAGTAGTATATAGGTAGATCCCCAGTTGTCGTCTTCATTACATTGGCTTAGCTAAGCAGCGTGCGGACGTAGTTGTGACATTTGGCTCCCAAGAGATAAAAAGAAAAAGAAAATAAATAAAAACTGTGTTTCTTTTAATGTATATTTTCGCCACAGTAAGCGCAGCACACGAATATCCAGCCCACAAATTTGTGGTATCGAGCGTGAGTATGGTTTCCACCTCTGGTGTTATCATGGTGATAAGAAAACAAATCCCAGTGTACACAATTCCACTTTTAAGCAGTTCGGAATCACAGAAATAATGTACATTTGCACTGCGGTCGCCATGATAAGCACAGGGAGAGGAACCGTCGGGCGTCAACGAACAAAATGAGATCTAAAAACCCTTACAAACTCGATCACATAACTGAATAAAACCTTCATTCTTCTAAGAACGTGTAGTTCGAATTCATTTCATGATGATCATATATTAAGAATACGTGTCAGATGGAGTTTATGTCAGCGAACGGAATTAATCTCAAACGTGACAGGAAGACATCAACACACGCACGCATAGCACCGATGACAACGATTGCATAGATTTAAATAAGGAAAAAACCCAACATGATTAGATAGGATCATCGCAAGGATGCTCCTATTTCTATGTGATTTGTGGTTGCGTTTATTTCATCAACTTTCCCAAGGAACAATTGTTAGTCGATTTTTGAGATGTAGAATAAATGCAGACGAGAGAGACAGACGCAACTACTTATTCTGCTATTACAGTCAACACACAAACGGCACATCAATACGCAACTTTACAGCCACTACTACAACCACAACTAATACTACAACAACTACAACTAATACTACAACAACCACAACTAATACTACAACAACCATAACTAATACTACAACAACCACAACTAATACTATAACAACCACAACTAATACTACAACAACTACAACTACAACAACTACAACTACTACTACTACTACTACTACTACTACTACTACTACTACTACTACTACTACTATACAGAGACACTATACGATACGTGCGCAGTCATATATGTTTAGGTGGCGAAGAGATGTCTGCTATACTACGTAAAAGAAAACTCCCAAATACACCACGTGTTGATTTATTATCATCCGATATCATGTGGCCAAACATGTACAAGTTGAAAGTCTAAATGTCTTATGCCTACTTCGCTTCGTTGAGAATTGACAGAATAATAAAGTAGCGTTTTCAGTGCAAATTTCACATAGTGTTTGGGAAGAGTTTTATTTCATACAAACTGTAGTGACGTTCCGTATATAAACTGATCGACTCTTACGTTAAAAATGTGTTGACATGCTTGTTTTTTTCAGAAACCATGTTTGTGTCAGGCGGTCGACTAAATCATAGTCCGACAACTTACTGGATTCCGTGGTCAAAGAACAGATACGGGTGGACGCAAAGACGAACGGACCACAGACAAGAAACTGAAGCTTAAAGGTTTACAACATAAGAAAGCAGTTAATAAAATGACACTTAACTCTTTTTTAATAACTTATTTATTCTTTATTTTCGCAAATATATAAATATAATATTAATATTAATGAAATTAAAATAACATTCTCATTTATTAAAAATTATTACATTAACTGTTACACTTACGTTACAGTTAATGTAATAATATCTTCCAGTTACTTCGGTTTTATTGGAAAATGTACTTAATTTAACTAAATAAGAAAATAAATATAACCAAATTCATTTCTTACTAAGAAATGTATTTCCGTTTGAAAGTCCAAATATCCTAGGCCCACTTATCTACGCCGAGAACTGACTCTGACAGAAAAACTTGGTAGAGCTTTTAGTGCAAATTTCACATAGTGTTTGGAAAGGGTTTTATCGAAACCTTGTTTGCCTCAGACGGTCGACTCGAGCTAAAGCATCGCCCGACAACTTGTTGCGTTTCGTGATCAAAATTCTATTCAAATTCATTACATTAACAGTTACACTTACGTTAAAGTAAGTGGAACAACGCATCTTCTATATCCTCCTGTTTTATTGGCACATTTACATAATTTAAGTCAATAACAAAATGAATATAATTACAGTCATTTGTTATTTTGTTACTTTGAAATGTATTACTTTTAAGATTTATCCACAAAAGCATATTCAATATGTATTAAAAGAAAAAAGAAAAAAAAACATCTATGAAAATTGAGATGGGAGGAACTTTATTACCTCACTTCGCACCTGTCGCCTAGATTATTTGGGTCAGTCGTTCGAATTGAATTCTGTGCTCACAAACAAATCAACTAAGAACACCAATCAATTATGGATCCTTTTCCACACGTTAAACTCGCCGTCCCTGTTCTCCATATTTTGTCCAAATCTACTGGATTCAACATTTTTCTATCGCATGAGAGTTTTCATTTTCAGAAAGAAATCGCGCTGATCGATAGTCTCTCAGATTCCAACGAGTGTTGCATCAACTCATTTGAGTCTAAAGAGTCAGCAAAAAGCACCTGCTTAATCCCCTATAAGTGCGACAACAATTTGTCGAACAACAATGCGATATTTATGCACCCAAACGGATCCTACTCGATATAAGCTGTCATCGGAATAACAGCCATACGTCATCCAAGTGGAAGAACCTGTCAAACTTTTATACAGAATATTGTTAATATTTTAGTACTGAGAAATATGAAGATATTAACACACGCTCAACACACACATACACACACACACACACACACACACACACACATATATATATATATATATATATGAACGATAATAATAAAAAAATTGTATATATACAATATTTATCAAGACATCAAAAGTTAAAAAATTTAGATGTCCTTACTTTTGAACTTTTGATGTCTTAATAAATATTGTATCGTTACAATATTTTATTCTCATCTACTGAATTTATTGCTCTATTCAATATATTGAGCTTTATATTATCACGAAAGATTATTATTTCAGGATACATTGCTTATCTTAAGTAAACTATTAATATTATATATATATATATATATATATATATATATATATATATATCATTAATTGATAAAGTTCAAATATGTTAATAAAGTAAACATAAAATCATTTTTTTCAAGAGTGCTCAATATCAAGTAGAGCGTTTATAAAATTACATAAACAATATTATAGCCTTTCGTTAATAAATCAACGTTTCAATGCTATGGCATCTTGCCAAAGACTGAATATTTAAAAATATTTTTATTAAGACTATAATATTGTTTATGTTATATATATATATATATATATATATATATATATATATATATATATATATATATATATATTTATTTATTTATTCTGGTACAGAAAAATTAGTACAACATTCGTACCGTCGGTTTCAAGCACGGAAGGTCTTACCCATCCGGCTCTCTTCAGCTTCTGTTGTCATCTGTTTTGGAAATGTGAGGTCACATGACACTCTTGTTGGGACGCGTTATTTGCTCAGTGTGTTGTGTGTGTTTGTTTAAATTTGAATTTAGTGTAATAAGACCGTTGAGATTTAAAACACGAGGGAATTCAAGATTAAAGGGAATAAAAAAGGGGGGGGGTAAAAAATAAAAAAATATATATGAAAAAATATATATATATAAATAAATATAAAAAAACCTATATATATAAAAAACATCTCAATACTAAGAATAAAAGAATAAAAAAAGAGAAAGAGTATAAAAAGGTATAACAAAGAATAAAAAAAGGAATTAAAAAATAATAAGAAAATATAGAGAATAAAAATGTAGAGAATAAAGAGTGAGAGAGAAAGAAAGAATAAAAATAGAAAGAATAAAAATATAATAAATAAAAATAAAAATCAATTAAAATGAATTTAAAGATTAAAAAATATTAATAATAATAAAAAATAAAATTAAAAATTAAAAATTAAAAATTAAAAATTAAAGATTAAAAACAAAAATAAAGAAAGGGTTTCTCTGAAATTCCCGTGAGCCAAATTATGAATTTGTATCATTAGCCGTTATATTTTTGAAGGTATGCGTTCTAAAAAACGGTTAGTGTGTAAAAATCTTTTTCCCAGATTGGAGTGATTTTAATGAAGAAATTCGGATCTAAGGGAGGTAACTTAGTTGGAAATATGAAATATTTGAGTTTGTTAAAATGGGTTTGTAGATTTAGATTAATAAATTAAATGATAAATAAATTAAATATTTTTGCATTATTGTATTTTGGTGAAAGTCGAAGTTTTTGCCCTTGGAATTTATGTGGATATAGTTTGTTTAAACTAGTGACTGATAAATAAATTAAATATTTTTGTATTTTTGTGAAGGTCGGAGTTTTTGCTCTTGAAGTTTAAGTAGATATAGGTTGATGAGGTATTTGTTCGTTTTTATTGTGTTTATATTAGTAGAGGGGGGGGGGTAGTTAGACATTATGTGAATCGGTCAGACCAGTTTATAAGCAATGCTTGTCTCTTGTGGACACACCCCCTGAATATTTCATCGCGGACATTTAAACAGGCTGTATTCGGATCGATGATGGCCTTTGAAATGTGGTATTTCTGCTGGGATTTTTCCTACCATTCTACAAAGAAGTTATATATATATATATATATATATATATATATATATATATATGTATATATATATATATATATATATATATATATATATATATATATATATATATATATATATATATTATTGAGTTTATGAATAAAATATGTTTTCAATTTTATATTCCTTACAGTATCCGAGAATTTCTAAATACAAAATTCAGAGCATATATATTATATATTAATTAACTTCCAAAGTCCATGCAAAAAGCAATCCAAAGACATAATTTACATCAGTTCCTTAAATTCTTTATTTCCGCACTTCAGTGGATAATCATGATTTACATTTTCGTTTTACATACACAATCATAAGTTTTTCTATATTCATCAACCTGCATGTGTTTCTTGGCGGATAGAAAAAATTACAGTTCGAAAGTCCATCCGTGTATATATATATATATATATATATATATATATATATATATATATATATATATATATATACACACACAAAATTTGTTTAAGGGAATAAATATCTAGGAATAATGTAATATGCAAATAAAAAGTTAAATTGAATATGAAAATATTACAGCGAATCAGACTTTTTTTGTATCGATATTTCGCTTGACTTATGAAACTTTGTCGAGATTTTATATGACGTAAATCATCCTGTGCAACATAGGTATGTGTGTGTGAGTGTGTGTATGGCTGTATGCGCGTATGCGTTAAAGTGTGTGTGGACTGGGGTGATCATGTAGCTGCAAGGCGGATTGAATATGGACTGAGTCTAGAGACTTCACACCTACTTGTGAATTCTTTAGCTGTGGCTGGACTGACCACCACCAATTACTGACTTACTGTGTTAATCTCTCACTGACATTCGTATAAGTTCGCCCTGCCACTATTTTTCTTACTAAACGTTTTTCTATGATATTACAGTTCTTGTGACAATAACGCTGAAGAAGTGACATATTGGAATAAAACAATTCCTAAACGTTTCGGAAACGATCGTACCCCTAACCGTTGTTAATCTTCAATTCTTGGAACTGGAGTAAATAATGTCATAAATGTATGTATCTCTACTTATTCTCCCTCGGTCTCTTTGCTGATAACGCTATAACCAAAATCATGTTTTGCATTCTCTGCTTGTTCACGTCAACAGCCATGCCGAAGTCCGGACACTTTCTGACAAATCAAAATTAATATTCTGTAAGATTTTTCTACATTGCTTTCTGAGAATGTCTTTCAATAAAGACGAAACGTTGATGAATACATAAATCACATTGTTTTTTACTTTCCTTTTTTATTTTAAATATATATATATATATATATATATATATATATATATATATATATATATATATATAGTAATTATTCAAAATCAAATATATTTACACAATAAACACAAGACCACTATTTTTGCAAAAGTGTTCAATACATAGTAGAGTTATTATAAAATTAAATAATTATTTGTGACATTCCATACTAATTGATTCGCATTTGAACGCATCCGAGTCTTCTCAAGACTGTCTAAAAAAAATTTTATACACAGTCTTGAGAAGACACAGATGCGTTGAAATACAAATTAAATAGATTACTATATGTACGTATAAAATTTTATATATATATATATATATATATATATATATATATATATATATATATATATATATTGTACATCGTTTGATAACTCATCGTTCGATAACTCATCGTTTGATAACTCATCGTTCGATAAATCATCGTTCGATAAATCATCGTTTGATAACTCATCGTTCGATAACTCATCGTTTGATAACTCATCGAAATGCACTAACAATTTTAGTTATTTTGAGAATCCGATGAATTCTTTTGTTGACTGGCAACATTAGTCATAATTGACATTCATTAAGACAATTAGATTACGTTTAATTCGATCCTGCACCAAATGCGATTTATTAAATACACATAAAGCCAGTAATTACTTGGACTTAAAGTAATGCGTAACTACACTCTTCTTATTAAGAAAGAATACTACCAGAGCTTCCGTTACTTTGTAAAATTGAATTATTGAGAGAGTAAGAGAGAGAGAGAGAGAGAGAGAGATAGATAGATAGATAGAGAGAGAGAGAGATGAAGAAATGGAGTTAGAAAGACAGAGAGAGAGAGAGAGAGAGAGAAAGCGAAAGAGAGAGAGAGAAACACAATCACACATATATATATATAAAGAGAGAGAGAGAGAGAGAGAGAGAGAGAGAGAGAGACTCATCTTGGATGTTATCTTTTTATATTTTAAAAATTAAACTGGCTTTGCAAACTCACTTTTTACAGATTCCAGCCAACTAAGCCGAGTTCAATGGGTGACCCAATAGACCAATTTTTTCTCGTCGTATTAGAAACGTTGAACAAAGCTTTCTGGACGGCGGCCATTTTGTTAGTGTGACTTGTTTTATAACACAACTCATTGCCAAAAAGTGGAACATAACTAGAAAATGACGTTTTGCGGCACAAATGCTATTTTTTGTTGTTACTCAGATGCCAACGGAACAGAGTTACTCACACTCTTGGAACATGCTCTACTCAAACGTACTCTAGTCCGCTTCACTAATTTTACCGGAAGTTAAAACTGACAGTCCGGTTAAGTAGGTGCGGTATGTGTGTACGTGTGTATATGTGTATGTTTGTATGTGTGTATGTTTGTATGTGTGTATGTTTGTAGCTTGCTGAGAAATGGAGAGAATATATTAATTACTAAAAAAACAAACTAAAAGCGAAAACAAACATGAAAACAATCCACTTTTCGCGCGATAATTTATTTGATTTTTTTCTCTGCTCACAACGAATTGTTTTTATCCGCCGATCCCAAGAAATTTCAAGAAATCTCAGGAAATTCCAGGAATAGACGAAGACAACAACAAAAAAAATAAGAAAGAACACAACGCCGGAAAAGATCAAGAAAAAAAAAAAGGGAAAGGAATCTGTTTGGCTTTAAGGCATAAAGAACCAATCATCTTTTTTTTTCCGCCAACATTATTAGACGTCGTTGATTCAGCCACAACTCGAAGACACAAAAACACAACCAACAAAAACGAAAAAAAAAAAAAGACCAGATAGAGACTTGATTCCAATCGAAACACTCAAACAACTCGAAAACGAAATACACAAAAAATGGATGTGAAAATAAATTTATATGAAAAAATAAACCTGTCAGAGATGATGTATATCTGGATTAAAAATTTTTTTCTTTCCTCTTACTCAACCGGATTCAGACAATGTTTGAATTTCTTAAACAAAGGAGAAAGTGTAAATATAGACCGTACGTGTTTATGCTTGCACTTAAATTAGTGGCTGGTCGTTATTGGCGCAATGGATATTGCTTTCGATTATTGAATTCCTGAGTGACTATAATGTTCGTTTCCTGTTTATCATAGAGATTATTCCGCTTCTAAAACAATTCATGTTGTAATTTTTTTTACGGCATGTCACCCATTATTGGATAATTTTATGCCGGAATTGGTCATGTTTTGTATACAATTGATGCTGTAGATTATTTGAAAGAAATGTTCGTTAAAAGATACAGCACCTCGGCTTTCCAAATAGTCGAATCAAATCAAATGTATTGGCAAAAACAGTGCAACAAGCCATGCAAAACACCAGTCTAAAGATACTCACATCTACAGTCTGAACGTTTGTCTTAGGCGACTTCTTTTCCTTTCTTTTCTTAACAAACAAGGCATGCTGCCACTGTATCCGTAAGGGGCTACTGAGAATTACGGTGAAAGTTTTGGAGGAGTCATCCTAAATTGGGAGTTGTCCAGCAAGATGCTTGTTTACGTTAGTTTTAAATTTATGCATGTTTGTACAGTCGGGAAAACAGGGAGCAGGGAGGGGGTTCCAAAGACAGACACCACGAGGAAAGCAGCTACTGGAGTAGAAGGCTCTCCGGTATCTGGGGACCTCCACATTGAATAGATGGGATTTAGCTGATTGTCGAGTCGGTCGAGTGTATTTACGTCGATGGGGCACCAGAGAAGCAAGTTCACTGGGACACACTCCATTGAAGTACATGTAAAACAAGCACAAGGATGCTACAGTGCAGCGATGGGACAGGGGCTGGAGCTTGGAAGATAGTGTAGGACCTATTAAATTGGCGACTCTTTTTTAGACCTTCTCTAAGAGGGAGAGACTAGTGGATGGTGCACCAGCCCAGATGTGACAACAATACTCCATGCATGTGCGGATCATGGCTTTGTAGAGATATAGGATGCTGTCAGGTGTGAGGAGTTTTCTTGCCCGGTAGAGGGAGCCCATAGATTTGGTAGGCGTAGATTATTCTACGGAGCAGAAACATACGCAGAGAATGCTGCTTTTCTTCGACTGAAACGACAATGGTACATCTTTTGCAGACCACGCGGAAACCGTAACTTGGCGCCGGGAGGAAAAACACTCATTGAAAGGTAGATTTAAATTCCAGTTGATGAGGTTGTATGCTCAAACCGGACCCCTTCGCATCCTCAGCTGCTCAAGTGAGGGGTAATCATCAGTGACCATGATGCATCCATCAGCGCCGCCTTGAACCGTTTGAAAGTCTGCAAGCTGACCACGGCTTCTGACAGTTTGTTCCAGAGTCTAGCGACCCCATCCGAAAAAAAAGCCTTTCGATGACTCAGCCGAACTCGTCAGCTTCTGTTTAGTTTCCACAAAGCTCTCTCTGCGGAACCGGCGTGAAGAAGAGGTCACGTGGCACATTAGAGTTGCCGCGCATTATATAAAAGCAACGATGAGGTCGCCGCTTTGCCGCCCACGCTCTCATTTATTAGGTTGACCAGTCTAAACGACGCTTAACCAGTGATCTTACGGGACTAAAAGAATTCAGAGCCAACTTCATGGACGTATTTTTTTTTAAATAGTAACGAGTCACCGCTTGACAAGATTCGATAGCAACTCGAGGATAAAGGTTAATGAGATTATCAGTTGGAGATGAACAACATCATGAGAGGATTGGAAATGATGGGTGAAAAAGGCAGAGGTTGATTATTTAAATGGGTGGTTCGACAAGAATTTAACATTGTACTTAAAAACGACCATATTGTACGCAGCTGGGAAGCAGTCCCGCGGTATTGTATTCGACAAATAAGAAGTTCTTGGAAATAAACTTTGTTCATGGAAGTTCAGTTTTGTTTTAGGTACACAGAGGAAGAAAGGAAAACTCTTTGCACTGGTTGACGCTTGATGAGTTTTTGTTATGAACGTTTTACAGGGGGAACCAGAGATTGGAGCTCAGTCGAGCACCAACCATGAAAATAACAATCGAGTAGAGAAAGACTAACAACGTCTTTTCTGTGAGAAATAGTCTGTAAAGAAAAGGACATCGCTCACTAGATTTTGAAGTCAATTCTGTCAAGACTAGAGAGAGTGCTCCGAGCGGCACCTCCCCCTATATGGCAACAGTACCTCCCTCTATATGGCAACAGCACCTCCCCCTATATGGCAACAGCACCTCCCCCTATATGGCAACAGTACCTCCCCACCTTAGGACGTATCTGGCTCTGGTAGAAGATTGGTGAATGTTAAAAACATGTAACTGTAAAAGTTAAATATGGGGCGTGTTATTGATCCAATAGATATCGTCGGGTCTTTTAAATCGATCATGCGGAGTTCGTATCTAATCGGATCCATCGCGTTCAATAATTGACTAATATTGCTGGAAAAGGAATCAACGTACAATTCACCAGCATCGATGGTTTAAATAGAAACTTGCGTTTAAATAATCGTGTACAATGATTCGTTTACAAGATCATGTTTCGTTATCAAATAGCAAAAAAGGGTTGATATGCCACAAAATATACAGCAAAGTTTGCATCTTTAGAAGAACGGAATAAGCACGGATCGTGTGTTCCTTTTATATACTTCAATAAATAATTTATTATTTTTTATTTCTTCTCTGTTCTTACGTAAATAGAGATTTTAACCACGTAGTGTATGTAGTTCTTTCACAATTATATCAACTCTCCCCCAGCCTAGCAAAAATACGCGACCGGAGTGAGCATATATTTGCTATTATGTTAAATATCCAGTTTGTCGGTAATGAAGAGACATATTGGCGTAGAAAAAGTATTGACATCCCTTCTTTACACAAGAAATTATCCCGAGTCGCATATCAACAACGACGATGCTAGCCTACAGTAGTATAAGTACAGCCTGGCCGTACCCCATATACATTACAAGCCAATTAACACACTTGCATTGCATTGTTTACTTATAGTAATATTTTATTTTCATTTTTGTCTGTTGGTTGTTCGAGTTATTATGAAATACATTCGGATAACATTCCAAAACATACAAAACTCAAATTTGCAAAAATAGCAAAATAATTATTTATTCACTTTATTTCTACCCATACGAAGTGAAGCTTTTTCACATATCATACACGACACTACCACCAGATGTCTTCAAATTAAGGCTGGGTAATTAAGACGAAGAGCTGGTTAACGTCACAGAATGAGTTGTGAATCATACTGAATTCGAGCTCTCACATCAGTCTTCTGCCGTTTTTTTTTTCTTGCGTGTCTTCATTTCTTATTTTATGGAGAGGACACGCACACGTATAGATGTTCTCCTTAATCATCAGAAATCAGCTGTTTGTTCCTGAAAAACACGAATGAAATTGTTTGACTTTTATCTAAAATATACGATATTCGGATAAGCCTAGCCTGGCAAAAGGCCATTGGATTTTTTACGCATATAAAAAAGCAGGCATTTTACATGTATTTAGCCATAATAGACTATCACATATTTTCATCCGGAGGGCGCATATTTTTACGTTATGTGGTACTAATAAGTCTTTTATAACGTTAGATGTGAAATCCTTTCGTCCCTATCCAATTGCCTGTTGCCTTCTTGTCGACAGAAAATAGTTGTCGTTGACACACTGTAGGTAGTTAGCTGCATGGATAGTGACGTCTCTCATTAGTAGTGGCAGTGATGGTCGTCGAAGTTGAGATATAGCAGCAGGAGCTTCTCTCTCTTTGTTTTTCACTTCTATAATTAACAATAAAAAGCCAACAGCATACTTTTTTACTCATAGCCCACCACCTATCAAGGCCGGAGGCCACTTGAGGATAAGTGTTACAGAGATTGGCAGTTGGACGATGATCGTCTCCACAAGAACACCGGAAACAATGGATGGGATGGGCAGAAGATTACTTAAGAGAAATCAGCTTATCCAACAGAACAACCCAACAAGTATTTGTTCACATTAGACTTGAAGACGACCATACTGTAGTTGGTTGGGAAGCAGGCATGTGGTACCTTGTTCTATTTATATTTTTGAGAGAAAATAGAAGAGAAAGTTTATTGCAGTGGTTGTAGCTAGACGAGTTCTTGCTGTGAATGTTTTACATTAAGGGTAATAGGGATTGGAGCTCGGCCGAGCACCTACCATGAACATAACGATAGAGCAAAGAGAGACTAGCAACATCTCTTCTGTGAAAAAGGCTGTAGGGACGAGAAGTGATCATCCTCCATTGGATTGCGGAGTCGATTTTGTACCTTGTCACGACAGACTCAATGACGTCATATTAATTGTTGCTTTGATGTTTTGGCAGCATTGTAAAGTTACATTTAACGCAAACTTCCGGTGAAGGGCGAACGAAAATAGAGCTAATAAAAAGGTCCGAATCTAATCAGCTTGCTAGCCAAAGAGTAAGAATTTTGCTATCTTGTTCGACACGTCTCACTGCGGACTTCCTGTTCATCACGTCACATCCTGAAATGTAGTTTTAGCTCTAATCTAACTTCTAATGGAAGTTTCTATTTTTTGCTTAATCTACCCTTATCGAAAATATACTGTTTTAAAGATTATTTTTACACACACACACACGTCCAATATCGCTATAATATATTTGCTACTTAGTTCGATTTTTATTCTATTAACAATAATTCTATGACATTAAAACTTATGACGCAATGTTTAATAGTTCAATTGTTATTTATCACATTATTCTAGATATAACTTGTTGAATTTTGTGAGGCTTTCCGTTTGATTGGGTGGATATTTAGTTACATTTTTCTTTCTTTCTTTATCTTTTTCTTTTTACATTTTTCTTTCTTTCTTTCTCCTTTTCCTGGTGTTGTGCAAAAATAAAATCTAGTTGTTTTTTTGTCATCGACGCTATTTTTAACATCGGCCATTGAAACGGGAGAGAGAAAGAAAAGATGTCCGGAAATAAAAACGTGTTTTGACCAAAGACGAACAGCTGACCGTCGCGCGATCAGAAAGTACGTGTATTGTAACGGCTGATGAAAACTGTGTCAAACCAGACGTCAATAAAATTTAAAAAAAAAACGATATCGAATTATAATTACTGACAAAAATCTAAAAAAATATCTAAAAGGAAACAGCCGTTAAAATACAATGAGGGGGGGGGGCATCTGCAATGTCGCCATTTTCTTTATTTACTCGTGACAGATGGTTGTCGTTTCATTTGCATTTGTTTTTTTCATTTATTTCACCTGTTTCATAACACTTTTATTTTAGTTGGTTTCAATACTATACTATGTCCTTCCTTTTTTGAGTTAGAAGTGAAATAGTAGGAAAGACTAGACTCTCAAGCCTTGGTTGGTCTAGAAAGAAGGAAAACTCTGAAATAAAACCAGTCCTTATCCATTTATCCCAGCAGTGCTGCAGGCCGTTTTGCATTTCCCTTTGTCACTGTTCTTAAGCAATAACGGCCCAATAGAATTACAGTTAGTTATTACGCAACACACACTTCACTATAAACTAAGCACACTTTCCGAGAATATCAATCAATTGCTCCAGAGATTAAAAGAGAAGAAACTCATTTCCGTTTATCACGGCGTTGCTTGCGATTGCCTTGTGACTCTCTCTCTCTCTCTCTCTCTCTCTCTCTCTCTCTCTCTCTCTCTCTCTCTCTCTCTATATATATATATATATATATATATATATATATATATATATATATATATATATATATATATATATTTCCACTGTTTGAATGCATTTAAAATTTGTAATTTTTAAAGCGGCAAGGAGACCAATAAATATTGACTTCTTTTTTTTTTTTTTTAAATAAAATATTATTTATTTGAAATTCAAATTTTCGATTCATAAAAGAGTCATCATCAGGATGATACAGACAATATTTTTTCTTTCTTTTTTTGTTAAGCGACATGTTGTCTTACACCACTTTTCATCGGATATTACACACCAGTCTTATATATATATATATATATATATATATATATATATATATATATATATATATATATATATATATATATATATGTGTGTGTGTATATATTGGGTATTTAGATCTGTATGGCTAGCTTTCCGTCCTCTTATCCATCTGCTTATCTGGTACCAAAGGTACTTAAGCCTTTTTACATTTTGTCATGCATTTTTTACACCTAAATAATTGATATGCTAACTACTAGGTACGTGCAAAATCAATGGCCGATTATGAAAATCATTTTGTCCCCCCCCCCCTTCACTTAGAAATACACTAAAATTCAGGAAATCAACCAATTTTACTGAAATTTTCAATATTTATTAATCAACAACTACGGAATATAATGAAACCATTATTTCTTTTTTAAAATCTTAGTGAAAATGTATTATTTCTTAAAAAGAAAATACACCTTTACTAAAGTTATATTTTTATATATTAATAAAAAAAAATGCATGCAACATTTATGTTGCTTATGTAAATAAAGCATCGTAGATGCTAACAATTAAATTGTTTTTTCAAAATATTTCGTATATATTACGAAAAAAGCCCGTAAATACCGTGTTAATAAAATCACTATAACTCGAAGAAAAATACATTTTTTGAATTAGCGATATTATTATTGAATAAAGCATTGTTTAATCAATATTTTCACCAAAAAATAATATAATTGCAAAAAATATTTCATGTGATTTTAATGATTAGAGTTTTTGGAAAAATAAAACATGCGACATAATTATTTTTCTCTTCTATACATAAACGTGGCATCATCAACGTCAGAATTTTTTTTTTATAATCTTGAAAATAAACCAAAAATTGACAAATTTGAGATCCAGGAACTTAACGAAAAAAAGAATTTCAAAAATTGAATAATTTCTACTAACGATGAACTTTAATTAGTATGGTAGCCCCGTTCTGTAATAACCAGGTGGGATTAGCCTTCCAACAATCACTTACTTTTACACCGCACTCAAATTTTTTTTTTTAGAGATTCAACAATTTCGTTTATTTCACAATTCATCGTCAATTATTTGGAAAGATTTGTATTTGTTTTGTCTTTTTTTCATTAATAAATATTTAAGTTAAAAACAATTATTTATTAATAAATAAAGAGAATTCAAACATGACATTTTCTTTCAAAATTGAATTCTGTTTATCAATAAATAACTGTTTTAACTTTTTTTTCAATGAATAAATTGTCAGTGTAGTCATTGACTTTAATTTACTTTTTCACACTTAAAATAAAAAATAAAAACACTTTATTTTTAAAAGAATCTATGTAATTTATCGTTACGACACGTTAAGAATAAATCGAGTAACTAAAGTTTTAAATCATGTAAAAAAATGATAAAATTGACGCAGTTCGTAACGTAAAAATATTTTTAACATTTAAAAAATAGTTTTATTTCAAATTCTAAGGAAAACACATTGGTAAACAGACGTCATCAATAATTTCAGAGTATTACGAAATTAAAAACTGAACCTTTTTAGTTTAAATAAAATAAGATCTTAATTGCGTACACTCACAAATAATTAAATAAGTATTTCCTTTTTTATTATAACAAAATAAGGGTACTTAAATTTGTTTATAACCTTAAAAAGAATAAAGAAATTAATGGATAATAATTTTTCAACTTCTATAAACTATTACAAACTCATTTTTATATATAAAGTTAAAAATGATAAACTATGACATTTTTATCTTCCATATATTTTGCATAGCGATAGTCAATTTGTAAACAAGGTCCTTTTCCGATGAAGTAATGGCGGATTTTACTCATTTATCACATTTGAAGGGATAATTTTGCTAATTTTTAGTCAAACGTGGGATTTTTTTTTAATACAGTGTCTTATGACTTTAATTTAATAATTAGCTTTGAAATAGTTCCCAAAACATTATATTTATCTTTTAAGGGATTTTTACAAGTAATTTTTTCAAAGTTCAAAATTCATTGAATTTTTGGGTTTTTTGACCGTCGTAATTACATATTTTATTATAATTTATTTTTCACACGTAAATATGCATTTTTTTTCGTTTAGAGATTAAGTTTAGGCTTTTATCTTTCAAACACAATCAAAGTTTACACGGAAACTAATTAAATAATTAATGATAAGCGCTTTTTAATAAGCATAGTCCGTACAAGAAGGCGCCATTTTTGCACATACCTACTAACTACCATATCACAGAATGGTTCTTAAGCGTCATGGTATAGTGATTTTATTATTATTATTATTATTATTATTATTATTATTATTATTATTTGATATGCAAATTACCATATCACATTGTAGTCTTAAGAGCAATGTTTTATAATAATAATAATAATAATAATAATAATAATAATAATAATAATAATAATAATAATAACAATAACATATATATATATTAGTGAAAAAAACTGAATTGTTTTTACATTTGGTTATTGGGGAAGTTGTCATTTGATAATTACCACTGGAGAGCCATGAATTTTATAACTGTTCTATTTTTAAATCTCTAAAGAGTATCATGGTAAACAGCTGATGATCCCCGTTTAATATTTGACAATTAAGCTAAGGTCCCCTGTTTTTGTTTCATTATTATAATACTTGAATCCCCTTTTGTATTTTTACATTTTTCCAGCGGTAAGTCGACTTATGCAAGTGCTAAGTCTGCGATATTTTGGATTTAGTTAGTATCCCTAGGAATTAAAACATTTGCATTTTTTTCTTTGTATAAAATGACTTAAAACTTCTTTAGACGAGTGTTAATTAAAAATAACTATTTTAATGTTATTTTTTTTCGCATTGAAGTCACTACTGTAAGGCTGGTTACCCGTATCATCAGTATAGACTACACTCTCAAGCCTTGGTAGAGAAAGTAGTATCGGAGAAGAAAATCTAAAACATGACCACAATTATTCTCGTCGTTGTTGCTTCTAGCAGTCTTGGATTTCTTCACGTCACTAAACTTAAGCAATGATAAATCAGGAGAAATGCAGTTAGCGATTAGGCAACCATTGCGTCACCATACATTATTCAGTGTGAAGCCACTATTTCAGGGAGTATCCATTGTTTTTGTAGACTGGAAGAGACCAGTTCGTTATCAGTCAAATGGCTCCGTGATGTCATAACGTAAAAGTCAAATTTTGATTTCTGATTTAATTCGATTACATCAAAACACAGTGATCTCATTTAGTTATTAGAATTCTTTTATTTGAATTGATTAACCCATTTCAACTTTTATTAAAAATAAATATTTGCCTTTGACACAATTCATAATAATTATTAAATTCAAGTTAGATTAATCATTCAAATCTTTGTAGATTCCCGCGTGGACATCGAAAAAGACGTCTGCTCACTTCGAAGGTGTAACGTCAAAAACATTATTCATCTCGCTTCTCTGGTACGTACTTCCTCTCATGACGTAATAGCCTGTGACGTAATCATAGCTCTAGTCTGTAAACTTTTAATGGAATTTTACACTACTCTAAGCTTATGCTTACTCTAGCCTCGTGTGAAAAAATACTGTTTTTAACATTATTTTTACAAACCCCTCTCTAATCGCGTTACAAAAGCACCAATTTTTATTTATATTTATTTTTCAAATATTTTTGTGTTTGCTTTATTTATTCATTCAAAGACTTTTGTAGTATTTTATAGTCATTTTTATTATTAAAGTTATTATTATTGTTCTCGCATCAGCCGTTTACCATTGTGCTCTCCTCGGTGGAGGCTCAGTAGTTTTCTCTAGAATTTGAGTAACAATAAGCCTTCTCCAGATTCCAGTAGTCTCCGTAACCATCCAGTCGATATCTAGATGATGCTATACATCCTCGACCTTTTTATCCTCTTAATCCCCCCGCGGGCAGTTTCCGTGGTACCAATCTATGTTTATGCCACTACGTTCTATTTTTTGGGGGGAGGGTGATGTCATATTACATTATTTTTCTTATATATTTACCAATGTAGTCTCAGCTCCATTGTGCTCGTTTTAATTAGCTTCATCTATATTTCTAGCTGTAACTTGGTTATGTGGGTTGGTTTCCGCAATCTAGGATTTTTCTTAATATGTCAGCCGTTTTCATATGCGCCGTGATTTCTATAGCGCCAATTCTCATTTTGATTACAATTTAATATAGTCATTTTTTTCATATTTTCATTAATAAAGAAAAGTAATTCAGAAATATTATTTTATATATTTTAAAACGTGTTGCAAAATTTAAATATACATTTTGTAATTGTAACTTTGTAATCAGGCAGAAAGTTAGTTGTTAATAGAATTACTTTTCTTCTCAGCTTTTGTTGAAATTTATATTTATATTTTCTGCTTTGTGTTCCAATGCGAATAACACGATATTTTTCTACATTAAAATTCAATTTCCCCAATTTAATAAACAAGCTGTTCGTACTTAATTTTAGATTGTAAAAAAAAGAGGAAATCTTTTTCTTGTAAAACAAACAAATTAAATATTCCTTTTGTTTTTATATATTTTAGATATTAAATGCTTTGTTCTCATCGACCACCGTCCCTCATTTATTCCCTACGTGGCAATTTGAAATATCAAAAAATGTCGCGACATCACGGGGTGAGGTGATCAAACAGAAAGGAATCCAAAACAAGGGAATGTCGTATAAATCATGTTCGGTAGAATTCAATTGGTCAAGTGGCGTGTGTCGGTGGTGACAGAATGCGTGGATTATTTTGATTGCCAAAGAAGCAGACAGGAAGTGGCGCTATTTTGTTTTCAGACATAAATCAATTGAACAGCGGTAAACATCGAGAACCATTTACTTTTTGCTCTTGTAATTAAGGGGGGGGGCGTAGTTAAATACATAGAGTTATTGGTTATTCATTAAACAGACTTCACGATGTCTTTGGTTAGTTTTTTCAAAGAATATCCTATCTAACTAATGTCTATGTTCCCTTAAGAACAAAATGTACGAAACTATTACACGCATATCGATATAAACATGCTTTTAAGTGAACAAAGGCTTTGCGAAGAAGTAACTCTCTAAGCAACTACTATCCTAGCCCAAAAAGAAGAACAAGTCTACATCATTGTAAGCAACAGTCGCCGCCGGTATTATATTACTTTCTTTTTAAAAATCTTAGATGTGTGTCAATGAAGGGTGAGTGGGATACCTCTCCTGGTGGGTTTACCACGCCCCAGACACCAATATGACCATGTCTATATCACGGATTAAATTCACACAGATATACGTTATATCGTTTGTGCTATTGAAGGCGTTTTGATTACTACGACCAGCTTACACCATGAAATATTTACTAACTAAATACGGGTCACGCTTTCTGCATTTACGGCGGTTTGATTAGCTACAATACTATTCTAGAATAACCGAATAGGATTAACGAACACTAAACAAACAACCGTTGAAATTTAAAAATGCCCTCAGATACCAATCTGACCATGTCTATGGAGGTGGCGGTGGTTAAGTGGATAACGACACAGACTGACGACTTGGGTGTGCCAAGTTCGAATCCAGCCAATCGCATGATACCACTTTGAAAGGGATGTTGGCCACCATTACGTAGTTCCTCCTGCAAGAATGCCGACAACAGAATCAAACCGGTCAACAAAGTTGTGCCATTCTGATTCATACGAATTTACGTGACGTTACCATGTCTATGTCCCGGACTGAATTTACTCAGATACACGATAAATTGTTTGTGTTATTTAAGGCGTTTTTATTATTTTAATTTGTTTTTTGGTGAGAGAAAAAAGATAAAGTTAAAATAAGAAATACAAAATTAAAATTAAAATAATAATAAAGATTGACCCAGTCTAGGAGAATTGCACTTACATTGATCAGGGGCAGAACAGATACTACACTTAGATCCTAATACGAAGGCCGGGAAAAGTCTTATCAACTCACAAGGTAATCATCAATGATTGCTCTCTGATAATTACCGGTGGTGTTCCATGGAGTCTGAATGACAACAAGTCTCCCCAAATTTCCAGTACTCTCCACATCTTTCAATAACCATTACAAATGACTTTGCGTTATCTCAACAGCCGCTGGTAAAGACCATTAGTCTTCTCTGAGATTTGGGTCGTAAAAAGCCTCCCCAATGTCTCAGTCCTTTCTGCACTATTCCAGTGGAGGTCTGGTTAGTGCTCTCCCTCCCCGGTCTTTCTATCCTCCTTGACCCTTCACGATTATTTTGCGTGGCATCAGCCGAAGCTGGGGCCATTTTTTGCCATTATTATGACATCCGTTCTCCTTGCTTGTATGAGTTTGTCTGTTTGTACATCCATATCCCAGAGGATTTTGTGTTTTTCGTTTTCTAGTACTGTCTGTGGTTTATGTTTGTACCATTTGTTCGAAAAGCCATCGTTTGCAGAGCTCCCAGTATACTGCTTCCACCACGCAGTCGTGGCTGTTCTTGTATTCTTTCACATAGTCGTGTAATTTCTTGTATTCTTTCACATAGTCGTGTAATTTCTTGTATTATCGTCGTCGTCGTCGTCGTCGTCGTCGTCATCATCATCATCATCATCATCATCATCATCATCATCATCATCATCATCATCATCATCATCATCATTATTATTATTATTATTATTATTATTATTATTATTATTATTATTATTATTATTATTATTGGGTCTATACCACCGCTATAGTAAGTTAGTCTAATGTTATATATTATATATGCTAGATAATACTTAGGTGCCCTTAACGATTGGTTATCTTAGATTTGTGCCTATGTCTACATTCAGAGATTAATTCACTCCTTAAGTATGTTATTATGTTCATACTTAAATATTTTAAATTTTCTTCTAAGCACATATTACATCTCTATTTAAAGTCTCTATATATAGTGTGTGAGTGCGTGTCAGAGAGAGAAAGAAAGAGTGGGTTGAAACACACACACACACACACATATATATATATATATATATATCGAGAGAGAGAGATAGAGAAGGAAAGACAATGAGAGAGAGAAGGGGAGATGGAGATGAAGACGAAGAAAGAGAGAGAAGCATAGCGATATATTTGTTTCATTTTAAAAGTCATACGAAAAAAATTAGAAATAAACAATCTATTTTAAAATTGTGGAAATTCTCAGTAATTTGATGAATATTATTCAAGAAAGTTTTAGATTCGTTATTAGATAAGAATGTTTAAAGCTTCAAACAGACAATTGCGAAGTTGGTTTAACTTTGTGTGTGAGTGAACATATCTTGATAATCTTTTCAGTTTGGTGTTGTTTGTAACAGGTGCGAAAGGAGAAGAGGCATATAAGAGAGAGAGAGAGAGAGAGAGAGAGAGAGAGAGAGGGAGAGAAGGGGGTGTCAGAGAACGAGTGTAATATGAACGATATGAACGAAAAATAGACAAATACAGTGGGATACAGAGAAAGAGAGAGCGACGATGAGGAATACAAGACAGAAGCGAAGAGAAAGAGAGAGATGTAGAAAGAATGAAGAGAGAGAGAGAGAGAGAGAGAGAGAGAGAGAGAGAGAAAGGTGGGGGGATAGAGGCAGATATAGAGAAGGAGAAAGAGAGAGAAAGAGGGGAGGGCGAGATAGATAGAATAAGACAGAACTAGTAAAAAGGGAGAGAGAAGAAGAAAGAGAGAGAGAAACAAGGGAGATACATTCAAAAGCAAGAAAAATAGAAAAAGAGTAGAAAGTGATGGGTATATACACACACACACAGACACACCTTAATATAACTTTATATATAGCTCTACTAGCATGAGGAGCACTATTGAAGTAAATATCGAAACCAAACTATATAGATGATATTTTCATATTACAATATGCGATCAAAGGTAGAATATTTTTCTAGTATATCACTACTTCTCCTTCCCAAAAAGGAGAAGGTAATGCATGGAAAGATGCTATCATAACCACAAAACAGATACTACACTACCCTCTAAAATACAAGAAAATAGAAGGGGTAATGCTAGTTGGGAATACAATATGATGCCCTCAAGGCGATATTTTTAAAATGTAATTATCCACAGACATGTGTTTCGTAGCTTACGACTCATAAGCGTTGATTAACACACATTATATATATATATATATATATATATATATATATATGAAAGGATAAAATAATCCGACGGTACGAATGAAAAAGGAAACAACGGAAGATTTAAGAACTCAACGTTTCGTCAAACCGTTGCTTGGGCTTTTTCAAGAGCGAAAAATGCTAAAAACGGCAAAAAAACGAGAATATCTGTCATTTTGGCAATATTGATAGTTTTTAATGAAATTTAAATTTATGTAGAAGGGAAAGATATGCAAATATGTACATGAGCACAATTAATACACACACACATATATATATATATATATATATATATATATATATATATATATATATATACAAAAAAAGAAAAAAAAACATATACATGCATATATAAATACACACACACACACACACACACACACACACACACACACATATATATATATATATATATATATATATATATATACATAAAAAGCAAAAAACATACATACGCATATATATGTGCACGAAAAAATATATATACAAAATGTGTACAGAAGTAGTATTGGAAAAAGGAAAGGAGAAATTAAAGAGAACAAAGGGGATCCAAATAGAAAAGTAATTTTAAAGTAGGGAATCATCCGGTGTCTAAATATATCTTATTTTCATTAATAATAGTTTTAGATTAGACATAATAGAAGCCCATTCTTTGTTTTATTGTATTTGTGGAATGGAGTAGATAGGTTTTTCCTATCGCCAGCCTACGCACTCCTTCTTTGGTTATTAGTCAGGTGCAGAGGTAACAGCGCTGGGACGCCTCTAAACGCTCAGTGTCTAGCCTTGTTTCCTTACTATGGCAATGAACTACTGAATGAAATTACTATTTGGGCAACTTGGGGAAAGTTTTTTCGTCACTAAGTCTTACATGACCAGACTGGGTATTTCTTGTTCCAACAGGTTTATGGTACAGGTTAGACAGCTTGTTTGGCTGCTGTTTCCGACTGACAGGAAGGAGCCCAAACTCTTGGGTAGTGCTAAGAACAGCTGCTCCATCATCAGTTGCATAATACCGAGGGTAGTTGTATGTGCCATGTCGTGCATGGAAAGGGACCCTGCAATTATCTCCGGTGGCCTTTCCCGAGGCCACAACCCCCATGGATCACGTCGTGACGAATGGACTGTTTGTGTTAGCTTATTGGCACTAAGCAAGTACCCACCTTGGCCAACCCACTCTATAATCAAAACAAACATGTCATTACAAAAAAAATAAAAGCAAACCTAAACCAGACACCCAACAAAAAACACTTTCGCCTCCGCCCTTGAGGCTCGTATTCACAAATATACGGGGACTTAGAACCAACATCAACGACGTAGAAACCTTTCTCCTGACAAACTCCCCGGATATCCTAGCTCTAAGTGAAACTAACCTTCAATCCTCAATCTCCTCTCACCACTTTGACATGGCTGACTACCTCCCACTCTACCGTAAAGACTCTGACAAACATATGCACGGGCTAGGAGTTTATGTTCGGAACACCCTCCCCCTGTCTAGAGAACGTAGGTTAGAATCAGATGACCAAGACTACATGTGCTTTAGATTGACTTTACATCACAGCGTCAGTTACTTATATTTCTTATATCGCTCCCCGTCGACCCAGGACTGTAGTCTGCTAAACTCTGTCTCTGAAAGTATAGATAGAGCACTCTCAATTGTTTCGATTGCCCAGATACATGTATTTTGGGATTTTAATGCCCACCACCGTGACTGGTTGGGATTCTCCAGCCTTACTGACGCAGCCGGCAACTCTACGTATAATTTCTCCTTAGCTCACCCTCTCTCTCAGACTGTCAATTTTCCGACCCACATCCCCGATCGAGGAGACCAACAAGCCTCACTTCTAGACCTTTTCTTGACCTCAATGCCCGAGGCTTGTGTGACAAAAGCTCATAGCCCACTCGGGAAAGCTGATCACATTGTACTAATGGTACATATCACCCTAAAAAGTCGTCCAAAAACTGATGAACCGTTGCTCAAAACAACAAGATACTACAAGCAGGCTGATTTCGAGTCAATCAGAGATCACATCAGTGACGCCCCATGGGGGGAAACCTTCTTACTCCCTGCCGACCAGTATGCAAACGAACTAACTGAATGGGTCAAAGCAGGCATTGAAGCCTATGTTCCCATGCGAAAATTCTTTAGCAAGCCTCACTCTCCTCAATGGTTCACCTCGGAATGTGCAGCTGCCATTTCTGAGAGGCAACAAGCATTCAGTAAATTCGGCCGCCATAAGTCAGCTACTAATAGACATAAATTTATAGAGTAAAGAAATAAATTCAAGGCCGTGATAGGTGAAGCGAAGAGAAGGTATAATGAGTTAACAAAAAAACGCATCCAGTCACAGAAACTAGGTACTCGTGATTTCTGGAAAATCTACAATAGTGTAGTGAATAATGGTCAATCAACGATTCCCCCACTATCAAGTCACAATGATGTCGTATGCACGGCTACTGATAAGGCTGAACTACTTGCCCAGCGCTTAGCTTCTAACTCTACTTTAGACTCAGATAACCACCCCCTCCCTGAATTCCCTTTGCGGACCGAAGTCACACTTGATAACCTGGTCATCACCCCATCCCAGGTCAGAGACATCATAAAAAACCTTGACACCTCTAAAGCTTGTGGGCCTGATCTTATACCTGTAATAGTAATAAAGAAATGCTCTGCTGAACTGGCCCCTGTCCTCTCCAAACTCTACAATAAATGCCTAGCAGAATCTTGCTTCCCCGATAGCTGGACAATTGCCTCTGTGGTACCAGTCTACAAGAGTTCTAGGAATAGAACCGATCCCCAGAACTATCGCCCAATCAGTCTGCTACCGATCTTTGCTAAAATCTTGAATCCTTAATCAATCTAGCGATAGTACAGCACTTAGATGATGCTAAACTTCTTTCTGACCGCCAGTATGGATTTAGACAAGCACGATCTACTGCAGACATCTTAATGGTCATCTCTGAACACATGTATCATACACTTGACAAGGCAGGTGAAGCTAGGGCAGTAGCACTTGATATATCCAAGGCCTTTGACAAGGTATGGCATAAAGGGCACCTCCTGAAAATACGATAATACGGTATTACTGGGCAATTATTTAATATAATTACATCCTTCCTAGACAAAAGAAAAATCCAGGATGTCCTCGATGGCCATTCATCTAAGCAACATGACATAAATGCTGGTGTACCCCAGGGATCTATCCTTGGACCTTTGTTGTTCCTGATCTATATAAACGATCTCCCTGGTGACATAGTGTCTGAGATTGATTTATTTGCTGACGGCACCACGCTTTACTCTCGCCATGTTGGCAAAACCGACGAGATCATATCCAGGGCATTGGCTGAATCTTTAGAAAATGACCTCCAGGCTGTAGTTGATTGGGGTCATAAATGGTTGGTAACTTTTAATGTCGCAAAGACAAGGCTCCTTTCCTTCAATAACTACAAGAAACCTCTCCAACCACCGATTGTCATGGCTAATAACACCCTACCTGAGAGTTAATCATTCAAACTCCTCGGCGTAACCTTCACAGGTAACATGAATTGGAACAAATACATTGAAGACATTGCCAGGGCTGCCGCAAAGAAGGTGGGCTCCATCTACCGTGTTAGTAAACTCTTCACACCTGACATTATCCTGTATCTTTACAAAGCCACCATCAGCTCATGCATGGAGTATTGTTGTCACATCTGGGCCGGTGCAGCATCTACTAGTCTCTCCCTCCTTGACAAGGTCCAAAAAAGAATCACCACCCGAATAGGTCCCTACCTGTCAGCCAAGCTCCAGTCCTTGTCCCATCGCCGCAATGTAGCATCCTTGTGCTTGTTTTACAAACACTTCAGTGGATTATGCTCCGATGAATTGGCTACTCTGGTGCCCCCTAGACGTGAATTCACTAGACTAACTCGACAATCAACTAAATCTCATTCATTAACTGTGGAGGTCCCCAGATGCCGGAGAGCCTTCTATTCAAATAGCTTCTTTCCTCGTGCTGCTGGCCTCAAGCACTCCTTCCCTGCCAACTGTTTCCCCAATACCACAGACATGCAGAAATTCAAAACTAATGTAAACAGACATCTCGCTGCACAGATCCCAATTTAGGTTATCCCCTACCCCCAATATTCTCCCCTCTTCTTTTTCTCAGTAGCCCTTACGTTTACAGTTTGTTTGGGGTAAACTTTGTTAAAAAAACAAAAAACAAAAACAAAAGCTGATTCAATCAACCGAAGCATAGACTTATAATCCAGTGTCTAAATATATCTTATTTTCATTAATAATAGCTTTAGATAGGTTGGTGGGGACATAATAGAAGCCCATTCTTTGTTTTTTAACATTTTTTGAATGGGCTATAAAAGCTGATTTGATCAATCGACGTGTAGACTTATAATCCGGTCTCTAAATATATCTTATTTTCATTAATAATAGCTTTAGATAGGTTGGTGGGGACATAATAGAAGCCCATTCTTTGTTTTTTAGCATTTTTTGAATGGGCTATAAAAGCTGATTTGATCAATCGACGTGTAGACTTATAATCCGGTGTCTAAATATATCTTATTTTCATTAATAATAGCTTTAGATAGGTTGGTGGGGACATAATAGAAGCCCATTCTTTGTTTTTTAGCCTTTTTTGAATGGGCTATAAAAGCTGATTTGATCAATCGACGTGTAGACTTATAATCCGGTCTCTAAATATATCTTATTTTCATTAATAATAGCTTTAGATAGGTCGGGGGAGACATAATAGAAGCCCATTCTTTGTTTTTTAGCATTTTTTGAATGGGCTATAAAAGCTGATTTGATCAATCGACGTGTAGACTTATAATCCGGTGTCTAAATATATCTTATTTTCATTAATAATAGCTTTAGATAGGTTGGTGGGGACATAATAGAAGCCCATTCTTTGTTTTTTAGCATTTTTTGAATGGGCTATAAAAGCTGATTTGATCAATCGACGTGTAGACTTATAATCCGGTCTCTAAATATATCTTATTTTCATTAATAATAGCTTTAGATAGGTCGGGGGAGACATAATAGAAGCCCATTCTTTGTTTTTTAGCATTTTTTGAATGGGCTATAAAAGCTGATTTGATCAATCGACGTGTAGACTTATAATCCGGTGTCTAAATATATCTTATTTTCATTAATAATAGCTTTAGATAGGTTGGTGGGGACATAATAGAAGCCCATTCTTTGTTTTTTAGCATTTTTTGAATGGGCTATAAAAGCTGATTTGATCAATCGACGTGTAGACTTATAATCCGGTGTCTAAATATATCTTATTTTCATTAATAATAGCTTTAGATAGGTTGGTGGGGACATAATAGAAGCCCATTCTTTGTTTTTTAGCATTTTTTGAATGGGCTATAAAAGCTGATTTGATCAATCGACGTGTAGACTTATAATCCGGTGTCTAAATATATCTTATTTTCATTAATAATAGCTTTAGATAGGTTGGTGGGGACATAATAGAAGCCCATTCTTTGTTTTTTAGCATTTTTTGAATGGGCTATAAAAGCTGATTTGATCAATCGACGTGTAGACTTATAATCCGGTCTCTAAATATATCTTATTTTCATTAATAATAGCTTTAGATAGGTTGGTGGGGACATAATAGAAGCCCATTCTTTGTTTTTTAGCATTTTTTGAATGGGCTATAAAAGCTGATTTGATCAATCGACGTGTAGACTTATAATCCGGTCTCTAAATATATCTTATTTTCATTAATAATAGCTTTAGATAGGTTGGTGGGGACATAATAGAAGCCCATTCTTTGTTTTTTAGCATTTTTTGAATGGGCTATAAAAGCTGATTTGATCAATCGACGTGTAGACTTATAATCCGGTGTCTAAATATATCTTATTTTCATTAATAATAGCTTTAGATAGGTTGGTGGGGACATAATAGAAGCCCATTCTTTGTATTTTAGCATTTTTTGAATGGGCTATAAAAGCTGATTTGATAAATCGACGTGTAGACTTATAATCCGGTGTCTAAATATATCTTATTTCATTAATAATAGCTTTAGATAGGTTGGTGGGGACATAATAGAAGCCCATTCTTTGTTTTTTAGCATTTTTTGAATGGGCTATAAAAGCTGATTTGATCAATCGACGTGTAGACTTATAATCCGGTCTCTAAATATATCTTATTTTCATTAATAATAGCTTTAGATAGGTTGGTGGGGACATAATAGAAGCCCATTCTTTGTTTTTTAGCATTTTTTGAATGGGCTATAAAAGCTGATTTGATCAATCGACGTGTAGACTTATAATCCGGTCTCTAAATATATCTTATTTTCATTAATAATAGCTTTAGATAGGTCGGGGGACACATAATAGAAGCCTATTCTTTGTTTTTTAGCATTTTTTGAATGGGCTATAAAAGCTGATTTGATCAATCGACGTGTAGACTTATAATCCGGTGTCTAAATATATCTTATTTTCATTAATAATAGCTTTAGATAGGTTGGTGGGGACATAATAGAAGCCCATTCTTTGTTTTTTAGCATTTTTTGAATGGGCTATAAAAGCTGATTTGATCAATCGACGTGTAGACTTATAATCCGGTCTCTAAATATATCTTATTTTCATTAATAATAGCTTTAGATAGGTCGGGGGAGACATAATAGAAGCCCATTCTTTGTTTTTTAGCATTTTTTGAATGGGCTATAAAAGCTGATTTGATCAATCGACGTGTAGACTTATAATCCGGTGTCTAAATATATCTTATTTTCATTAATAATAGCTTTAGATAGGTTGGTGGGGACATAATAGAAGCCCATTCTTTGTTTTTTAGCATTTTTTGAATGGGCTATAAAAGCTGATTTGATCAATCGACGTGTAGACTTATAATCCGGTGTCTAAATATATCTTATTTTCATTAATAATAGCTTTAGATAGGTTGGTGGGGACATAATAGAAGCCCATTCTTTGTTTTTTAGCATTTTTTGAATGGGCTATAAAAGCTGATTTGATCAATCGACGTGTAGACTTATAATCCGGTGTCTAAATATATCTTATTTTCATTAATAATAGCTTTAGATAGGTTGGTGGGGACATAATAGAAGCCCATTCTTTGTTTTTTAGCATTTTTTGAATGGGCTATAAAAGCTGATTTGATCAATCGACGTGTAGACTTATAATCCGGTGTCTAAATATATCTTATTTTCATTAATAATAGCTTTAGATAGGTTGGTGGGGACATAATAGAAGCCCATTCTTTGTTTTTTAGCATTTTTTGAATGGGCTATAAAAGCTGATTTGATCAATCGACGTGTAGACTTATAATCCGGTGTCTAAATATATCTTATTTTCATTAATAATAGCTTTAGATAGGTTGGTGGGGACATAATAGAAGCCCATTCTTTGTTTTTTAACATTTTTTGAATGGGCTATAAAAGCTGATTTGATCAATCGACGTGTAGACTTATAATCCGGTCTCTAAATATATCTTATTTTCATTAATAATAGCTTTAGATAGGTTGGTGGGGACATAATAGAAGCCCATTCTTTGTTTTTTAACATTTTTTGAATGGGCTATAAAAGCTGATTTGATCAATCGACGTGTAGACTTATAATCCGGTCTCTAAATATATCTTATTTTCATTAATAATAGCTTTAGATAGGTTGGTGGGGACATAATAGAAGCCCATTCTTTGTTTTTTAGCATTTTTTGAATGGGCTATAAAAGCTGATTTGATCAATCGACGTGTAGACTTATAATCCGGTCTCTAAATATATCTTATTTTCATTAATAATAGCTTTAGATAGGTTGGTGGGGACATAATAGAAGCCCATTCTTTGTTTTTTAGCATTTTTTGAATGGGCTATAAAAGCTGATTTGATCAATCGACGTGTAGACTTATAATCCGGTGTCTAAATATATCTTATTTTCATTAATAATAGCTTTAGATAGGTTGGTGGGGACATAATAGAAGCCCATTCTTTGTTTTATTGTATTTGTGGAATGGGCTATAAAAGCTTATTCAATCAATCGATGCGTAGACTGTAGTCAATCCATGAAGAATAATCAAATAAAAGTCAAACTGGCAAACCACAGTGGTTAATCTCTTTCCGCTTCTTCCAATCAGTAATCAATAGTTCAGGAACAATTCTTACTTCACCGTCTCTTCTTTCAGCCTCACTCTCCTCTCCCCTAGCTCTTCAAAGCTCAATGAAACAAGTACAGTTTGTATACTACTTATTGCCCAACCTATGCAAATTTACTGTCAATCTAGCTTCCAAATTCTCCAAACAGCCAATTTGCAAAGGGTGACAACTCAAACCACATAGACCTATCATCCGGTGTCTAAATATATCTTATTTTCATTAATAATAGCTTTAGATAGGTCGGAGAAGAGATAATAGAAGCCAATTATTTGTTTTATTGTATTTGTGGAATGGGCTATAAAAGCTGATTCAATCATTCGATGCATAGACTTATGATCCGGTGTCTAAATATCTTATTTTCATTAATAATAGCTTTAGATCGGTTGGGGGAGATATAATAGAAGTCCATTCTTTGTTTAATTGTGTTTGTGGAATGGGCTATAAAAACTGATTCAATCAATCGACGCGTAAACTCATTATGTCTTGTTTTAATTAAGGTAGAGTTATTAAAGTCAAAGGAATGCCCATATTCTATAGTGTGAGCACATAAGGCGTTGAGTGTGTCATTAGTTTTGATTGTTCTTTTGTGCTCATAAATTTCCTTGTCTGTGTTGCGCTGCGTCTCCCAATGTTGACCCTATCACAATCAAGACATGGGATGGAATAGATCTCAGCTTTGCCTGTCGGTGAATTCTCGACTTGAGATTTGTTGATAAAATCCATAATAGTTGATGAAGTTATTTGGGTAATACTAATACCTTGTGTTAAGGTTTTGTGTAAATGGGGTTGTTGTTAGAGTTAGTCGGTAAAGCTATGTGTCTATTTATTATAAGGTTGATTGATGAGTAGTTTTGTTTTTGATTTAGTTAATCTGTAGAGCTTTTCTTTTTCAGGTTTGTATAAAATGCATTTGGTACTGTAATGTTTTGACGGTGTGTTCAATGGGTTTAAATTCCTCATTTAGATATTAGTTGCTACATATCATAAGCGCTCTGAGGTAAAATCCAATTATGATACCCGTTTTTACTTTATTATTATGGTGCGAATAAAACTGACTCATTCTTATTGGTTGGTTTATGCTAGACTTTATAATATAATTTAAGTAAACTTAACAAAAAACTCGGCATCTTAATCTTCAACAGCAGATGGAGATCCAGTTTCCGCCTTGAACTCATCCAAAACTTCTCTGATACTCTCCAAGATGGAAGTCTTGAGTTTCAGACTTAAATTCGCCACTGGAATTTACCCCAAAATAACAACTAGACAGACGGGTCGCAGAGTACAAGCGACCCCCACAGAGATGGCGAGAGGACTCATTCCTTTTTCTCAACGGTCACATTCTTAAGACTCAAAAGTGAGAAGGTGGAGGCCCACAGAAACATACACTCTCGCCCCCATTCTATATTTATCTTTTTCGTCTCTCAAGCCGGTGAACAGAAAGTTTTAAAAGGAAAAATTAAAAAAATGTATACACGATTGGCGATATCTCCTTTTTTTCTAATATTCCTCAAGCTGGGAGGTAAAATAATATTTTAAAAGAAAAAAAACATATCTTCGCTCGATGATATTTCACATACTCTAAGGCTGTATATTTAAATTAAAAATCTAGCTTTTGGATTACGTCACACAAGAAACCTGACATTTAGGGAATATTTATTAATTTATGTCTAATACCTATTGTTAAAAGTTCACAAAAATTGTGTTACTGAATTTTCCCGAAGGGCTTCCATCTCCTCTTTTCCTCATTTGCATAAAACTAAGCCGACATTACCCACTCGTACGCCTAGCAGCTGTGTTCCGAAATTCTTACAGAGTGGTTAATTAATTTAGGAGTGAATCCTATACATAGAAATATATAAACATATGCAAATGCCTAACTTTATTTACACATAGATAAATACACACATGAATACACATTGGTCTTTATTATAGAACGGAATGTAGATTTATGCGTGCGTTGGATGGGGGTCGGGGGTGTCGAGATACCAATAAAGAGTCGTAGATGCAATTAAAAGTGTAAAAAGAAAACTGACGAAACGCTGGAAAAGTTCACTTGACGACGTTATTAAGCAAACTTATGGCGAAATACTTTGAAAGGCAGAACCTCATTCGCTTAATGATAGTCGACAATAGAGCTTCAGCTTTTGTCGCTATCGATTTGTTTGCCCATCTGTCGACCTCGGCCTCCTTTTCAGCTCGCGGCAGATTGATCTAGATTCAGCGGCCTTGCCCTATTTCAGCTTACCTATCTACATACCTATCTATTTATCTATCGATCTATGTAATCCCCCCCCCCAACACACACTGTTCATTTTCTTTTTGTACATGGTGAGTCAGAAGTAACCGGACAGTCAATATGTTCTCATTGTAAGTTTACCGATTCCGTAAATATCAATGATTTTTATGATTTGAACCGAAAATGTTTCGACTCACCTATTATTTGAATTTCAATAAGGAAAACATTTCTTTAATGAGATCCAGAATTAAAATAATTTTACCTGGACAAATAAATTCTCTAAAAAAATAAATGTTACCGGACAAATATACCTGAAGAAATAAATTCAGTGGACAAATAAATGTTCCCGGAAAAATATACCTGGAAAAATATATACCTGGACAAATAAATACCCTATACAAGTAAATTTTCCCGGACAGTTATACCTAAGCAAGTAAATACCCTGGACAAGTAAATTTTCCATGACAAATATACCTAGACAAATAAATACCCTATATAAGTAAATATTCCCGAAAAATATACCTGGACAAATAACTACCCTATACAAGTAAATTTTCCTGGACAATATACCTGGACAAATTAATATCCTATACAAGTAAATGTTCCTGGACAATATACCTGGACAAATTAATGTCCTATACAAGTAAATTTTCCTGGACAATGTACCTGGACAAATTAATGTCCTATACAAATAAATGTTCCCGGAAAAATATACCTGGAAAAATATATACCTGGACAAATAAATACCCTATACAAGTAAATTTTCCCGGACAGTTATACCTAAGCAAGTAAATACCCTGGACAAGTAAATTTTCCATGACAAATATACCTAGACAAATAAATACCCTATATAAGTAAATTTTCCATGACAAATATACCTAGACAAATAAATACCCTATATAAGTAAATTTTCCATGACAAATATACCTAGACAAATAAATACCCTATACAAGTAAATTTTCCATGACAAATATACCTAGACAAATAAATACCCTATATAAGTAAATTTTCCCGAAAAATATACCTGGACAAATAACTACCCTATACAAGTAAATTTTCCTGAACAATATACCTGGACAAATTAATGTCCTATACAAGTAAATGTTCCTGGACAAATATACCTGGACAAATAAATACTCTGGACAAATAAATTTTCCCGGACAGTTATACCTGGACAAATAAATACCTTGGACAAGTAAATTTTCCTGGACAAATATACCTGGACAAATAAATACCCTGGACAAGTAAATATTTTCCTGGACAAATATACCTGGACAAATAAATACCCTATACAAGTAAAGTTTCCCGGACAAATATACCTGGACAAATAAATACCCATTACAAGTAAATTTTCCTGGACAAATATACCTGAACAAATAAATACCCTGTACATGTAAATTTTCCAGGACAAATATATCTGGACAAATAAATTTCCTTGGACAAGTAAATTTTCCATGACAAATTTACCTGGGGAAATAGATTACATGCTCAAGTAAATTTTCCCGGACAAATATACCTTGACAAATAAATATCATGGACAAATAAATTCTCTGGACTAATCAATTTTCTTGGAGAAATAAATTTTCACGGACAAATAAATTTTATCGAATAAATAGTTTCTGGACTTATGAAATTTCCCGGAGAAAATTTCCGGACAATGTGACCAAGTTGTTGACAAAAATAAATGAAAAGGAAAGAAAATTAGAGCAACTAAAATACACCTGGAAATCAAAGAATTCGAGCGGCAAGCTTGGCGCTTTAGCGACACAAAAAAGGAAACGGTTTCTAGTCTCAGCAGAACTCAATCTTTTTGTTTAATATAAGCATTTTGAAGGTTGGTTGGTGATCTTGGTTTTACGGCACCTCAACCTATCGAGTCTCAGATGATAGAACCACGTGACTTGCGTCTGCAATCAATAGAATGTTTCTTACGCAATGAAGCACCACATATTTCGAAGTTGAACGTCTTTTTTCGAAAAAAACAAACTAACATTGTTTCCACTTCATAGACGCACCACGTATTTCAAATTTTAACTTCTATGTCCTCTTCCCATCAGCCATCTTGAGAAAGTCTTTGAACAATAAAGACGAAACGTCGATGAACATATAAACAATTTTCGATTTTCATTTTTTAATTTCCATATATACATATAAACATGAGGTTCTGTCGCCGTACACACACACACACACACACACACACACATACACGCACACACATATCGATGAATCTTCTTGAAAAACACTTTCATTAATTAATCCGCTAAACAAGCCAATTTCCTTTATGCGTTTTCATATCGAATCAAACCAAATTTGCGATTATTGCGGAGCTTGATTCAAATGAACAAAATTGTTCTTTCCCTTCGAATACAAGTAATTAGTTTCGCATTTTTCTTTCTTTTCGTTCTTTTAAACACGCCATCGCATCTCTCAGAGGATGTGTCCGTCGTCAACACTTCAGTTTTGAATAGAATTCTTCAGCGCTAACCACTCTTATCGAATGGACGCCTGACAACATTATTCACTTTGGTTTTAATTAACAACTACTTACTATCCCGCCTGTCATATTTTCGCGCCATCCCGTATTTCCCAAAGTGTTTCGATTGAATCGCCACTCTCCTTATTACACAATATTGGCTATCGATTTCATGTTTTTGGCGTGATCAATATAATTACAGAAATCAGTTAAAAATTGAAGAGAAAATCACGTTGTATAAATGACATAGAAGTCTTTTAAGATGAGAAACCGTGAATTGAAAAGCTGTTAACTAAAAACAAGCATCTATCCCACTGTTGCTCAAAGATGGACGAGGAACCCTGGATATCCCTGCTCGTAGCCACGAACACATAATATATATATATATATATATATATATATATATATATATATATATATATATATATATATATATATATATAAATAAATATATATATAAATATATAAATAAATAAATATATATATATAAATATATATATATATATATTTATATATATATTTATATAAATATATATATATATTTATTAATTTTATACGTACATAAAATTACGTACGTATAAAATAAATTAAAAAAAATATATATTAACGAAACATACATCCTATAAAGTTAAGGGTGTCTAATAATGCAATTTTCTGCATCTTAATCACTTAGGAAGTGAGACAATCGAAATAATAGTAAGCAAAAGAAAAACAACGAACGCTGCAATCACCAATAAAAATAATTACATAAAAATACAATATATATATATATATATATATATATATATATATATATATATATATATATATATATATGATGAGTTAATGAAAATAATTAGACCTGCAAAGGGAAGCAAATCTTTATCTTCGGTTGTTCAAAACATGGACGTTAAGTAGATAACAATATTTATTTTTCCCCTCTTTCATTCCTTAAGCCAAACTTTTCAAAGATTAAAATCTTATCATCAGAGGAAGCTAATGATGGATAAGTTGACAGATGAAGATAGCCAATATTCGAAATTTGAAAAAAAGTTTTAAATCCAATATATTTAGCTTTCCTTACCTCACAATAGGTTCAACTCTCTAAAAGTTTACCTTTTAGTTATAAATTTTCATATATATATATATATATATATATATATATATATATATATATATATATATATATATATATATATATATATATACTCATGGGAATTGCTCTATACTGATGACTTAATTATCATTGTTGAGTCCTTGAAATAGTTAAAGAACAAATTGGAAATATGAAAAACGGTCTGGAGATCAAGGGTTTGGTGTGAACTTGCCTAAAACCAAAGTGATGGTGTGTGGCTCTTGTCTACAATCCATAAGGGACTCTGGTCACTATCTTTGTTCTGTATGCCGGAAGGGTGTTAAAATAATGCAATATTGCAGTGAGCTGAAGGTTAAGTTAGCCCTGAACCCCAACTCCAGTGTAGGAAAAGCATGGGATAGGCACACTCTATTAACGACCGTCCTCCAAAGAGATGGCACGAGATGACAATACTCTGGAGGTAGTAGACTCTTTCGGAGTGCAGGCAATGGATGTGAACTCAATACATCCGCAAGAGTGAGGGCAGCTTGGGTGAAATTTCGTGCTTCTGACAACGTTACGTGCTGTCCCTCTCTACATTGGGAGTAAGTTATCTAGAAGCTGTGTGAGGAGCGTCATGATATATAGCAGTGAATGCTGGGCCGTCGCCCAGTTTTCTCTCGTCCGTCTGCAGCGCAATGGCAGATCCATGATCAGATTGATTAGCAACGTGAAATCTGACCCAACCTATCAGGTCAAAGGATTTTCTGAAAGCACTACACGTGCCCAACATAGTGGTTATTCTAAGAATGAATCGATTTCACTGGTATGGTTATGTGGAACGTTCATTCTGGATAAACCATTGCAGAAGCATGGATGTCCTAAATCGCAGGAAGGTTAGTCGGTCAAGGTAAATTTGGAAGCAAATAATTGGACAAGAATGCATAGAGTGGAATTTGGAGACTGCTGACCGTTGAACCGCGAGAAATGGAGAGTGGGCTTGCGTAATATCATGAAACGTCTGACCCCTGAAAAAGGGAAACGTGGCGTTTAATGAATATAAGTAAAAAAAATCATTCTAAGCTAGAAATAACATAAAATAAAATGAAATAAAACATCGTCTTTTCGATTTATGGATGTCCGGCGCGAACGCATCCCCCACGATATTAAAACAAAAATGTATACTAATATAGAATTCGTACCACTATGTGATTCTTCGTGGAATTGTCCCCGAAAAAAGTTGCTTGATCTTGTTATAGGGCGTTGTTTCAAACTGCATACCTGAACAGACACACAGACAGATATCAAATTTATAGTATAGATTATTCAAAGAATAAATGTTTCGCGAAAGTGGTGATAAGGTTCGCGTATCGTGTAATAAATACCGATGCGAGCTATCTCATCTCACTTTTCCATTCAAAATTCCATTTGAATGTCAGGGCTGAAGATTCTGGTTGTGTTGATCAGCATTTACTCTGTTTTCCGCAAATAGTTTCAGGTCGTCCCTACACATGAGGTGGTTGTCCTCCAGCTGTCAGTTCCAGTGCCCGTGTTTCCATTGATTTTTCAGTCAAATTGATGAGCTTGTCTGATATTTTATACATCATCAAGCATTCGATTATCAATATTTGAGTCATCATGTCTTAAGCTTTCTTGTAGTCGATCCATGCCATGACTATGTTCTTTTTTTCTGCTTTTTACCTCTTTTAGCATCTTTTGATCTATTTATAACAAGTCATGCGTCCCTCTTTTCCATTTCCGGCATCCATTCTGTTCCGCTGGGAAGTAGTCCACGGTTATTAAGTTGTTGACTTATTCTCTCAGTGTTGCTGTTAAGATTTTCCACATGGTTGGTAAACAGGTTATTGGTCTGTGGTTGCTGGGGGTCGTTTTATTATTATTATTATTATTATTATTATTATTATTATTATTATTATTATTATTATTATTATTATTATTATTATTATTATTACTAGCAAATATATGCTCCCTCCGGTCGCATATGTTTGCTAGTTATTTTCTTTAATTGCTCTCTATCTCTCTTTATCGCTCTCTTTTTCTCTCCCGCTTTTTCTCTCTCTTTCTTGAAATAGAACTTTCTGTGCATTCGAATAATCAGAGGACGGGTAACCAAATGTTGGAATGGTCGCCGGCTGTTTCATCATATTCCATTACAATCTAATTTAATTACGTAACTCAATTATATAGATAAAAAAAAAACAATGTCTTTAATTAATTATATTTATAATTTTTATTAAGATTATTATCAGGGAAACTATTTTTAATACATCTGGAAACCTCGAAAAAAAAACAATCATGAGTGTATATTTGCAAATATTAATTTATTAGAAGCTTTAAAACAAATTAATTATGTAAATTTGAAAGACGCGTGATGTTTGGGGAAGCTTTAGAATGAATATATAGGAGCTTATAAGTGAATCTAAAAAGAGAGCGATCAAAACTAATACTATAGTTTCAGCATCAGGCAGATACATAATCTCCATTATTATAGGGATTATTATTATTATTATTATTATTATTATTATTATTATTATTATTATTATTATTATTATTATTATTATTATTATTATTATTATTATTATTTACTCACTAGGAGTTATCACACTGGTCATCGTCAGTGATCGCCCACTGCCAACAACCTGTGGTATTTCCTGGAGTCTGAGTGACAACAAGTCCTCTCAGACTTCCAGTATGCTCCACCTCTTTTCGTTCATCACCGCTGATGACCTTGCGGTATCGCAACAGCCATCTACCACTGATCTCCCGCTGATAAGGGCCATTGGTCTTCTCTGGGGTTTGAGTGGCAACAAGCCTCCCCAAGGTCCCAGAGCTGTCCGCGCTCTCCTAGTGGAGGTCTGGTTTGCGCTTTCCCTCCTCGACCCTCTGTCCATAATTTTCGTGGTGTCAGCCTATGCTTGCGCCTCTCTCGTGCGGTTGTATTCTCCCCGGTTCTGTTTTCTTGTGCTTCCATGTGTTTGTTCTCCATTCGTTGCTTATGTGGGTTGGTTTCCGCATTCGAGGACATTTCTCAGGATTGTAGCTGTTTTGATCATTACTGTCCTTTGTATGGTCTCAGTTATCCCTTTAATTCCTATTTCTCCTAGTCTTTTCTCCATGTTTTTGGGGACTGTTCCTAGTGCTCCTATGATTATTGGTGTTATACTGACTTTCTTCATGTTCCATATTCCTTTCAGTTCTCTGGCAAGTTCAGTATATTTGCTTTTTTTTCCGTCTCTTTGATCTTCACTCTGTGGTCCGCTGGAACGGCAAAGTCTACGATTTTGCAGGATTTTTCTTTCTTGTGTATTATTATCATATCCGGTCTCCTTGCTGTTATGGGTTTGTCTGTTTGTACATTCA
>OY744522.1:201381432-201391432 GCA_963556195.1 Sepiola atlantica
CACCCTATACCAACTAAACTACATTCTTACGCGATACAGAAGCTATTCTCTCCAACAACTACTTCACGATCCCACCACATTTTACGCATTGTCGATTCTACTACCAACACACTTTTGTATATATAACTATTGTAGCATGTTCATTATCATGTACTCTTGATAAAGCCTTGTTCTAGGCGAAATATTGAATCAACAGATAACTGTTAATTTCTTTTTGCTTTATTCCTCATTTCAATTGTTGTTAACCATACAGTTTATCAGATTATATTCTTTAATAAACTAATGTTTATTGCTCTTTCGTTAAGCCAAGGCTTTTCAAAGATCGAAATCTTATCATCAAAGGAGATATACAGATGGATAAGTTGGCTGTGGAAAAGCCAAAGTTCAAACATTTGAAATAATATTATTAAAAATGGAGTGAGAAAGAGTTCGTGTGAAAAAGATATGGGATTTGTCCAGATGGTAATTGTCCGTTACTAAAGTGTCCATTGGACAGCCAACTTATCTATCTGTATAATTCCTCTGATGATAAGATTTCGATCTTTGAAAAGCCTTGGCTTAAGGAAAGAACAATAAATATTAGTTTATTAAAGAATATACCTTACATTGAACAATCTAAGTTTGAAATAAATCTGGACATTCGTACATGTTTATCACTCTTATTTTTTCTACCTTTATAATTGCTCTATCTCGTATATTGAGCTTAAACCATTTCACTATAGGTTCTATCTACTAAAAATTTACTTTTAGTTTATATATATATATATATATATATATATATATATATATATATATATATATATATATATATGTATGTATATATATATATATATATATATATATATATATATATATTGTGTTCGGGGCTGCGAGCAGGGATATAAGGGTTCCTCGTCTGTTCTCGAGTGTGTGAAGTTTAAGTAAATAATATTTAATTATTTTTACCTACATACGTCAGCGTTTCAAGCTTTCGCTCTCATCAGTGTAGGGAATGCTAATCTCAGACGGTCGTAACGTTTGAACCCGGTTACAGAATCAGCCTAGACTCTGCAAGCAAAAATCATAACTAAATGCCCACGAGACATTACCACGCCAAGAAAGGGAATTTAAGTTCTACTTATGTGAATGTTTTACACACATAATATATATATATATATATATATATATATATATATATATATATATATATATATATATATTATGTGTGTACAACATTCACAACAAAAACTCGTCTAGCTACAACCACTGTAAATAGTTTTGCTTTCTTCCCTTGTGTACCTAAAACTAAACGGAACTTCCATGAGCAAAGTTTGTTTCCAAGAGCTATCCGTCTGTGGAACACAATACCACGGGACTGCTTCCGAGCTGACTACAACATGGGCGTTTACAAGTCCAATCTTAACAAATTCTTGTTGCGCAGTCCTCTTAGCTAATCAAATTTTAGTCAGTTTCAACCATCATCACAAATCCTCAAGGTGATGTCTCACCACCGCCCACGTGACAATCACTTTAACCCTTATCCTCGAGTGGCCTTTGGGCCGTGACAAGCGGTGACTCGTTATTACGTAACACAAAACAAGACAAAAGAAAAACACATTTTCTTTGATAATCACCAACAAGCACTTTGTGTGCGATTCTGATTTTAAGTTAAATCGAAGAAATGCATGAAAATTCCAACGTAAATTGACGCATCTGTGAGTGAGAGATGGACTTTGTGTGTGCGAGAGAGGAGTGTGTGTACGCTTGTATATCCATATGAGAGAATGTGTTTTTATATGTGCGTATGGGAATGCGTGTATCTGTGTCTATTAAGAGAGAATGTATATGTACGTGTGTGTATAAATGTATGTGTGCCTTAAAGAGACAATGTGTATGCGTGCGCTTCTGCATAAGGCGGAGCATGTGGGCGTGCGCGTGTTTGTGGGTGGGTGGATGGTGGTAGGAAATAGTCGAATAAAAAGCCAACGACTCTTGTAGAGATTCAAAATATTGAAAACGAAGAAATTGCATTGATTTTCCCACGGCCATTTTGCAAAAAAAAGCTTTCAAAGTGAATTTCTGCAAATTGTTTAAACGCGGCGATATTGAAGTCACAGGCGATGGGTTTTATTCCTTTCTTTTGACGCTGCTTTTGCGGATCGCCAAACTGGATTCTTGGTGCCAAACTCGACAGTTTATTTTGGTAAAAACGAAAGGAAATTTCTGTTTATAACCGGAATGCATTTTCCGCTTGTTTGTTTGTTGTTACGTGTGTGTGTTTGGGCATAGAATCGATTCTTCAATAGAGGCCTAGAACTGAAGAAGACGTTGGGGATGCAAGAGTGCGTTGAGAAGAAGGGTTAGGGTTAGGGTTAGTAATCCATCGTAACATAGCGATGTATTTTCTGCTGTCGTATTTAGGGTTAGGGTTAGGGTTAGGGTTAGAAGAAAGGGTTAGGGTTAGGGTTAGGGTAAGGGTTAGGGTTAGAAGAAAGAGTTAGGGTTAGGGTTAGGCTAAGAAGAAAGGGTTAGTGTTAGGATTAGAAGAACGGGTTAGTGTTAGGGTTAGTAATCCATCGTAACAAAGCGATGTATTTTCTGCTGTCGTTGTACAAATGTTGGTTATAAATAAGTTGTTTTACATTAATTTTTAATTTGTAATATTTTAAAAATCTATATTTAATCTAAAATAGTTTGCTGAATTATTAGATGTTGGATACTAATACATTTTACATTTTCAAATTTTCTGCAACACCCTATAACAATTTGGAAAAAATATTTGAAAATTGACTCGTCAAGCTGATCAGGTAGTGGCTGCTATTGTTGAATTTTAGCTGAGGTTTGCACGCTCCGAGTGCTTTTTAAAAATCCATTATCTAATTTTGTTCATGAATTATGTCAATTATATTGAAAATTCCCCATTTTAAATTGACAGGGAAACAGAGGAATGTTGACATTGTTGTTGAGAATTGAAATCATTCGGCATGAAATCATACCAGTTCTAAATAATCATTCAATCAATTGATGGTCATTGTATTTTTTTTTATAACTGCCATAAAACAAGGCAACATAGAAATAAGATCTTCTTCCGACAGAGAGCGTGGTGACCTCCAGAATCGCTTTTGTCCCCACAAGAGCACGGTAGTCTTAAGAATCGCGTCTTTCTTCCAGAGATGATGGTAACCTTCAGAATAGCTTCTGAACTCAAAAGAGGGTTATAACCACAAGAATCGCTTCTATCCAGAGCCGATGCCAGAGGTATGAAACATCCAGAGGAGAAGGGAGAAACGGTTGTAGGAGGAAAGAGGCAATAGATGCTGAGTGTAGTTAATATATGGATTTTTCTTCCTACATTATATACAAATGTTGAGTTTTGTTTCAATAAAGCCACATCACCAAACGAATATGGTCGACTCCTTCGACCGGAATATCTTAGTCCAGATCTAATGACGCGTTTGTGTCCTTATTTTTACTCGCGTGTTATCGTGTTACCTTGTTTCTCCATAACCAATTTTACATTGTGTCTGAAAGTTTTATTACATATTAACTCCCTCATAGCTATTTGTGGACAGTTTAAGGTTGAATAACCGCCACTGTTGAACGCATCACGGAATTCTGGACAGTTATCTGTGTGAGTTTATGTAGAGGCAGGAATATAAGGGAAACGATCCTTTTTATGCAAATACTTGATGACATGAAATGGACACCATGAATTTTGTCTGCTTTTAGGGATGGGGTGGCGGGGGTATTTCTTTTTGAGGCAGGGCTATTCAAAAAAAAAAAGGATCTCGTGACGCATCTAAAATAGTCATTAAAACTAAAGCCTATCAGCCGATAAATGCTTTACACATTGAAAACATTGTATTTCGAACTGAAAGGCCGATGGACAGCACCTCTGAGAGAGAAACTTAGACACATCTAAAATAAGAGTTATGCCTTCAATCTACACGTGTAGCGATGACTATGAGATTTCAAACTGAATTGTGACAGATGGACGAACCTAGACACTCGGAAATAGACTATGATGCCTCGTTTGGAATCAAATTTAAACCGTATCTTTTTTCTTGTTATTGTTCGTTCAACCTATGGGATTTCTTACTCCCCCCTCCTCCTCCCCATTTCTATATCTCTACATATACTATTTTCTTTTCCCCCTTCCTCCTTTTCCCTCCTCCTCTATTTATTGTTTCTGTGTCCCTCCATCTCCATCTCTACCCCCTCTTTCTATCCCTTATATTCACCTTATCTCCCCTCACTATACTACACACTCCCCCTTTCTCTCCCCTCTGTGTTCCTCTCCATCTCTTCTTCCTTCTTCTACCCTCTCCTTCTCTCCGTCTTTCTATCTTCCTCTCTCCTGCATCTCCTCCTCCTCCTCCTCCTCCCCTCTTCATCATCATCATCATCATCATCATCATCACCGTCATTTTCATCATTGTCTCTCCCTCTCTTTGGCATCTCCCTCCCTCGCTAACTATATCTTCTCCTATCTCTTCTTTATTACCTCCATTTTCTCCCCCTCTCTCACATTCTATCTCTCCCTATATCTCTGCACTTCCCCCTCTATTCCACTATATATCTTTCTCTCTCTCCTTCCTTATCACATTATCTCCCTCTTACCCTCTACTCTATATATCTCTAACCCCTCTACCCCTTTATATACCTCTCTCACCCCCCACTTCTCCCTCCTTCTCTATTACCTTATCTCCCCTCCCTCATCAGATCCCCACTTGTAAGTGTCGAATCCGAATCCCAGACGAACATAGATTCTATTGGTCACGATTCTTATTGTAATAACAGAATTGGAATAACCGGATTTTCGTCTGCTTTCCCCAGATGAGACGACGATTCATTTTGAAATTCGATATCGATCGATATCGATCGTTCAAGTGATTTAGGCGAATTAGCTTTGAGGAAAGACAAATAGATTCTTGAATTGGACCCATTCACTTTCCGGTTGGAACTGAAAAGGAAAACTTTTCACGCCAGTCTACCGTAAGCCACACGCAGAGAATGATAGAAACCGGACCCATCCTAAGTTGTTGTTCTATTCGACGAAAGAAGGAAAGAAGAAGAAAGACAGAATACCGGACGAATAAATGACTTTAGTTTCTTCTTTCTTTCTCGATCAGCGATGAAGACAAAGAGATTTGTCCATCTTGAGAAGAGAGAATCTCCCAACTTCCATTCACGGTTCAACGAAACGATGGACTTTTTTTACAGTACATTCTTTAATCACTCACTTTCTTCTACCTTGAGAGACAATGGATACTGCCTGAAAAGTTGTCTGTCTTAAGAGGAGTTGGTAGTGAAGCAAGGGTTGGCAATAATCAACCGCACTTCTGAGCCGGGATTGCTTGATTTCAGTGAAAAGGCGACCGGACTTGAGTCCTTTTATAACACTAGTTACCCTACCTAAAACTCAAAGTCCTGTGTACCTTGTTATTTCGCAGATAGCTAGGGGAATGGGGGTTCATACCTTTCCCCAATAATATTCGCTACAGTACTCGAGAGACCTGTCCATGAAGAAGGCAACGATGTTTGGTGAATCTTGTGACCCTTTGCGAGTGAATGTGTAATTAAATTTGGATTAATTGGACTTCTTGGTTATTATATTCACAACGTTTCGGTCAACGTAACCTCTGACCTTCTCTAGGTGTATCTTTGTAGAATTTGGGAATCTTTACCACGAGCGACAATAACCAAGAATAACGATAATTAATGAACACTTTTAATTGGTCATTGCTGACGGAACGAGGACAGCCTAACCCCGTGAATTAAAGGATTCAGTTTTACATTTTATCAAGCTATAAGTTTACATGGAGTATGAAGGTTAGTTTTAATGAGTGAAAATGTTCTTTGTAAAGTTTATTTAACTCGTGTTCTTTGTTTGGAATGTTCATTGAATAAGCATGACACTAGGCGTGAAAATGCGTATGTCTATATGTGAGTGTGTGAGTCATAGAGCGTGTATGTATGTAAGTGGGTAATGTGATCTGTGTGTGCGTGTGTAGATTTACTTTATGGGGTTACTGTGTGCGTAAGAAGGTGGGCGCGAGGCAACGATAGATTGTACGTGAATTTCTGAAGTGTCCTGTTTCTTCTTGTCTCCCCGGTCAAGAGGCCGGGAGTAGGAGTAGAAGGTAAATTTCTTGTATGTTCCTTCGTGGTCTGTCTGGGTGAAAAACAAAGAGAGAGAGAGAGAGAGAGAGAGAGAGAGAGAGAGAGAGAGAGAGAGAGAGAGAGAGGGAGAGAGCTCTGTCTATTCTCTCGTTTTTTTATAGGGCTACTGCCTTCGCGTCGTTTACCAATTTAACATCGACGTGCTGGTTTTTGATTGGTTGGAATTCCTGTCACAAAATCCTTTGTTTATTCTTACGCATGGAAAAGGAAAGCGTATCCAAACGAAACAAAGAAAGAGAGTAACAATTCACGCCATTTGCTTTTTAGCGTTCGTTTTGATCGCATTTCGATTCTCCACAGTTCTCTTTCAATGTATGTATGTAATACTTGAACAGAACAGTTTTATATCTTCTTGCGAAGTCTAAAATCAAGATTCAATTCTACTAAACCTTATATCTACAATCCTTAATCCAATTTGGATCAAAATCCATCATATGATTCTGATTCAAGAACATGTTTAAAATTTAAGGCTTTATAGCTTAAGGGGTTTTATGAATAAATTAAAATTCGTGGAACCTTCTTTAATTGGTGACCAGTGACGAAACGCTTCAACCGGTTTTTATCAACTTCGTATACAATTCATCATCATCAGGGGTTTGGATCACTCTGCGAGGAGGAACGCCTCCCTGGTTTCCAACCACTTTATTGGTGACTGTCATTCAGGGTTTTTTTGCACTGCGAGTTGGCGGCGCTATTTACCCATAGCAAGGTGTCCATAGCAAGGTGTCCACATACAACATCTGTTATTCCCAAATGGTCACCCATCTGGTACTGGCCAGGCTCAACGTTGCTTAACTTCAGTGAACCGGTGTGTCAACGTGATTATGCCATATATTCGTATACAATTATCTAAACTAAATACGCCCCATATTTGAACCCCAATCACTCGTAGCAGCTGCGTTCCAGAATTGATGATAATCGGTTGATTAAGTTTAGGAGTGAATCGTGTGCATACAAATATACAAACATAAAAAAAGATACTTAACTTTATTTTGGATGTTTCACTAATCAAATTTAGTTGCTAAATGCATAACAAATGCACTAACTGTTCGATTCATAGGTGAACGAATTATGGCGCGTTTTTGGGGTTCCGTCGTAAACCGGAGCAAAGAAATATTTTTTGAATTTCTGTGTGTCACATATTTTTAGAGAATCAAAATCAGACCCAATGCAATTAAAGGAGTAAAGATGTTCAATAGCAAATCGGTAAAATAGGTACCGTGCGTGGCCATTGCATATCAGAAAAAAGGTTGATATGCCGTAAAAGTAACAAACAAGATGAAAGAAACATAAGAGAAAAATATTATGAGCCACAATTTGATTTGATACGTCACACAACACAACTGTTCATTTTTCTTAAAACAAATTTCATTCGTTATTCTTACCAATCCCCCCCCCCAAACGTCACCACTTTCACTGCGCACCCACACAAATTGTCAGAACTCAAATCGAAATTCATTTATTACTTTTAACTGCCAACCAACTTATACATATTTTTACAGTCAGAACGGATGACCCCCCCCCCCCCCGCCAACTCGTACCGGATGAAATATTACGTAAAACACAACGAAGATGAAGATACTCGTCTCTAATAATTGATCCAACAATAGAACTAGGTTGACCCCCCCCCCCCACCTCGAAATTGATTCATAAATCTGTTTCGCTTCAGTGAATTGTACGCATCATCATCAACAGCATCATCCGTTTGGCAGACTGCTGAGGTTTTTTTTTTCGGTTATCGAAACGAATCAGACGGAATTCAATTAAAATAGAAGACCCGGATTAAAAGATCGGATTATTTTTAATCTTTGTTCAAAAGTCGAGGTTTGATTAAAGAAGAAGAAGAAGAAAAAGAAGAAGAAAAAGAAGAAGAAAAGAGGAAGAAGAAAAAAAAGAAGAAGAAAAGGAAAAGGAAAAAGAGAACTAGAAGTAGGAAAAGGAGAATAAGAAAAAGAAGAAGAAGAAGGAAAAAAGAAGAAGAAGATAAGATAAAAGAAAAAGAGAAGAAGTAGGAACAAGAGAAGAAGAAGAAGAAGAAGAAGAAGAAGAAAGAGAAGAAGAAGAAGAAGGCACGTGAAACTGAAAGTTTGAACTTGTAAAAATGATTGACTAGTGAAGGGGGGGGGGGAGATGCTATCGATAAACCGAGTGAAATAGAAAAATGTTGAACGTGTATTCAGTCGAATTCTGTAGAAAGGTGAAAAGAGAATCTTCTGATTTCTGGAGTCTCTTACCATTAATCTGCTCAGCTTATTGCAATGTATCACTATCCGCTTCTTTAGTTAGAAAACGAATTTGGTGATAGAAGATAAAAATAGTCGAAACCGGGAGGAGAGCAGTTGGACGAGTTTAGATTTGCTCTCAGCATTTTTCTGCTGACCTTCGTATAGAAAGAAACGCATGAACATATCATTTTTGTAAGTGATGAATGGTATTAATTAATGAAGTTGCATAGGGTGATGAGATAAAAAGGCGTAATGACCCCAAAAAGGGTGATGACCCCCTCAAAAAAGTTGATGACCAAAAAAAGGATGATGACCAAAAAAGGATGATGACCAAAAAGGGGTGACGACCAAAAACAGAAGGGTCATGACCAAAAAACGAGTGATAACAAAAAGGGGTGATGACCCCCAAAAAGGGGTGATGACACCCCAAAAATGGTGACTACCAAAAAACAGAAGGGTAACAACCAAAAAACGAGTGATGACAAAAAGGGTGATGACCCCCCAAAAAGGGTGATGATCAAAAAAAAAGGGTGACAACCAAAAAACGGAAAAGCAATGACCCCAAAAAGGGTGATGACAAAAAGGTTGATGACCCAGGAAAGGGTAACGACTCCAAAAAGGTGATAAAAAATTCCATCCATTAAATCGCAGAATAACAATTTTAAATCCATTTCTACAATGCCTGACTTGTTCGCCAAGTTACATTCATAAATATCCAACAGTCTTTGTTTTATATCAGTTCAATATGAGCTAATGCGTTGCAAGCAAAATTGAATACGACGTGCAAATTTGTCAATAATTCTGACGCACTCATCCCTCGTGAATGAGTGGCTCTGTTACCCTTTCGCGTTCACGTTTAAGAGAACGAACGTTTGCTAGTATTAGTCGAGAAGATAGGTATTTGCAATCGCCTGTCAGCGTTGTCTTTTGATGTGTGAAGAATAATGTATATATATATATATATATATATATATATATATATATATATATATATATATATATACAAAAAAGGAAAACCGAAAATTGTTTATATATTCTTCAACATTTCGTCTTTATCACTCGAACACTTTCTCAAGATTACCTGATTTGAAGAAAAACATAAAAGTTAAAATTTGAAATACGTGGTGCGTTTATCACGTGAAAATAATGTTTTTATTCCGTTTTTCGATAAAAACGTAAAAATTCGAAATATGTAGAGCGTCTATGAAGTGAAACGAATGGTTTTAATTTAAAAAAAACTAAAATCATTAAAAAACCCGATAAAATACTTATTCTGGAGAGGATGTTTACATAGATATGATGTGACAATTTAATATCGATGTTAACAAGAACTGGGAAGGTACAAGGTTTTGTCGGCAATGTAGTATAAAAATAGTTGTCCTGTACTTAAGTCTAAGTTTTGTTCGGATAAAATAAGTTTGCTGATTAAAGGAGATAAATTGTAGAAGCCCTTACGTTGTTTAATTGTGTTAGAGTTTATGATGATCGCTGATTTCAGAAGTCTTCAATGATATTTATTTAGAATGAATTTAAAGAGTCTGGGTGGTTTGAAGTTTAAGGAATGGGCACGTATGTAATATATAAGCATATGTAGATAATGAGCATCTTCTTCA
>OY744522.1:201397049-201504549 GCA_963556195.1 Sepiola atlantica
TACAATTGTTTCAGATCTGATTACATGTTCCATAAAACTACCAATGAATAAACGTAAATAAGAATGTTTTGTAATTTCTTATACAATTGTTTCAGATCTGATTACATGTTCCATAAAACTACCAATGAATAAACGTAAATAAGAATGTTTTGTAATTTCTTATACAATTGTTTCAGATCTGATTACATGTTCCATAAAACTACCAATGAATAAACGTAAATAAGAATGTTTTGTAATTTCTTATACAATTGTTTCAGATCTGATTACATGTTCCATAAAACTACCAATGAATAAACGTAAATAAGAATGTTTTGTAATTTCTTATACAATTGTTTCAGATCTGATTACATGTTCCATAAAACTACCAATGAATAAATGTACATAAGAATGTTTTGTAATTTCTTATACAATTGTTTCAGATCTGATTACATGTTCCATAAAACTACCAATGAATAAACGTAAATAAGAATGTTTTGTAATTTCTTATACAATTGTTTCAGATCTGATTACATGTTCCATAAAACTACCAATGAATAAACGTAAATAAGAATGTTTTGTAATTTCTTATACAATTGTTTCAGATCTGATTACATGTTCCATAAAACTACCAATGAATAAATGTACATAAGAATGTTTTGTAATTTCTTATACAATTGTTTCAGATCTGATTACATGTTCCATAAAACTACCAATGAATAAACGTAAATAAGAATGTTTTGTAATTTCTTATACAATTGTTTCAGATCTGATTACATGTTCCATAAAACTACCAATGAATAAACGTAAATAAGAATGTTTTGTAATTTCTTATACAATTGTTTCAGATCTGATTACATGTTCCATAAAACTACCAATGAATAAACGTACATAAGAATGTTTTGTAATTTCTTATACAATTGTTTCAGATCTGATTACATGTTCCATAAAACTACCAATGAATAAATGTACATAAGAATGTTTTGTAATTTCTTATACAATTGTTTCAGATCTGATTACATGTTCCATAAAACTACCAATGAATAAACGTAAATAAGAATGTTTTGTAATTTCTTATACAATTGTTTCAGATCTGATTACATGTTCCATAAAACTACCAATGAATAAATGTACATAAGAATGTTTTGTAATTTCTTATACAATTGTTTCAGATCTGATTACATGTTCCATAAAACTACCAATGAATAAACGTAAATAAGAATGTTTTGTAATTTCTTATACAATTGTTTCAGATCTGATTACATGTTCCATAAAACTACCAATGAATAAACGTAAATAAGAATGTTTTGTAATTTCTTATACAATTGTTTCAGATCTGATTACATGTTCCATAAAACTACCAATGAATAAATGTACATAAGAATGTTTTGTAATTTCTTATACAATTGTTTCAGATCTGATTACATGTTCCATAAAACTACCAATGAATAAACGTAAATAAGAATGTTTTGTAATTTCTTATACAATTGTTTCAGATCTGATTACATGTTCCATAAAACTACCAATGAATAAATGTACATAAGAATGTTTTGTAATTTCTTATACAATTGTTTCAGATCTGATTACATGTTCCATAAAACTACCAATGAATAAACGTAAATAAGAATGTTTTGTAATTTCTTATACAATTGTTTCAGATCTGATTACATGTTCCATAAAACTACCAATGAATAAACGTACATAAGAATGTTTTGTAATTTCTTATACAATTGTTTCAGATCTGATTACATGTTCCATAAAACTACCAATGAATAAATGTACATAAGAATGTTTTGTAATTTCTTATACAATTGTTTCAGATCTGATTACATGTTCCATAAAACTACCAATGAATAAACGTAAATAAGAATGTTTTGTAATTTCTTATACAATTGTTTCAGATCTGATTACATGTTCCATAAAACTACCAATGAATAAATGTACATAAGAATGTTTTGTAATTTCTTATACAATTGTTTCAGATCTGATTACATGTTCCATAAAACTACCAATGAATAAACGTAAATAAGAATGTTTTGTAATTTCTTATACAATTGTTTCAGATCTGATTACATGTTCCATAAAACTACCAATGAATAAATGTACATAAGAATGTTTTGTAATTTCTTATACAATTGTTTCAGATCTGATTACATGTTCCATAAAACTACCAATGAATAAACGTAAATAAGAATGTTTTGTAATTTCTTATACAATTGTTTCAGATCTGATTACATGTTCCATAAAACTACCAATGAATAAACGTAAATAAGAATGTTTTGTAATTTCTTATACAATTGTTTCAGATCTGATTACATGTTCCATAAAACTACCAATGAATAAATGTACATAAGAATGTTTTGTAATTTCTTATACAATTGTTTCAGATCTGATTACATGTTCCATAAAACTACCAATGAATAAACGTAAATAAGAATGTTTTGTAATTTCTTATACAATTGTTTCAGATCTGATTACATGTTCCATAAAACTACCAATGAATAAACGTAAATAAGAATGTTTTGTAATTTCTTATACAATTGTTTCAGATCTGATTACATGTTCCATAAAACTACCAATGAATAAATGTACATAAGAATGTTTTGTAATTTCTTATACAATTGTTTCAGATCTGATTACATGTTCCATAAAACTACCAATGAATAAACGTAAATAAGAATGTTTTGTAATTTCTTATACAATTGTTTCAGATCTGATTACATGTTCCATAAAACTACCAATGAATAAATGTACATAAGAATGTTTTGTAATTTCTTATACAATTGTTTCAGATCTGATTACATGTTCCATAAAACTACCAATGAATAAATGTACATAAGAATGTTTTGTAATTTCTTATACAATTGTTTCAGATCTGATTACATGTTCCATAAAACTACCAATGAATAAACGTAAATAAGAATGTTTTGTAATTTCTTATACAATTGTTTCAGATCTGATTACATGTTCCATAAAACTACCAATGAATAAATGTACATAAGAATGTTTTGTAATTTCTTATACAATTGTTTCAGATCTGATTACATGTTCCATAAAACTACCAATGAATAAACGTAAATAAGAATGTTTTGTAATTTCTTATACAATTGTTTCAGATCTGATTACATGTTCCATAAAACTACCAATGAATAAACGTAAATAAGAATGTTTTGTAATTTCTTATACAATTGTTTCAGATCTGATTACATGTTCCATAAAACTACCAATGAATAAATGTACATAAGAATGTTTTGTAATTTCTTATACAATTGTTTCAGATCTGATTACATGTTCCATAAAACTACCAATGAATAAACGTAAATAAGAATGTTTTGTAATTTCTTATACAATTGTTTCAGATCTGATTACATGTTCCATAAAACTACCAATGAATAAACGTAAATAAGAATGTTTTGTAATTTCTTATACAATTGTTTCAGATCTGATTACATGTTCCATAAAACTACCAATGAATAAATGTACATAAGAATGTTTTGTAATTTCTTATACAATTGTTTCAGATCTGATTACATGTTCCATAAAACTACCAATGAATAAACGTAAATAAGAATGTTTTGTAATTTCTTATACAATTGTTTCAGATCTGATTACATGTTCCATAAAACTACCAATGAATAAATGTACATAAGAATGTTTTGTAATTTCTTATACAATTGTTTCAGATCTGATTACATGTTCCATAAAACTACCAATGAATAAACGTAAATAAGAATGTTTTGTAATTTCTTATACAATTGTTTCAGATCTGATTACATGTTCCATAAAACTACCAATGAATAAACGTAAATAAGAATGTTTTGTAATTTCTTATACAATTGTTTCAGATCTGATTACATGTTCCATAAAACTACCAATGAATAAACGTAAATAAGAATGTTTTGTAATTTCTTATACAATTGTTTCAGATCTGATTACATGTTCCATAAAACTACCAATGAATAAACGTAAATAAGAATGTTTTGTAATTTCTTATACAATTGTTTCAGATCTGATTACATGTTCCATAAAACTACCAATGAATAAACGTAAATAAGAATGTTTTGTAATTTCTTATACAATTGTTTCAGATCTGATTACATGTTCCATAAAACTACCAATGAATAAATGTACATAAGAATGTTTTGTAATTTCTTATACAATTGTTTCAGATCTGATTACATGTTCCATAAAACTACCAATGAATAAACGTAAATAAGAATGTTTTGTAATTTCTTATACAATTGTTTCAGATCTGATTACATGTTCCATAAAACTACCAATGAATAAATGTACATAAGAATGTTTTGTAATTTCTTATACAATTGTTTCAGATCTGATTACATGTTCCATAAAACTACCAATGAATAAACGTAAATAAGAATGTTTTGTAATTTCTTATACAATTGTTTCAGATCTGATTACATGTTCCATAAAACTACCAATGAATAAACGTAAATAAGAATGTTTTGTAATTTCTTATACAATTGTTTCAGATCTGATTACATGTTCCATAAAACTACCAATGAATAAATGTACATAAGAATGTTTTGTAATTTCTTATACAATTGTTTCAGATCTGATTACATGTTCCATAAAACTACCAATGAATAAATGTACATAAGAATGTTTTGTAATTTCTTATACAATTGTTTCAGATCTGATTACATGTTCCATAAAACTACCAATGAATAAACGTAAATAAGAATGTTTTGTAATTTCTTATACAATTGTTTCAGATCTGATTACATGTTCCATAAAACTACCAATGAATAAATGTACATAAGAATGTTTTGTAATTTCTTATACAATTGTTTCAGATCTGATTACATGTTCCATAAAACTACCAATGAATAAACGTAAATAAGAATGTTTTGTAATTTCTTATACAATTGTTTCAGATCTGATTACATGTTCCATAAAACTACCAATAAATAAACGTAAATAAGAATGTTTTGTAATTTCTTATACAATTGTTTCAGATCTGATTACATGTTCCATAAAACTACCAATGAATAAATGTACATAAGAATGTTTTGTAATTTCTTATACAATTGTTTCAGATCTGATTACATGTTCCATAAAACTACCAATGAATAAACGTAAATAAGAATGTTTTGTAATTTCTTATACAATTGTTTCAGATCTGATTACATGTTCCATAAAACTACCAATGAATAAATGTACATAAGAATGTTTTGTAATTTCTTATACAATTGTTTCAGATCTGATTACATGTTCCATAAAACTACCAATGAATAAACGTAAATAAGAATGTTTTGTAATTTCTTATACAATTGTTTCAGATCTGATTACATGTTCCATAAAACTACCAATGAATAAATGTACATAAGAATGTTTTGTAATTTCTTATACAATTGTTTCAGATCTGATTACATGTTCCATAAAACTACCAATGAATAAATGTACATAAGAATGTTTTGTAATTTCTTATACAATTGTTTCAGATCTGATTACATGTTCCATAAAACTACCAATGAATAAACGTAAATAAGAATGTTTTGTAATTTCTTATACAATTGTTTCAGATCTGATTACATGTTCCATAAAACTACCAATGAATAAATGTACATAAGAATGTTTTGTAATTTCTTATACAATTGTTTCAGATCTGATTACATGTTCCATAAAACTACCAATGAATAAACGTAAATAAGAATGTTTTGTAATTTCTTATACAATTGTTTCAGATCTGATTACATGTTCCATAAAACTACCAATGAATAAATGTACATAAGAATGTTTTGTAATTTCTTATACAATTGTTTCAGATCTGATTACATGTTCCATAAAACTACCAATGAATAAATGTACATAAGAATGTTTTGTAATTTCTTATACAATTGTTTCAGATCTGATTACATGTTCCATAAAACTACCAATGAATAAACGTAAATAAGAATGTTTTGTAATTTCTTATACAATTGTTTCAGATCTGATTACATGTTCCATAAAACTACCAATGAATAAATGTACATAAGAATGTTTTGTAATTTCTTATACAATTGTTTCAGATCTGATTACATGTTCCATAAAACTACCAATGAATAAACGTAAATAAGAATGTTTTGTAATTTCTTATACAATTGTTTCAGATCTGATTACATGTTCCATAAAACTACCAATGAATAAACGTAAATAAGAATGTTTTGTAATTTCTTATACAATTGTTTCAGATCTGATTACATGTTCCATAAAACTACCAATGAATAAACGTAAATAAGAATGTTTTGTAATTTCTTATACAATTGTTTCAGATCTGATTACATGTTCCATAAAACTACCAATGAATAAATGTACATAAGAATGTTTTGTAATTTCTTATACAATTGTTTCAGATCTGATTACATGTTCCATAAAACTACCAATGAATAAACGTAAATAAGAATGTTTTGTAATTTCTTATACAATTGTTTCAGATCTGATTACATGTTCCATAAAACTACCAATGAATAAACGTAAATAAGAATGTTTTGTAATTTCTTATACAATTGTTTCAGATCTGATTACATGTTCCATAAAACTACCAATGAATAAACGTAAATAAGAATGTTTTGTAATTTCTTATACAATTGTTTCAGATCTGATTACATGTTCCATAAAACTACCAATGAATAAACGTAAATAAGAATGTTTTGTAATTTCTTATACAATTGTTTCAGATCTGATTACATGTTCCATAAAACTACCAATGAATAAACGTAAATAAGAATGTTTTGTAATTTCTTATACAATTGTTTCAGATCTGATTACATGTTCCATAAAACTACCAATGAATAAACGTAAATAAGAATGTTTTGTAATTTCTTATACAATTGTTTCAGATCTGATTACATGTTCCATAAAACTACCAATGAATAAACGTAAATAAGAATGTTTTGTAATTTCTTATACAATTGTTTCAGATCTGATTACATGTTCCATAAAACTACCAATGAATAAACGTAAATAAGAATGTTTTGTAATTTCTTATACAATTGTTTCAGATCTGATTACATGTTCCATAAAACTACCAATGAATAAACGTAAATAAGAATGTTTTGTAATTTCTTATACAATTGTTTCAGATCTGATTACATGTTCCATAAAACTACCAATGAATAAACGTAAATAAGAATGTTTTGTAATTTCTTATACAATTGTTTCAGATCTGATTACATGTTCCATAAAACTACCAATGAATAAACGTAAATAAGAATGTTTTGTAATTTCTTATACAATTGTTTCAGATCTGATTACATGTTCCATAAAACTACCAATGAATAAACGTAAATAAGAATGTTTTGTAATTTCTTATACAATTGTTTCAGATCTGATTACATGTTCCATAAAACTACCAATGAATAAATGTACATAAGAATGTTTTGTAATTTCTTATACAATTGTTTCAGATCTGATTACATGTTCCATAAAACTACCAATGAATAAACGTAAATAAGAATGTTTTGTAATTTCTTATACAATTGTTTCAGATCTGATTACATGTTCCATAAAACTACCAATGAATAAACGTAAATAAGAATGTTTTGTAATTTCTTATACAATTGTTTCAGATCTGATTACATGTTCCATAAAACTACCAATGAATAAATGTACATAAGAATGTTTTGTAATTTCTTATACAATTGTTTCAGATCTGATTACATGTTCCATAAAACTACCAATGAATAAACGTAAATAAGAATGTTTTGTAATTTCTTATACAATTGTTTCAGATCTGATTACATGTTCCATAAAACTACCAATGAATAAACGTAAATAAGAATGTTTTGTAATTTCTTATACAATTGTTTCAGATCTGATTACATGTTCCATAAAACTACCAATGAATAAACGTAAATAAGAATGTTTTGTAATTTCTTATACAATTGTTTCAGATCTGATTACATGTTCCATAAAACTACCAATGAATAAATGTACATAAGAATGTTTTGTAATTTCTTATACAATTGTTTCAGATCTGATTACATGTTCCATAAAACTACCAATGAATAAACGTAAATAAGAATGTTTTGTAATTTCTTATACAATTGTTTCAGATCTGATTACATGTTCCATAAAACTACCAATGAATAAATGTACATAAGAATGTTTTGTAATTTCTTATACAATTGTTTCAGATCTGATTACATGTTCCATAAAACTACCAATGAATAAACGTAAATAAGAATGTTTTGTAATTTCTTATACAATTGTTTCAGATCTGATTACATGTTCCATAAAACTACCAATGAATAAACGTAAATAAGAATGTTTTGTAATTTCTTATACAATTGTTTCAGATCTGATTACATGTTCCATAAAACTACCAATGAATAAATGTACATAAGAATGTTTTGTAATTTCTTATACAATTGTTTCAGATCTGATTACATGTTCCATAAAACTACCAATGAATAAACGTAAATAAGAATGTTTTGTAATTTCTTATACAATTGTTTCAGATCTGATTACATGTTCCATAAAACTACCAATGAATAAATGTACATAAGAATGTTTTGTAATTTCTTATACAATTGTTTCAGATCTGATTACATGTTCCATAAAACTACCAATGAATAAACGTAAATAAGAATGTTTTGTAATTTCTTATACAATTGTTTCAGATCTGATTACATGTTCCATAAAACTACCAATGAATAAATGTACATAAGAATGTTTTGTAATTTCTTATACAATTGTTTCAGATCTGATTACATGTTCCATAAAACTACCAATGAATAAATGTACATAAGAATGTTTTGTAATTTCTTATACAATTGTTTCAGATCTGATTACATGTTCCATAAAACTACCAATGAATAAACGTAAATAAGAATGTTTTGTAATTTCTTATACAATTGTTTCAGATCTGATTACATGTTCCATAAAACTACCAATGAATAAATGTACATAAGAATGTTTTGTAATTTCTTATACAATTGTTTCAGATCTGATTACATGTTCCATAAAACTACCAATGAATAAATGTACATAAGAATGTTTTGTAATTTCTTATACAATTGTTTCAGATCTGATTACATGTTCCATAAAACTACCAATGAATAAATGTACATAAGAATGTTTTGTAATTTCTTATACAATTGTTTCAGATCTGATTACATGTTCCATAAAACTACCAATGAATAAATGTACATAAGAATGTTTTGTAATTTCTTATACAATTGTTTCAGATCTGATTACATGTTCCATAAAACTACCAATGAATAAACGTAAATAAGAATGTTTTGTAATTTCTTATACAATTGTTTCAGATCTGATTACATGTTCCATAAAACTACCAATGAATAAATGTACATAAGAATGTTTTGTAATTTCTTATACAATTGTTTCAGATCTGATTACATGTTCCATAAAACTACCAATGAATAAACGTAAATAAGAATGTTTTGTAATTTCTTATACAATTGTTTCAGATCTGATTACATGTTCCATAAAACTACCAATGAATAAACGTAAATAAGAATGTTTTGTAATTTCTTATACAATTGTTTCAGATCTGATTACATGTTCCATAAAACTACCAATGAATAAACGTAAATAAGAATGTTTTGTAATTTCTTATACAATTGTTTCAGATCTGATTACATGTTCCATAAAACTACCAATGAATAAATGTACATAAGAATGTTTTGTAATTTCTTATACAATTGTTTCAGATCTGATTACATGTTCCATAAAACTACCAATGAATAAACGTAAATAAGAATGTTTTGTAATTTCTTATACAATTGTTTCAGATCTGATTACATGTTCCATAAAACTACCAATGAATAAACGTAAATAAGAATGTTTTGTAATTTCTTATACAATTGTTTCAGATCTGATTACATGTTCCATAAAACTACCAATGAATAAACGTAAATAAGAATGTTTTGTAATTTCTTATACAATTGTTTCAGATCTGATTACATGTTCCATAAAACTACCAATGAATAAACGTAAATAAGAATGTTTTGTAATTTCTTATACAATTGTTTCAGATCTGATTACATGTTCCATAAAACTACCAATGAATAAACGTAAATAAGAATGTTTTGTAATTTCTTATACAATTGTTTCAGATCTGATTACATGTTCCATAAAACTACCAATGAATAAACGTAAATAAGAATGTTTTGTAATTTCTTATACAATTGTTTCAGATCTGATTACATGTTCCATAAAACTACCAATGAATAAACGTAAATAAGAATGTTTTGTAATTTCTTATACAATTGTTTCAGATCTGATTACATGTTCCATAAAACTACCAATGAATAAACGTAAATAAGAATGTTTTGTAATTTTTGATACAATTGTTTCAGATCTGATTACATGTTCCATAAAACTACCAATGAATAAACGTAAATAAGAATGTTTTGTAATTTCTTATACAATTGTTTCAGATCTGATAACATGTTCCATAAAACTACCAATGAATAAACGTAAATAAGAATGTTTTGTAATTTCTTATACAATTGTTTCAGATCTGATTACATGTTCCATAAAACTACCAATGAATAAACGTAAATAAGAATGTTTTGTAATTTCTTATACAATTGTTTCAGATCTGATTACATGTTCCATAAAACTACCAATAAATAAACGTAAATAAGAATGTTTTGTAATTTCTTATACAATTGTTTCAGATCTGATTACATGTTCCATAAAACTACCAATGAATAAATGTACATAAGAATGTTTTGTAATTTCTTATACAATTGTTTCAGATCTGATAACATGTTCCATAAAACTACCAATGAATAAACGTAAATAAGAATGTTTTGTAATTTCTTATACAATTGTTTCAGATCTGATTACATGTTCCATAAAACTACCAATGAATAAACGTAAATAAGAATGTTTTGTAATTTCTTATACAATTGTTTCAGATCTGATTACATGTTCCATAAAACTACCAATGAATAAATGTACATAAGAATGTTTTGTAATTTCTTATACAATTGTTTCAGATCTGATAACATGTTCCATAAAACTACCAATGAATAAACGTAAATAAGAATGTTTTGTAATTTCTTATACAATTGTTTCAGATCTGATTACATGTTCCATAAAACTACCAATGAATAAACGTAAATAAGAATGTTTTGTAATTTCTTATACAATTGTTTCAGATCTGATTACATGTTCCATAAAACTACCAATGAATAAACGTAAATAAGAATGTTTTGTAATTTTTGATACAATTGTTTCAGATCTGATTACATGTTCCATAAAACTACCAATGAATAAATGTACATAAGAATGTTTTGTAATTTCTTATACAATTGTTTCAGATCTGATAACATGTTCCATAAAACTACCAATGAATAAACGTAAATAAGAATGTTTTGTAATTTCTTATACAATTGTTTCAGATCTGATTACATGTTCCATAAAACTACCAATGAATAAACGTAAATAAGAATGTTTTGTAATTTTTGATACAATTGTTTCAGATCTGATTACATGTTCCATAAAACTACCAATGAATAAACGTAAATAAGAATGTTTTGTAATTTCTTATACAATTGTTTCAGATCTGATTACATGTTCCATAAAACTACCAATGAATAAACGTAAATAAGAATGTTTTGTAATTTCTTATACAATTGTTTCAGATCTGATTACATGTTCCATAAAACTACCAATGAATAAACGTACATAAGAATGTTTTGTAATTTCTTATACAATTGTTTCAGATCTGATAACATGTTCCATAAAACTACCAATGAATAAACGTAAATAAGAATGTTTTGTAATTTCTTATACAATTGTTTCAGATCTGATAACATGTTCCATAAAACTACCAATGAATAAACGTAAATAAGAATGTTTTGTAATTTCTTATACAATTGTTTCAGATCTGATTACATGTTCCATAAAACTACCAATGAATAAACGTAAATAAGAATGTTTTGTAATTTCTTATACAATTGTTTCAGATCTGATTACATGTTCCATAAAACTACCAATGAATAAACGTAAATAAGAATGTTTTGTAATTTTTGATACAATTGTTTCAGATCTGATTACATGTTCCATAAAACTACCAATGAATAAATGTACATAAGAATGTTTTGTAATTTCTTATACAATTGTTTCAGATCTGATAACATGTTCCATAAAACTACCAATGAATAAACGTAAATAAGAATGTTTTGTAATTTCTTATACAATTGTTTCAGATCTGATTACATGTTCCATAAAACTACCAATGAATAAACGTAAATAAGAATGTTTTGTAATTTTTGATACAATTGTTTCAGATCTGATTACATGTTCCATAAAACTACCAATGAATAAACGTAAATAAGAATGTTTTGTAATTTTTGATACAATTGTTTCAGATCTGATTACATGTTCCATAAAACTACCAATGAATAAACGTAAATAAGAATGTTTTGTAATTTTTGATACAATTGTTTCAGATCTGATTACATGTTCCATAAAACTACCAATGAATAAATGTACATAAGAATGTTTTGTAATTTCTTATACAATTGTTTCAGATCTGATTACATGTTCCATAAAACTACCAATGAATAAACGTAAATAAGAATGTTTTGTAATTTCTTATACAATTGTTTCAGATCTGATTACATGTTCCATAAAACTACCAATGAATAAACGTAAATAAGAATGTTTTGTAATTTCTTATACAATTGTTTCAGATCTGATTACATGTTCCATAAAACTACCAATGAATAAACGTAAATAAGAATGTTTTGTAATTTCTTATACAATTGTTTCAGATCTGATTACATGTTCCATAAAACTACCAATGAATAAACGTAAATAAGAATGTTTTGTAATTTCTTATACAATTGTTTCAGATCTGATTACATGTTCCATAAAACTACCAATGAATAAACGTAAATAAGAATGTTTTGTAATTTCTGATACAATTATTTCAGATCTGATTACATGTTCCATAAAACTACCAATGAATAAACGTAAATAAGAATGTTTTGTAATTTCTTATACAATTGTTTCAGATCTGATTACATGTTCCATAAAACTACCAATGAATAAACGTAAATAAGAATGTTTTGTAATTTCTTATACAATTGTTTCAGATCTGATTACATGTTCCATAAAACTACCAATGAATAAACGTAAACAAGAATGTTTTGTAATTTCTTATACAATTGTTTCAGATCTGATTACATGTTCCATAAAACTACCAATGAATAAACGTAAATAAGAATGTTTTGTAATTTCTTATACAATTGTTTCAGATCTGATTACATGTTCCATAAAACTACCAATGAATAAACGTAAATAAGAATGTTTTGTAATTTTTGATACAATTGTTTCAGATCTGATTACATGTTCCATAAAACTACCAATGAATAAATGTACATAAGAATGTTTTGTAATTTCTTATACAATTGTTTCAGATCTGATAACATGTTCCATAAAACTACCAATGAATAAACGTAAATAAGAATGTTTTGTAATTTCTTATACAATTGTTTCAGATCTGATTACATGTTCCATAAAACTACCAATGAATAAACGTAAATAAGAATGTTTTGTAATTTTTGATACAATTGTTTCAGATCTGATAACATGTTCCATAAAACTACCAATGAATAAACGTAAATAAGAATGTTTTGTAATTTCTTATACAATTGTTTCAGATCTGATTACATGTTCCATAAAACTACCAATGAATAAACGTAAATAAGAATGTTTTGTAATTTCTTATACAATTGTTTCAGATCTGATTACATGTTCCATAAAACTACCAATGAATAAATGTACATAAGAATGTTTTGTAATTTCTTATACAATTGTTTCAGATCTGATAACATGTTCCATAAAACTACCAATGAATAAACGTAAATAAGAATGTTTTGTAATTTCTTATACAATTGTTTCAGATCTGATTACATGTTCCATAAAACTACCAATGAATAAACGTAAATAAGAATGTTTTGTAATTTCTTATACAATTGTTTCAGATCTGATTACATGTTCCATAAAACTACCAATGAATAAATGTACATAAGAATGTTTTGTAATTTCTTATACAATTGTTTCAGATCTGATTACATGTTCCATAAAACTACCAATGAATAAATGTACATAAGAATGTTTTGTAATTTCTTATACAATTGTTTCAGATCTGATTACATGTTCCATAAAACTACCAATGAATAAACGTAAATAAGAATGTTTTGTAATTTCTTATACAATTGTTTCAGATCTGATTACATGTTCCATAAAACTACCAATGAATAAATGTACATAAGAATGTTTTGTAATTTCTTATACAATTGTTTCAGATCTGATAACATGTTCCATAAAACTACCAATGAATAAATGTACATAAGAATGTTTTGTAATTTCTTATACAATTATTTCAGATCTGATTACATGTTCCATAAAACTACCAATGAATAAACGTAAATAAGAATGTTTTGTAATTTCTTATACAATTGTTTCAGATCTGATTACATGTTCCATAAAACTACCAATGAATAAACGTAAATAAGAATGTTTTGTAATTTCTTATACAATTGTTTCAGATCTGATTACATGTTCCATAAAACTACCAATGAATAAACGTAAATAAGAATGTTTTGTAATTTCTTATACAATTGTTTCAGATCTGATTACATGTTCCATAAAACTACCAATGAATAAACGTAAATAAGAATGTTTTGTAATTTCTTATACAATTGTTTCAGATCTGATTACATGTTCCATAAAACTACCAATGAATAAATGTACATAAGAATGTTTTGTAATTTCTTATACAATTGTTTCAGATCTGATAACATGTTCCATAAAACTACCAATGAATAAACGTAAATAAGAATGTTTTGTAATTTCTTATACAATTGTTTCAGATCTGATTACATGTTCCATAAAACTACCAATGAATAAACGTAAATAAGAATGTTTTGTAATTTCTTATACAATTGTTTAAGATCTGATTACATGTTCCATAAAACTACCAATGAATAAACGTAAATAAGAATGTTTTGTAATTTCTTATACAATTGTTTCAGATCTGATTACATGTTCCATAAAACTACCAATGAATAAACGTAAATAAGAATGTTTTGTAATTTCTTATACAATTGTTTCAGATCTGATTACATGTTCCATAAAACTACCAATGAATAAACGTAAATAAGAATGTTTTGTAATTTCTTATACAATTGTTTCAGATCTGATTACATGTTCCATAAAACTACCAATGAATAAACGTAAATAAGAATGTTTTGTAATTTCTTATACAATTGTTTCAGATCTGATTACATGTTCCATAAAACTACCAATGAATAAATGTACATAAGAATGTTTTGTAATTTCTTATACAATTGTTTCAGATCTGATTACATGTTCCATAAAACTACCAATGAATAAATGTACATAAGAATGTTTTGTAATTTCTTATACAATTGTTTCAGATCTGATTACATGTTCCATAAAACTACCAATGAATAAATGTACATATGAATGTTTTGTAATTTCTTATACAATTATTTCAGATCTGATTACATGTTCCATAAAACTACCAATGAATAAATGTACATAAGAATGTTTTGTAATTTCTTATACAATTGTTTCAGATCTGATAACATGTTCCATAAAACTACCAATGAATAAATGTACATAAGAATGTTTTGTAATTTCTTATACAATTGTTTCAGATCTGATTACATGTTCCATAAAACTACCAATGAATAAACGTAAATAAGAATGTTTTGTAATTTCTTATACAATTGTTTCAGATCTGATAACATGTTCCATAAAACTACCAATGAATAAACGTAAATAAGAATGTTTTGTAATTTCTTATACAATTGTTTCAGATCTGATTACATGTTCCATAAAACTACCAATGAATAAATGTACATAAGAATGTTTTGTAATTTCTTATACAATTGTTTCAGATCTGATTACATGTTCCATAAAACTACCAATGAATAAACGTAAATAAGAATGTTTTGTAATTTCTTATACAATTGTTTCAGATCTGATTACATGTTCCATAAAACTACCAATGAATAAACGTAAATAAGAATGTTTTGTAATTTCTTATACAATTGTTTCAGATCTGATTACATGTTCCATAAAACTACCAATGAATAAACGTAAATAAGAATGTTTTGTAATTTCTTATACAATTGTTTCAGATCTGATAACATGTTCCATAAAACTACCAATGAATAAACGTAAATAAGAATGTTTTGTAATTTCTTATACAATTGTTTCAGATCTGATTACATGTTCCATAAAACTACCAATGAATAAATGTACATAAGAATGTTTTGTAATTTCTTATACAATTGTTTCAGATCTGATTACATGTTCCATAAAACTACCAATGAATAAACGTAAATAAGAATGTTTTGTAATTTCTTATACAATTGTTTCAGATCTGATTACATGTTCCATAAAACTACCAATGAATAAACGTAAATAAGAATGTTTTGTAATTTCTTATACAATTGTTTCAGATCTGATTACATGTTCCATAAAACTACCAATGAATAAACGTAAATAAGAATGTTTTGTAATTTCTTATACAATTGTTTCAGATCTGATTACATGTTCCATAAAACTACCAATGAATAAATGTACATAAGAATGTTTTGTAATTTCTTATACAATTGTTTCAGATCTGATTACATGTTCCATAAAACTACCAATGAATAAACGTAAATAAGAATGTTTTGTAATTTCTTATACAATTGTTTCAGATCTGATTACATGTTCCATAAAACTACCAATGAATAAACGTAAATAAGAATGTTTTGTAATTTCTTATACAATTGTTTCAGATCTGATTACATGTTCCATAAAACTACCAATGAATAAACGTAAATAAGAATGTTTTGTAATTTCTTATACAATTGTTTCAGATCTGATAACATGTTCCATAAAACTACCAATGAATAAACGTAAATAAGAATGTTTTGTAATTTCTTATACAATTGTTTCAGATCTGATTACATGTTCCATAAAACTACCAATGAATAAATGTACATAAGAATGTTTTGTAATTTCTTATACAATTGTTTCAGATCTGATTACATGTTCCATAAAACTACCAATGAATAAACGTAAATAAGAATGTTTTGTAATTTCTTATACAATTGTTTCAGATCTGATTACATGTTCCATAAAACTACCAATGAATAAATGTACATAAGAATGTTTTGTAATTTCTTATACAATTGTTTCAGATCTGATAACATGTTCCATAAAACTACCAATGAATAAACGTAAATAAGAATGTTTTGTAATTTTTTATACAATTGTTTCAGATCTGATTACATGTTCCATAAAACTACCAATGAATAAATGTGCTTTGAAAATGTCTATTTATCTTCACAAACGGTTCACAAATGCGTATACACCAATGTACAATGTACCAACGTTGACCCAACGGGTCATGGGTCGTCCAGTGTTATTCAAAACTTAAGCATGACAGACCAAAGAAAATCAGATTTTCCAAATAACTTGAAAAACTTTGAGTCAATCGAAACAAATGTTAATCAAATATCCAGCACCATTGTCACATGACATTCTCAGAAATGTAAAACTAATGTGAACAGACATCTCGCTGCATAGCTTCACCTGCCTTGCCCAGTGTATGGTATATGCGTTCAGAGATGACCGTTAGGATATCTGCAGTAGACCATGCTTGCCTAAATACATAACGATGATCAGAAAGACGTTTAGTATTAACGAATGACCGGAATATCACTAGATTGATTAAGGATTCAAAGATTTTAGTGAAGAGCGGGAGTAGACTGATGGGGCGTTAATTCTGAGGGGCAGTTCTATCTCCAGAGTTCTTGAAGATAGGTACCACATAAGCAATTTTCCAGCTATCGGGGAAGCAAGATTCGGCAAGGCATTTGTTCTAGAGTTTGGAGAGGACAGGGGCCAGTTAAGCAGAGCATTTTTTATTACTATTACTGGTATAAGATCAGGACCTATTCGTTGGATGTGCCAACGTTTTTCATGATGTCCCGGACATGAGATGGGGTGATCGTCAAGTCTTTAAGTGTGGCTTCAGTCCGAAATGGGAAATTTGGGAGGAAGTGGTTTGCAGAGTACAAAGTGGAGTTCAAGGCGAAACGCTGGGCAAGTAGTTCAGCCTAACCAGTTGCCGTGCAAACGACATCATCGAAGTTAGATAGCGGGGGAATCCTTGATTGCTCATTGTTCACAACACTATTGAAGATTTTCCATAAATCACGAGTTCCGAGTTTCTGTGACTAAGTACGTTTTCTGGTCATCTCCGTATACTTTCTCTTTGCTTCATTTATTACAGTCTTACAGTGATTTATTGACGCTATAAGTTTCTGTCTATGCATAATTGACTTATGGCGGTTGAATAGTTGGAATGCTTGCTGCTTTTGAGCAATATCAGCTTCCCAGTTTGAAGTAAACCATTGTAGAGAGTAAGGCTTGCTGTAAAGTTTTCACATGGAGACATGTGCTTCAATGCCTGCTTTGACACATTCGGTTTACTCAATTTTAAAATGACCCCCTAAACTTTCACCCTAATTCTCAGTAGCCCCTTATGTCTACAGTGGCAGCTTGCCTTGTTTGGGATGAACTATGTTTTACAAAAAAAAAAAAAAAAGTGACGAACATCAATCTTCCGGGTAGTTTTGCTCTTGACCTCTGAACTCCTCCAATCGAATGGGGCTCAATACTGCTAGGATGAAGAGGGTAAATTTTTCAGTGGTGCTTACGCAAATTTGTTTTTGCCATCTTAAAATGTTGCCGGAAAAAAAAAAATATATATATATATATATATATATATATAGAGAGAGAGAGAGAGAGAGAGAGGGTTTTAATATCAAGATTTATTGAAAGCCTTTCAGAGTTTTTATTTATTTTCTTTTTTAATTGAAATCGCTCCAGACAAGGCATGAAGCCATTTAATGTAAGGAGATAAACAAAATGAAAGATGATTAAGTTGCATAATAACAAAAAGGGAGAGGAAGGTAGAATCATTTCAAATAAATTCAGACAAAATAATCAAATCCAAAATCAAAACATTAGCATGGCAAACCCAGTCTTGATATTAAAAGCATCTCTATATATTTTTGCGACAACACTTTAAGAGGGCAAAAACAAAGTTCAGTAAGCGTCACTGAAATATCTACCCCCCCCCCCCCGCCTGATTACATATTATGCGTAAAATACCTCAAAGGGACACACATCCATGCGCAACATAGCACTTGAGAATACTCCAACATTTATCGAGTGCTGATGGAAAAGCCTCTTAAGGAGCTCCCCCTGAGTTGAGTTTCCTGTACTATCACCGAGGAACGTGACGACCAGAAAAACACAATAACCTCAACCTCTACTAAGGATACCTAACTTCATTATTTGTCAGTAATCAGCTGAACCAAGCCTGAAAGAGACCCCACCACCTGCGTGCAATCCCCTGGACCCCAAACATGCTACCTACCAAAGATACCTTCATTATATGTCAGTTATTAGACGAACCAAGCCTGAAAGAGACCCCACACCAAAGTTTAATACTTGGAATTCAAACAGGCTAGGAAAAAGGTAAGCCCTTCAAGAGGCCAATATGGAAAGCAAAGGGGGTTACAAGGATGGTTGGCAAAAAAAAAGGTCTACTCCTTTACTCTGATACTGACCTTTTAAGTGTTTTGCCCTTCCTCCATAGAAATATTCATGGACTCAATTTTTCTGATGATCGTATACTTAGTTGCGAGAACGTTCCTAAAAAAGCTGATTAAAATATACCGACATTGAACAGCAACAACTTCAGATTCCATCCAATTCAGACATAAATAGAATTTCCATTCGCTATTTAGACAAGAATCCCGTCGGAAAACAGACCAAACATAAGAAATCAAAAGGAAAAGAACTTGAAAGCCGACAAAGACAAAGTTTTATTTCTTTTCCTTGTTTTATTTGGTCGACTGTTCTCATCTTGGAGGTCATTCTCATAACGTTACAGCCGATGTAACCTCCACCCTTCTTCAGGTGCGCCTTGTTGAACTCGGGTATCTGTACGGAATTCCGAATGGAACCCTTTATTTAATCCAGCCATAACCGCGTAGAAATCTTTAAGTAATTCTGAATTGTATTCTTAGTATCATCTGTACTGAGGATTGAACCTTCAACCAGAAGATTGTCACTTAGCACTTTTATCCATTGCGCTATGGGTCCTTGTGTTCAATTCTAGTATGAATTTTAGGAGCCTTAAACCTATTCTTGTTTTAAATGTGTGGTTGTATTACTTACTACTAATCAAGTTAAAATGTTAAGATGAACATAAAACCAATTTTTTCAAAAGTGCTCAATACCAAGTAGAGCATTTATAAAATTACATAAACATTATTATAGCCTTACGTCAATCAACCAACGTTTCGGCGCTACAACATCTGATAAACAGCGATAAAACAAAGACTGTTGGACATTGATGACTGAAATTTGGTGTACAAGTCAGGAATAGACTGAAGTTTATTGCAGAAAGGATTGTGAATTTTATGAAAGATTCCATGAGTGACATTTATTGGGGGGGGGGGGGGTTACCCTGTCCAAGAACTCTTCGTTTTCTTTTTGTGCATTGGCATTGTTAGCAAAAACAAAACAACAAAAGTTTGTAATGTCCAAACACCAGGATTAGGATTATTGGATTAGAATGTTAATTACATTTGAAAATATCAATTGCCACTTTAAACAGAGCGGATGATGGACACTCATTAAAGATAACCAATGACCTTTTGGGGGTTGTCGAAACTCCGACGCAGAAGTATTTTACTTGTAAGAATAATAATACATTTGACATTTTTACTTTCGTCTTCATTTTCGTCTGTAGAGAAGATGATCGAGTGAAAAGAATGGATCGATTTTTAAGCTAAGCATAAACTTATAAATGACTAGCTGGCTTTGCAAATTTTGCTACTGTGAATACTTGAAACATTAATTTAAAATAATAAACATTTCATTAATAACTTTGTCATAAACACAAAACAAAATCTTTTTTTTCATTTATTCATATCAATAAATGTTAACATTTTGGTAATTTCGATACAAATTTATCTTTTAAATGTGACAATAAAGGAAGGAAAAGAAAGAAATAATTTGCCTTTTCACTTGGGATCCCAACTTGTTTAAAATCAAGTCGGTCCCTCTAAAGCACAAATGCTAAATATTTGTCCAGGAAATAAAACAATATTGCGAAACAGAACTATTTCTTGTATTAAAATAAAAAATTGATCGTTGAATTAAAAACCAATAACAAATAGTTAATTAACAAAATGTCCTTGTTCAAAACGCATATGCAAATTAGTTCATATGCGACTGATATTGCCTATAAACAAGATGGTGTGTCTGTTGTGTAAAGCTGAATTTACGTGAAATCGGCCGTTTTAATGTTACCGTTTTTGTGCGCAATGGGCCCAACTTTTGTATTTATTCATTTAGACAAGCAGATCGATCCGTATTTCAGCATTGATCGGGAATATTTGAGGAAACCCAGAATTGTAATCTCCAGAAATAAATTGATCCGAAAGGACCAGAAAGACACTTTTCACCCAAACTGTTAAGTCTTCATCAGTTTATCCACAATATAAAAATGTAGTTGTAAAAAATTTGGGTTAGGGTTAGGGTGGCAGTGTTTTGGGGGAAGGGGTCTTAAATTTTAATTTACAATTTAACAAAAGAATAAAATAGTCGACTTGTTTATGAATGAACTGAAATACATTATGATGGAATCTTATTTCGTAATGAAACTAATGTGAAGGAGGGGGGGGATACTGACTTGTGTATGTATGTATGTATGTATGCATGTATGTATTGGAGGGGGGGGGGGGGTTATTTATAGAGTAGAACTGGATTGCAATCTCCAGAAGTAAATTGACCGGAAGAGACTGGAAAGATTCTTTTCAACCAAAATACTAAGTTCCTATCTACGATATCAAAAAATATGTGTACATAAACCTAATGATTTCCTAGAGATTCCTAACATTATGAGTTAAAATGTTAATGTTACATATTAGGTAGCAGTAAAATGTTTTTGAATTTGTTCTCAAATAAAAACGGTTACTTAGGTATGATGGACATGGTTTTACCATAGTTTCAACCGTCAACTATGTAGAAAGGCAAATGTTTGTTTTACAAAATTATTTACCGATTTCATAAATCACAACCTGTCAAAACAAAATTCAGCCTTGAATTCCAAATGCGACCCAGATTCGCATCATCATCATTACTAGTTATCACATCTACATAATTATCTGTATAATAATACGCTAAGGCATTAGATGTTTGTTCGTACGTTTCACCTTTCACAAAGATTAAAAAAATTAGATTGTTTGATCAATGAATCAAGCAACAAATCAGATGTCAGCATTCAATAGGAAAACTGAACATTTCTTCATTGAAATTGAAGCAACTTATTCCAAACGAATTATTTTTATGTTAAGAGTTACTTAAATATCAGAGATTATTTTTTTAAAGTCCGTAAATAAGAACCTCATCTGCCATTTTGGTATCTTAAACAAATTCTTTAAAGGAGAACAATTATGACGATTTATGTAATATAAAAACTTTTATGGACAAATATCATTTCTTACATGAAAGAAAAAAAAAATCTTCAAAGTCGGAAAAGCTTCTTCCGATTGAAGAGATTTCCAATACAATTAGGCCATGCAAACTGCCGAGAAACAATTTCTGAGAAAGACGAGTGTCGACTGGCGCTGGGTGGGGGTGGGGTTCAATCGAGAATAATGAAGCATAGATGATAGGAAACCGAGAAGAGAGGTTACATAACAACAAGAAAAGAAGAGAAACTTTTTCACAAAGAGTTTTTCAGTTAATTCAAGCAGGTAGATTTAATCATTTAGAGACTTTTAGAAGAAATTGATGAGAAGAATTATCCCAAAGATCAAAGGATTTTGAAAACGAATAACATTAGCGAAGCCTTTCATTTTTAGCCTTTTACTGAAGGAGAGAAATTCTACTTTCGGTATACTCAACCCCCGCACCATTAGTAGAGTAGTGGCAGCAGAATACTTTTCGATTTTTAGATGCGTCCATACATCTTTATTAGAGGCTTGGTCTGTCCGTATGTCATGCTCTAGTTTCAAATAATATTTCCATTGTTAAAACGGCAGATTTGATGGGCGTATCTTATCCGAGCTTCTCTAAATTAAAAAAAAACACTTAAGTTTGAAATACCATTTTCATTGATCTGTCATGCTTAAGATTAAAATAGTATTTTCATTGATATGTCATGCTTAAGCTTGAAACCACATTTTAGGTGTCCGGCATATACTTTGAAATAGCATTTTTGTCGGTCTGTCAGACTCAAATTAGTAATTTTGTTGTTCTGTCGTGTTCAAGATTGCAATAGCATTTGCATTGGTCAAGCCTGGAATCCCATTTTTAGATGTGTCTATCATCATGTTTTTTCATCACAAAACATGCAGATGAAAGGGACGCATTTTAATAAAATTTATTCGTCTTGAACGAACAATTCGTTCAATCATTAGCTTTATTATCGTAAAAAAAAAATTGTCAAAGTTTCCAATTTGAACGAGCATCTACCGGAAAGTGTTTTAATTTCATCTTAACTGATTGATACAATAACATCGAAGGTGAACAAACACGGTGAGAGATGATGAGCATATTGATTTACCGAGAAGACAACCACTTCACAGTTATTGGCCACTTGAAACAAACATGGCCGTCAAAAAAAGAAGCCGCTCCACGTCTTTTTAAAATTACATCAATTGTCGCACTTCTTTATGTTTATGTGTAACTAATTTTAACAGTTTTTATTCAAATTAGGTAAAATAAAATTTTAAAAACTATAAACGTGGTTCAATAAAAATCTCTCTCAGGAAAGATTGTGGGTAATCCATAAGAAACAAAAACAAAAAGAAAAACACTGAGATATCAGAAGTTCTCGCCATAGTGGACAGAATCTTGCAAAACACTGTTGTTAACCACATGTGAACACCTTAACCCTTACAATGTGAGAACACCCAAACCATACGTGAACACCCAAACCACATGTGAACATCCTAACCACATGTGAACATCTTAGCCACATGTGAACACCCTAACCCTTACCACATGTGAACACCCTAACCCTATGTGAACACCCTAACCACATATAAACACCCTAACCACATATAAACACCCTAACCCTTACCACATGTAAACACCCTAACCACATGTAAACACCCTAACCCTAACCACATGTGAAAATCCTAACCGTAACCACATGTGAACACCCTAGCCACATGTGAACATCATAACCCTTACCACATGTGAACACCCTAAATCTATGTGAACACCCTAACCACATGTGAACACCCTAAGCTAACCCCATTTGAACACCCTAACCCTAACCACATGTGAAGATCCTAACCCTTACTACTTTATTTATTTAAAATCTTAACAATTTAATTCTTTAAATAAATAAAACTAATGTCTCTTCTTTATTTATTTAAAATCTTAACAATTTAATTCTTTAAATAAATAAAACTAATGTCTCTTTATTTATTTAAAATCTTAACAATTTAATTCTTTAAAAACATAAAACTAATGTCTCTTCTTTATTTATTTAAAATCTTAACAATTTAATTCTTTAAATAAATAAAACTAATGTCTCTTCTTCATTTATTTAAAATCTTAACAATTTAATTCTTTAAATAAATAAAATTAATGTCTTATTACCATAAAAGTAATTGTTAGCTGAAATATTTTTCAAATCAATGAATCGAATGCCACTTTTTGAAATGTATTTATTTTAAATTGTTTTGTTTTAGTCGATGGGACGGCATAATTTGATTTTAGAGCAATGGTTAAAGTTTGCATTTGTTACCTTAGCACCATCATATAAAGCTCCAATCCAAGAGGAAAATTAAAGTTTCAGTCAAAAATGAGAAAAAAATGGTAATTTTACCCAGAACTATTCACATGTTTCAGCCTATTTTCCACGATGACATTTCCACAACGTTTCGGCCGTTGTATTCCACGTTCTGGTTGATGACATTTCCACAACGTTTCGGTCATTGTAGTCCACCTTTTGGTTGATGACATTTCCACAACGTTTCGGTCATTGTAGTCCACCTTTTGGTTGATGACATTTCCACAACGTTTCAGTCGTTGTATTCCACGTTCTGGTTGATGACATTTCCACAACGTTTCAGCCGTTGTATTCTACGTTCTGGTTGATGACATTTCCACAATGTTTCAGCCGTTGTATTCCACGTTTTGGTTGATGACATTTCCACAACGTTTCGGTCGTTGTATTCTACGTTCTGGTTGATGACATTTCCACAACGTTTCGGTCGTTGTATTCTACGTTCTGGTTTATGGCATTTCCACAACGTTTCCCCGTTGTAGTCTACGTTCTGGTTGATGACATTTCCATAACGTTTCGCTGTTGTAGTCTACATTCTGGTTGATGACATTTCCACAACGTTTCAGCCGTTGTATTCTACATTCTGGTTTATGACATTTCCACAACGTTTCAGCCGTTGTATTCTACATTCTGGTTGATGACATTTCCACAACGTTTTGGTCGTTGTATTCTACGGCCTTCTTCATGTGTCTTTTGTCACAGTCGGTATAAAACTTTCTGTGAATACAAACTGAACACTTTATTACCAACTAGCTGTACGTACCTCACGTCGACTTTTTTTTTTTTTTTGGTTAATTCTTTTTTTATTTTTAATCGCATAAGTACTTTAGTGTTTTTTTTTTGTTTTGACTATTGTAAATAATGAGAAGCTAAGAACGACAGATAACAAAATCCGCAAGCAGACCGATAGAGAGAGAGGGTGGAGGTGCTGATTATGTGAAGAATTCAGGAAGGGTGAAATAAAGGATCAAGAACATCGTCAATCCTTGACCCAAGAAGCTGTACAATAATATCATCCCCTTCAGGATGGTATATATAACAATACTTCACATTATAGAAAACACTTTGAATAAGATTTGGTACGAAGAAAAACATTAGAGGCTTGCATCTAATATCAAAATATGAGATTCTCATGGATGGCTCTGCTCTTGAGGAGAAATTGACTCTGAAACTTCTTGGTCTTTCTCTTTCATCAAATATTTCTTGGAGTTGATACATTAGAGCCATTGCTCTTTCTTCTTTTCGTAAAGGCAGTTGTATCTATCGCTCCAAACCTGAGGCTATTCTTTATCTCTACAGTATGGAGTACTGTTGTCATATTTAGGCTGGTTAATCTGTCCCATTTGAGGGTTCTTGATAAGGTGCAGAAACTTGTCTGTAATTTTATAGACCATACCCTTTCTTCTTATCTGTACCCTCTCTCACACAGACGTGATGTTGCTAGTCTCAGTCTTTTCTATAAATACTATTATGGCACGTGTTCTTCAGAATTATGTGATCTATTCCTTGCTTCTTTAGTTCCAGCTCGTTTGACTCGTTGGTCTAGTGGTCTCCATCAATTCGCTGTTTTGATACCTCATTGTAATACAGCTCCCTATTCAAGTAGCTTCTTTCCAAGAACCGCAGACTTGTGGAACTCTCTTCCTGCTGACTGTTTTCCTCCTGCCTATAACCTTGATCATTTCAAGACTAAGAGCAATAGGCATCTCCTGTCTTTGCGATAACCATATTTGTTCTTGTTAGCTCCTCAAGTGGCTTAATGTCTTGTCTGGAGCGATTATTAATGCATGTGCAAAACTGATGGCATCAAACCTTCTAGAATGAAGTGTGAGTGGATCTCCATAACTGGTAACATAGGTAGGTTGGTCACGCTTGACTTTAAATTTGCCTTTAACGTCTTTAACCTTGAAAGTTGAGGAGATCGATTAAGGTGATGCTTGTTAAGTTATGGACGAGTAAGACAGAATTTCGAAAAGTTGAAAATATTTTCTTTTAGTTTTTCGACACAAAAATGTTGCGTTGGACTTCTGGTCTGGCCAGACTTGACCATGTCCGAAACGTCGATGATCGTCACCGTCACAGCATTACACTAATCTCAGAGAAAAATTGTCATTCAAGTGTAAAACTAACGTTATAAACAGTATTTCCTACTTAAGGTCCAACTTAAGCAGAAAAGTAGAAAATTCCATTAAAATTTAAAAGATTAGAATTAAGGTTACGTGTTAAAATATTGCGTCACAGACAGGAAGTCACCAGAGAATGTAACAAATAAGCTAATAAAATCTTTCTCTTTTTTTTTGAACTGCGAAAGTGAGCAGTCATGTTTAGGACAGTGTCTCCCTACCCCATGGGGGATGGGTTGGGAGGACCTCTTATACTGGAAACGACAAAAAAACTGAAAGAAAGAAGGTGAGAGAACGGACTACAGCTATGTGTCATCTATGCAACAAAACTCCAGTTGTTTATGTGATGATCTGCTGGGATTGAAGAATCGGTCATCCGTAATGCTACAATTTTTATGAAGTCTGCAAAATAATTCTACATGCAAGTTAGATTTTTGGAAACAGCACGTGGATTGAAGGAGTGACAGAGTTGAGAATTGTTAACTCATGTCATATATTGGCACTTGGAATGATTTGACCATGGGACAGTCACCAAGAACTGGTCCTATTATCAAAGAAATGTAGAATTACTGGCTTGACATCGTGGAGATTACTGACTAGCGCTAAATGGATGGGTAACAGGAATAGATCCATTACCATCTACTATAGTCATGACTACTCACTGACGATGTCGGACAAATAATATCCAAAAATGAAGAGAATGAAAACCTATTAGATTTTCTTTCTTTTTTTTACTAATACGAGAACACTTCTTCCGCCACCTCAGTATTCATCAATGAAGCCGACGCTGGAAACGAACAATTCAAATCCTTTGTTTTCCCAACCCTCATCGTGACCTCTTTTTCACAATTGGTGACTATCCGAAACAGAAAAGTAATTGTCACACATGGATGTGGAATTTTGGATGATAATGAAAAGAGTCGTATTGATTGACTGTGTTTTTTTTTGGGAAGAACCATTTTCCTGCACAAAACCAAGCTTAGTAGCTGTTGCAAATATGATGATCTTGAACCCGGATGAAGCAGTGGAAGTGGCTACAGCTTGCCTCTTTCCTTCCATAAAACGGTCCGTCTCTCCTCGGGTTAGGGTTGAAGCATTAGATGATAAATCCCTTTGATCCACAACTGATTGCCCAGAATCGAAAAGGTGCTATCACATACGCATCGCAGAAACTAGGTGTTCATTGATGAAGACATTATCAACCTATGTTGACGCGGCACTCTTGATTTCCTGATCTTGGGACGTTATCGCAGCAAAACCTAATTTAATAGCAAGCAGCGCCACATATAGGCCGAAACCTAATCGTGTAAGGCAAAACCGCTTACCTTTGATAATTACACATCAGGCAAAGAAGAACCCTTTTATGGCGAGGATGAGGAATGTCGGGGCAACTTTCACAGCTCGTTCTGGGTTTAGGATCACCACGTCCACGTTGCTTTTAATGCAAATCATTAACAATGCCGTTATGAGAAAGTATCTTCGTAAGTTGTTTACCTGAAATCTTTTTCAGCTTCAATAATTCCATCTATGTTAAGTCTGAAACGCCTGCTTTCTATGATCACGTAGTCTCTGTTCATATTGGCCATAACTCTGCCGATGGTGTTATGAGGCTGCTTATTAACTTATTTTCCAGCTATACTCTAATGTAGTAGTCGAAGGAATTAAATGCAAGGAATTGTGTGGTCATGAAATATATTCGCCATCTAATCCTGCGTTGCTCCATCCCTGTGTGATGGTGCCGACTCTTGTCAAAACACTTACGTACTTCTGTTACGTACCATCCTTCTTATCGTTCTAAGAGAAAACATTGTTTGCGGGAAAGTGAGGCTGACAGGGACCCGGGAATGTTTGGTAAGAAAAAATGGCGAACCATCGAGATGAGAAAACAATTACGCTATTTATCCTTGACTGAGCAAATAAACATGTGATTTTTCTTTGTTCTCAATCAGTTGATGTTTTTAGCTCTTATAGGAAAGACGTCCTGCATTTTATTTTACTTTGTCTGCCAACACAATACCGCGAGGTTGCTTCCCAGCTGACTACCACATGGTCATCTTCAAGCAAGTCCAATGTTAACAAATACTTATCGAGCCGTCCTCTTAACTAATCAAATTCTCTTCATCGCACCCGTCGTTTCCAATCCTCTCATAGTATTGGTCATAATCCTGTATGTTTGCCGTTCGAACAGTGAGTGGTTAGAGATCACCTGATCGTTGACTTTAAATCGTCAGGCTTGGTCGGCCTTCATGAGGAACGCAGTGACGAGAATGGATGGAGCCAGCTCAACCCGCCCCCTCCCCCCAAGGGGTGAATGCTGTTTCAAGTACAAGTTGGTAATCGTGAAATCACCTGAATGACTCTGGAGTGCAAGTGTAGCAAATTGGATGTGGAAAAATATGTTAAAAACGGTATTTTCCACATACGGTTAGAGAGTAAGCAGATAAGTGGAAAATTCCATATAAAACAAAATGGACCTCGATGGTAGTTGGAACTTTCCCTTTGGGTCAGCGTTTATTGGCATTCATCCCTTCTTGTGCTAGTAGTTATTGTGTCGAAACTTTCAGTATGACTGGCGAGGTTCTAATTTGAAAGAGTTAATGACAACTTCTTTCTAGATGTTAGAGTGTAACAGTGCTTACACAGTCAGTGGCCAATATCTCTAATACAAGCAAGCAAGCATCAAACTGAAGCCATGCATGTTTATCAAAACGAACCAGAAACGCAAACACCTGGATATATTAAAACTGAAATCCCATTCTAGTCAGAAACCGTTACTCAGTAGAAAATAAAATTCATGACATCAACACTCACTGGTAGAACTCACTCAAAACAAATCAACAAATTGAATCGGCAGCCAAAATCTTGCGTCTTAAACCAGAAGGACTAAATAACAAAACGGAACCTGCTAAAATTCAAGATCATCTGAATGACTCTGGAGTGTCAGTGTAGCAAATTCGATGCGGCTGTGTAAAAATATGCTAAAAACGGTATTTTCCACATACGGTTAGAATAAGCAGAGAAGTGGAAAATTCCGTTAAAAGTTAAAGATTAGAACAAAGGCTACGTGTCGGGATATGACGTCATGGACAGGAAGTCTGAGTGATACATAGTGATGAAGAGAGAAATGTCTTTCTCTTTGGTAGGTGAGCTGACTCGGTGTAGACACTTGTTTTTGAATCTGTCTTCACCCTTATATCCGAGAATTAAGCAGTAAGAAGCTTCTGTGATATGTAAGAATGCTGCATAAGAATGAAACATCAAAAAGCCTAACACGACGACGCGACTGAGCAAAAATGTTGGCGTTTTGTTTTGAGTTGTCGCATTATTATTATGACTACACAGAGACAAAGAAGACGGACGCTTTCATTGCAAGAGAAGAGCGCGAACAACTGTTTCTGCTGTTATAGTTCCACTACGACGACCACCACTACGTACTGAGAGACATCACTATCCATTGAGCAGTCTACTTACGAAATCCGATCTTTTGCTATTCAATCGATTTCAAAATAGAGAAGTATTCAAACAAAAAACAAAAAAATTCAAAATAAAAAGCAAGAAGTATTGGAATTTATAAGGCAAACCTAATCACAGCTCTGTTAGGGGCCACGTAAATCAGTCTTTAAAAAACGCAAACATTTAGGGTACCCGCCTATTTTTCCATTTTCACTATATCTGCCTTACGACACAAACCCCCAAACTGCTATCGCAAAGATTTCCATGCCTGAAACAACAACAACTGCTTGACGCCCAAAGCGTGCGCAGTTGTTAACAGAGCACTCCTTCACGCGTAAGAAAAGTTCACGCGTAAGATGCACAATTTCACATTCAACTTTTACTGTTTTATATATCATTGTTTATTACTTGCTCAAGTAAAATTGTTCAACTAATATTCACAGTTGTTGTTCCTTTTCTTCAAAAGCTGTCGCTCCGATTCAACTTTCAGTGCTTATCTTTGGGGACACATCGTTTTTCTCTTGTGCAAGAAATGGACTTCTGGGATACAAATCCCCGCAGAAAGTATATTCTTACGATATGAGAATTCAATCAGCACAATTAGTAACGAAAATGTTATTTCAACCTAAAGTGTGACACACCGACCGTCGAGCAAATCCTCAGAGTAGTCATCACAAACCAGCCTAGAGTTCAGTGTACAAAACTGGCTAAATAGAGTGAACTTCTTTTAATTTCAACTTGTGATGATAACTCATTTCTTTTGATAAAATTTCGATCTAAACAAAATATATAAATGTACTATTATTCCTTCTGTTGTATCATTAATAGTTTTTTTTTTCGAGGCTACTTCAAGTTAGGTTACTATTTTCGGTGATGGGCGATTTACTTTTTACTGTTGGTATTTTTCAACTTAATGCACACAATATTGTGTCTCTATGCAGCTCCATTTTAAAGAAAAAGGGTCACTCGTCAATATGGTGGAGTTAAATGTAGAGTTTTAAGTTGTTGTTAACAAAAAAAATCAAAGTTCAAAACTTTAATGAATTAAATTTTTTTGCCCTATTATCAAATTGTTTCCATCTGGTTTTACATGATCCAAATCTGAGTTTTTTTTTTAGATTTACTATTAAAGAAAAATCCAGCTTGATCTTCACTGCACTATGAATCCTATTAAGAAGATTCAATGTGTTAGCTGTTTAAATGAATCTAAAATAAACAGTCAAAGTTGCGCTTCCATGCCATTTTTGTGCATTTTTGATAGGTATTGGGATTTTGGCCAATGTTTAGGAATTTTCATGACCACAAGATTACATTACATTCATAAAGATTTTTCAATCATTTGAAGCCTGCATTTTCAGTTATATACTGTGAAATTTGGCTTCTGAACCAATAGCTTTTATGCTATTGGTTCAGAAGCCAAATTTCACAAATGACAAATTTTCTAATTTTCAAAAAACTTGGAACAGTTATAATTTGATGGCTAATTGAGCTATGAACATAAATTTGGTACGATTGTTTGTTTTGCAAAGATTAAAAGTTTTAAGATACAATGAAAATAAAATTTTGGTTTGGGATAGCTACTAATGAAAATAAAATTTTGGTTTGGGATAGCTACTAATGAAAATAAAATTTTGGTTTGGGATAGCTACTAAAGAAAAGAAAATTTTAGTTTGGGATAGTTACTTATAGAGATGCTTGGATAACAAATCTATGACGTGCATGTTTAGCAATAAAAATTATTTTTCAAAATGAAATGTGACAGATGGACTGCCAAACTAACCTATTTCTGGCCAGGTCTTTATTTATTCCTTCTTTTTCAGAAGTCCATTCTTTTCACTTCCACCCATGTTTTCGTTGGCCTTTCCCTGTGAACTGGACACGCTACCTCAACTGTCCTACATCTACTAAAGAACTCTTTCAATCAAGGATGTGAGTAGCCAATGACAAAAAAAACTGAAATCGAAATGAATTTCCCAACCTTGTGGGCCAGGCCCACAGTCTTTGCATAAGTGCATGTATGTGTGGAGAGGGCAGCATAAAAAATAACTAAAGAGAAACACGCTGAGTGCGTGGGAGGAAGGAGACAGGAAGCCATTTTTTGACGAAACAAAGTCATCTAACACACCTTTGTGAATCACGTCAAAATTAGGCTTTTCAGTTTTCAGAGAGAACTGTCATAAGAGAGAAACGAAGGCAAGACGGAGAAGAGAAAGAGGGGAAAATCAGTAAAAGAGAAAGAAAAGTAAAGCAAGAGAGTGGAAGAAAGCGAAAGGGAGAAAGAGAAATAAAATCCAGCCAAATAGCGAGAAAAAAATAAGGAGGTAAAGCTCTAGCGATTTTGCAGAAATCAGATTTTTCTTATTAAAAAAGTCAGATTTTGACCAAAAAACGGAAAGTTCACATGCATGGAAGGTCCTAGCAATGTTTCTGGATCAAAAAAGCAGAATTCCACTCACATCGCTAATAAATGTGACCAAACCAACAAAGTCTCCTGTTCTACACACATCCCCCTGTACTCTCCAGAATTAATCTTCCTATGAGCTCATCAGATTTAAGCCTGTCTTTAAGACTCACAATTACACATCCATTGTATCATGTTTATATCATTTCTCTCCATGCAACACATGTCCTCAACCCTCATTGGCCAGGTTTCACTTCCATACATCATCACACTGTGTACACATGCCTGACAGACTCTTCCCTTGGTCAAGAATGGTAATGCTCTGCTGGTTAGTAATGGCATGTAATAAATATAAAAATGAAGCCAATTTTTTATCATTTAACTGATAGTGGGTCAATAAAGAATTTAACGTGACCCCCCACCTCCTCACTTATGACCAATGCAGTATCCCCCAAAGTTATCATTATCCTGATAGAGAGAACGGGAGGAAGAGGGCGGGGGGAGTAAGTTCAATAGAATTACAAAAGAGGCAAGTTAATCCAAAGTTATCTCTTTTGGCAGACAGCCAATCACTTTAGCAGAGGGAAACAAAAAGAGAGAACAAAATTTTTTTAAAGATAAGGGAGATGAGGGGGGAGTGTAGTCCAGCTTCTAATACTCGGGCATTATTGTGTTCAAAGATTAAAAAAGAAAAAGTTGGTTTTGTTTCTTTATATGCATGCGGTTGGCAACTTGAAAGGAGAAAACACAAAATCATGGCTGTCGAGTCGGGCGCCGAAATGTTTGACTTCGACTTGCGAAATGTTAAATTCTCCAACTCCTATCCAAGAAATCATCTTCGAAAGGACAAAGCAAGGGAATCGAGAGTTGCGAGGCTGCCGAAAGTTCACTTTCTACTCTTATTGGAATTTTGAAGCCAATTTAAATGACTTTCGGTAAAAGTCAAGAGTAGAGGCAGGATAAGATTTTTCGAAAAGGTGATATAAAATTGTGTATAGGCGATAAAAATCTATGTTTTTTTTAAGATTATGACATGCTGAATGTTTTGGAGTTAAAATCAATTTTAGTATTTAAAAATATATTTTTCATCAGTTATATAGCATTTTCGAAAAATCTGAATCCGCCTGTAATGTTGACTACTACCTGATTTTCCAATTGACAGTTAGCGGGCTTACAAATTCCGAAGGGTAACAAAGTAATTAATCCTTTTTTCTTTTTAACTATTAACAACAGATTAAAATATTGGGAAGGAAAATGGGGAGGCAAATAATAATAATTAATAAAATGTCCCTTTTCGAAACCAACATGCACGCATCGGGAAGTTTCATTAAATGTCCGGCTGGCTTGGCAGGCCGAGAGCAGACTCCAGGGGTTTCCACAAATAATGGTGATAGAGAGGCGCTTGTAAAGCCAAGTCAATTCACGATTGTACTCAGCACGACATTAACTGACCAAGTTTGCCAATTAAAATAGCTGATTTTTTACGAATAAACCGAAATGTATTGTTGTAGATTTCGTTTAGTAATTAAATTAGGATTTTTTTTTTCAGTATTTTACACTATTGTATTTTTGATTTCCATAAATATTCGATTAATAGTCATATTTGGTGCTTCTGTATTACAGGACCGAAAAAACAAAAATTTCTATCTCTAATTTTGAAGAGTCAAATGACAGGGGGAGATAATTCAACGTAGTCCCCCAGGATTTAACTGTCAAGGGAATTTTATCGTTATGCATTTTAATTAACTTAAAGTAATATATATATATATATATATATATATATATATATATATATATATATATATATATATATACACACACGTAAAAGGATTATCTAGGAATCGAACAATCACGTTTTCTGATATTCGGTACCAATAAAAAGTAAACAGATTTATTGAAATAAATTCCACACCAGAAATTAATCTGTGCGCTTGCAAGAAGTCTATCATTTTGGCATTATCTCTGGTTAAATATAAAATATCTTCCAAGTTCAGAGCGTTAAAATCAATTTTTAGATAAATCCTTTGAATTATCTCCCCCTGTCATTTGACTCTTCAAAATTAAAGATAGAATTATTTTTCGGCCCTGTACAACAGAAGCACCTAATTTTTTTTTAATAATGTGTAAGTCACATAGATGCGAGAAACATACATATACATACGAGAAGTGATCACACCATGTTATCAATATTTCTATCTTTAGATAGAGATAACAAAAATGGCAGTTGGAAATTGAAAGTGGTTTGGAAGCCTTTAAATTGACGACTAAAATGTTCTGATTAAAAGTTCATACACCGAGACGAGAAAAAAAATTACCAAAATTAAATGTCCATATTTTCAAATTCAAAAACGAATTTGAGTGGGAATCGATGTGTATACACTGTTGCAGTTTCGTTTTTAGACAAAATGTCACCTGACATATACTTTAAAAGAAAACGAAAACTTTTACTTAAAATAGGTGAATACGAAAATGTGTAAATAATCCTAAACTCTAAATTACCTAAAATAGTTTATTTTGAGAATATTTGAACAAACAAAAAATATTTGAAACGTTTTTTTTTAAATAAGAAAACATCTGATTTTGCTAAAAAGTATGGAAGACCAGAATCGGCAAGAGAAAACGCTTCTGGCTGAAAGACAAAGTTGAAAACAAATCTAGAACGAAAGTCACTTTTGTGATTTTCTTTTAAAAAATAAATGATAATAATTAAGGTGTTTATATAGATCAGCCCCATGACTGCCGATATTGGCTCGGTAAAATCCGACAACGAGTTACAACAGCCAAAAGGCGACCACACAAAATTAAATTCGGGTTCCTGAAACGGAAAAAGAAAATAAACATTAGTTTATTTACATTTCATTTTTTTTATCGATATATTTGTTGCATTGTTTTTTTGTTTTTTTTTGTAAATTGTTGCTTTTTACTTTTTTGTTTACTTAACAATAAGTGGGGGGCGGTAGTCACGCGGACACTTTCTTTCGTAAATTGTTGCATTTTGTAAATTTTGCGCATAAAAATAACATTAAAAAATAATAATTACAACAAAAATAAACAAAATAAAAAGCAACAATTTTTATTTAAAAAATACAACGCAACAATGTAAATAAATCAAGAAATGTTTTTTTGTTTCAGGAACCCAAGTTTCATTTTGAGTGGTAGTCGCCTTTTGGTTGTCGTCGTTACGGGATTTTACAGAGCAAATATTGGCAGCCATGGCGACTGATCTATAAAACCACCATATTTTATTTTGAGATCATGTGTAAAAAAAAAATGTTTAAAATCAAAAATACTTTATTAAAACAATAAAGAAAAGAAAACATCTACTTTGTTCAAAAGTATGGAAGACCAGAATCGAAACTAGTTTGTCTATTTAAAAATAAAAAGGTATCTAACAAAAACAGGGGACAAACTTCTACCGGTAGGAGAAAGTTGGACAGAAATCTTAAAGGGGACAAAAATGTCACATTTGTGACTTTCTTAAAATAAAGAAATAAAAATGTAAGCTATTATCAAGGATTCCATCTGTTTATTGTTTTGTTTTTAGGATGAAATAGTTTTTCATTGAAATATTTGAAACTGACCGTTTTTCGAAAAATTAAAAAAATCACGTTTCAAAACCATGCACTGATTTCAAAGACTGTTAAAGAGAATTTTGTTAGAATAAATAAAATAATAAAATGAAAAGATTTCATCTTCTTGTGAATAGCGTCACCATTATTAGTAGTACCAATTCTAATGGTCGTCACCAATAGTAAAAGTCTGGCCTTTCTCTACTAAATTCATTTGTTTAGACTGAAATGCCCTTCTTTAAGAAATATTTGCGTGGGTTGTTAGAGATAATAATTATAATCGGTTATTGGATTACTAACTTCACGCGTGTTTCTCTAGCGGCCACGAAAATGAATTTAATTCATTATATATATATATATATATATATATATATATATATATATATATATATATATATATATATATATATATATAAGCGAATATTTACTGAATTAAAAAATGCAACAGCATAAAATAAAACGAAACTTCAAAAATCCTAAAATATATTTTAATTACGAAATTAATTCCACCATAATGCATTTCGGTGTATTCGTAAATAAATCAGCCATTTTAATCTTAAAGAATGAACATTTTGGAAGACATTTAATAATTTTATAAATAGGCATTAATTAAAACAACATTATAACACAATTTAATTATAGTTTTATAACAATTTGCTCCAATTAAAGATTTGGTGCCTATTTACTTTAGGACCCACGCTAACTTTGACCCCGTCGTTAGGATCATGGTCAAAGTTAGCATGGGTCCTAATCTAACAAAGTACCAAACATTTATTGACCAAACTATAAAATTTAACTTTCAAAATCCTATTTTAAAAAAATAATGTGATTAAAAGAAAATAGCGAAACAAAACTTAAAGTAATAAAGATTCCCGGACAACGCCGGGTAGGTAGATCGAGTAAATTATTATTATAATTATCAGTATTATTTTTATTATTAAATTTGTGAAGGGGACGGAAAGAGGGAATGGAAAACATGATAAACGACACGCGAAGTATTGAAGAGGAAAAAGAAAAGTTTAAAGGGTGCTTCTGCTGTTTCGCTCCGACATGTTAGCCATCTCTTAAAAAACAAAATAGCTAAAGAAATGTATAAACTTTGTTATGTACTTACGTGGTAGCTGAAAAAAAGATTGTCCACCAAAAATTACGCAAATTCATACAGAAAAACGATTTTATATTTCAGTAGCCATTTTTGTTAAACCAGTAAACAAAATTTGAGTTATCTCCCTTGCCTGTTTCATAAGTGGAAATGTCTAACGATATCGTTTTTTTCTTTCTTTTTCTTCTAATTTAATAAATACTGGATGAATTTGCGTCATTTTTTCTGTACAATCTTATTTTCAGCTAATACGTAAGTACAAACAAAGTTTATACATTTCTTTCTTTAAATATTTTAATGCCGAGACGAAACAGCAGAAGCACAGCTTGTATATTAAGATTTTTTTTTTCAAATATTAGCAATGAAGCACTTCTATTGTATTAATTTGCTAATTTATTTATAAAATGTCAGGTGGTCATCTGACATTTTATTTTAGCAAAATAAAAAAAAGTATATGCGTTCAATTTTACAATAGTGACGCGGTCGAGTCTAAAGTATTGATTAGAAAGTCCATATTTACTTTGCCTCCCCACGAGGGCAGAGTTAGACACAAGATCTGTTTTAGTGTGAGGAAAATCCAGCTACCCCAAAAAGAGTAATTTTCGGTTGAGACAAAAATAGAACTTGCCTCAGTCTAGAAGGATTTCTCGTTCACTAACCCAGGACAAAAAAAGGTGACGTGTAGTATCCGAGAACACTGTTCTCAGAACAGATACTACACTTTGCTCCTAGACCGAAAATAAGTAGTTTTTCTCGGAGGAGTCACTCATCAAAAATAAAAAGAACCGATATTTACTCTCCATCTTCTATAACATTTATTTACATATTAGCTGTATATATCCGGCGTTGCCCGGGAGTCTTTACTTTCATTTTAGTTTCGTTTTTATTTTACGAAATTATTATTTTTTTAATTTAAATATATATTTTTAAAGTTAGATTTGATTATTATCGTATCATTTGATCATGAAATAATTAATTTAACCTAAATGTTGTTTGAATGTTTATTTATAAAATTATTGGATGTAAATAATACATGAGGATTTGCTAAGTATTTTTTTACTTTCTATTTGACAGTTTAAAGGCTTAAAAATTCATTTCAAATTTGAAATTTTCAAGTAATTCATTCCTTCTTTTTTTTTTCAACTATTAACAAAAAATAATTGAATTAGTTTTTTAAATATGATTTTTTAAATTCGTTTTATGTTATGCTATCGTGTAAGTCACGCAGAGACGAAACACACACACACACAGACTGACGAGAAGTGGTCACACATTTTTATTAATATAGATTATTTAAAAATGTACAGATTTATACGAAAGTATTTATGTCTTTCGTTTTAGCAAATAATGCAATTATTATTGTTGTTGTTGTTCGCTTTTAAAAGACAAATAAAAGACAAAGGCGGCGGAAAGGGACTTGACTATAAAAAAGGCCATTATTGTGCTGTGTGTTATGAGGGGTATTTAAAAAGAAACAGAACTTCTTCCACGTAATAAATAATAACAAGAGATGGATCACATATAATAATAAGTAGAAAGGACTAAGTTGTTGATTAAATTGTTAAAAAAGGACGAAATTAAGGGGGAAGATAAGAATCGGATTTTAAAATCGCGGAAACAAAAAAAAAAAAACAGACGAGAAGAAATGGCGGGAGAAAAGAGACGACGCCATTATGTCGTCATTTGAAGACGGACAAAAAAAAACGGACAACAACAAAAAAATGGAGTTTAGAATCAAAACGAAACAATTTACAAAAGAAAAGACGACCAATTAAAGATGGAAATAAGAAAAAATAAAATAATTTAAAAAGTTTTATTAAAGAATTAACGAAAACATTCGCTAAATATTAAATACGTTTTCCGATTTTCGGGAATATTTATTCTTATGACGAATAATGAAAAAAAAATTCATTTAAATTTAAAAAATGAATTTTTATTTATTATTCAACTTTTTTAAATGATAAATTTACAGAATTTTACAATAAAATATATTTATTTTCATTAAATGTTTATTTACAAATTTATGAAGTACAAAAAGTTTTATTTTCTCGACAATGAATGAAAATTTAAAAACTTTTTTCCTAAAAGGTTTTAACTTTTTATTTGACAACTTTTTATTCACTTTTAAATAATTTTATTAAAAATATGAATTTTTTATCATCATTAAAGTGTGCAGACAATTTTTTTTTAATATTTAAAAAATTGGTTATTTGAAAAAATTATGATAGAATCGGATTTTTTAAAAGTTTAAAAATTAAAATACAAAATTATCAGAAAATAATCTTACAAATTCAAAAAAGAAATAAAGTCATAATTTAAATTTTTGGCGATTATTTATTTTTAATTCTAAATTAAAAATAAATAATTATAAAATTCAACGTTTGGAAAATGGCATTCATAATTGAGAAATTAGCGCGAATTTTAGGTGATTCTTTTTTGCAAACGTTTATTCAGTTATTTTATAAATACAAAATAAGGAAATAAAACCTCAGTTTGGGAGGTTTCGTGTCATTTAATAAACACAAATGTCGACTTAGAATGTAAAAATCACGATTTAAAAACTTCAAAAATGACCATTAGACACTAGTGGCTCAAAAATGGGGGACCAGTTATAATTAGCTTTAATTGTAAATTGATCCTCCACTTTGTAAAAACGTATACTAAATTATAAATACACAAGAAACACAATTGAAAATTTTTGGGTAAACGTATCGTTTCCCGACCCATGCAGAAGTTCGAAAAATTTATTTTTTAAGTTTATGACATGCTCAACTTATTGACATGAAAAGCAATTTAGTATTACGTAAGAAATAGAAGCTAAAAAAGGCATTTTAAATTAGTACATTAGCCGACATACTGGCATATTTGTAAGATGGACGCCTGGAACGCGAGTCGATATAAAACTGGGAACGCAACGCAGAATAGGTCCGATGAAAAGAAGTAAAGTCCTTTAAAAATAATTTATTTAAAACAAAAGTTATGTTGCAAAACAAATATTTTAATGCTTTTAAATAAATTATTTTTATATAACTCACTGAACGACTTTACTTCTTTTCGTCTTACCTATTTTCCGTTCCAGGTTTTATATCGACCAGCTTTCCAGACGTCCATCTTTAAAATGTGCCAGTGTATCGTCTAATTTACTAATTTTGAAATGATTTTTAATCACAATACTTCAGCATGTCATAATCTTTTTAAAAAATATACAATTTTTGAGCTAGTGCTGAATATCGTTTTTCGATAAAATTACATCGGTCGGTCGGGAAACGATACGTTTACTAATGTTTGTCTTTATTTTTATTTTAGAAATAAAAAGAATGAATAACAGCTTTTTTTAAATGTATTTTTTTTAAATAGAATTCTTTTTCTAAAAGTTATAACATCACAACAAAACATTTTCTTTAATCATTTGTCATCATTTGAGTTGGTCGTATTAATTCGATTAATTTATGCTTTAAAAAAATTATAATAAAATGTTTTTTTCTTATTAGATTAGACATTTGTGATGCTATGTCATGTATAATATAATAGTAATTACAAAAATAGAAAGTTGAATAATACAGAGTGGTTATAAAGTCGGGGGTCATTTTGTTATGCAAAGTTTTTGTAAACTGACCCCCCCCCCCCCCCCAAAGAATCAATCACTTGTTTTGAATTAAAAAATAAAATAAAATAAAAAATTTGACAAAAAATAAAATAGACGGAAAACCAAAACTTGATTGAATGTTTTTGAAAAATTAAAATCACAATAAACAGAAATTTCTTTAAGTAAAGAACGGATACTTGTCATTATTATTTTAATGCTCGTCAATTTTTCTTATTTTCTGTCAATTCAATTAATTTAAAATTAGAAAGAAAAATAATTAAAAATTAGTTTTTTTTGTAAGATTCAATATTATTGGTGATAAATATTAAAAGTTTAATATAATTATATGAGAAAATCGAAAAATAAACAAAGTGGTCATAAAGTCGGGGGTCATTTTGTAATTCTTTGTAATCGTAAACTGATCCCCCTTCCCAAGATTTCACTGGTTTTGTATCGAAAAAGAAATAACAATTAAAAGTGATTTTTTCGTAGAAGAAAATAGAGAAAAGCCAAAAGTTTGCTTAAATTGTTGTTTTGTTTTTGTTTTTATTTAAAATTGTTTTTAATTAAAAACAATTTTCTTTTCATTTTTTTTGTCGTTGAAGAAGAAATCCGAACGAAACAGAAAACAATATTGAGAAGGAAAATTGATAACAACAAGAAACACGACAACATTTTTATATGACAAAACAAACATGGAGAAAACAACACAAAACAACACAAAACATATGACATTTTGTTGCTTTTTTAAGAACAAATCGACAAACAGACATTCAAAGGGTTATTTTCCTCGAGAAACACTGGGTTTCACCAATAAACACGACCTTCACCTCTGGACTTTTATTCTGGACAGAAATTAATTTCCATCCGGAAACTTAAAGTCTACAAAATCATTTTCGAATCATAAAGTCTTCCACGTAAACATCGTCTCGGAAATTTCATTTTTTGAGAGATATACTACTTCAACGCTTATGGGTAATTGAGCTAGACAGATATGTTAGTGTTTCACTCCATCGAAAGAATTCGTCAGGATAACTTATATATATATATATATATATATATATATATATATATAGGGGGGTGCTTTTACCTAATTAAATAATTACTTGGCTCTGAGGAGGTTGTCAAGACAGAAAGTGCGACTTGTCAATGTAAACTCCTTACATCAAGTGGCTTCATGCATTGTCTGGAGTGATTTCCATAAAAAACAAAACAACCCATACAATAAGTAAAAGCTCTACTAATAAGTACTTTATGTTCGAGCACTATTGGATCGGATATATCTAAGTCTAACTTATCTTAACAGCCGATTGCTAGAAGTCACAGACGCTTTTGATGGTTGGTGATACCGTGAAACTGCAGTAAAGATTTCAAGCTAAATACATCTAATTAGCATTGATTATACATAGTGTTCGCATGATTGATTATCCAACGAAGCTACGGTGTTTATAAGAGGGTGCTCAATAACAAGTAGAGTTGTATTTTAGTATACATTTTCTGGCTACATATGTGCATACACGCTTCAGCTACAACCTTAATCAAAGTCTAGCTTCTTAAGGCCACTGACAGAGAAGAGTCGTCTGTCAGTGGCCTGAAGAAGCCTGAAACATGTATGCATATATGTAGCCAAAAATGTTTGTGTGTGTGTGACAAGTAAGCTACACATAAACGTTTGTTTCTTTACAACTATGTAGCTTACTTGCGATAAGTATATACTAATTAGCTCTACTCGTGTATTGAGTACTAAGTAAATACTGAAACACAAACATATAATATATATAGGGTATCTTTTACAATAATCCGCAGAGTCGCGGACGGGGTCCAAAAAACGAACGAGAACGGGGTTATATATATATATATATATATATATATATATATATATATATATATATATATAATGAAGGAGAATGGAAAGGAATTAGAGAAAGCAAAAGCCAAATCAAAATTCAATTCAAAAGTTCAATATATATATATATATATAAGGTTAGTGGAAGACAACCCCAGCAGAGTGCTCGATTATAAATCAAATTCAAAAATAAAAACGCCTGTAATATATATATATATATATATATATATTACGAACATTATATTATCTATAATATAAGTGTGTTTAGGCTTATTACCATGTAATAAGTGGGTATATATTCGTTCTAATAGTGCTCTATACTAAAATAGGTTATTAGTAGAGCCAGTGGGCCACGTTTATTTCTTCGTTCCCGTGCGAAATACAAAAGTGATTTTGAAACCTTTAAATTGCCGGATGGAAAGTTTATGGCTAGAATGAAAGTTCAGAGGTGAAATTCGAGTTGATTTGTGATCCAAGAAACAATCTTTCTCGACGAAGACATTTTGTTTTTTTTTTGTTTTTTTTTAGAAAATAAACAATATCAAGAGATGTTTAGTAACTTTGCATTTTGACGGGTGAGTGTTTATGTGAGACCCCTGGGGGTGGGGTTCTAAAAGTGTGAGGGTATCTGGGTGGTAGCTTTGTTTTCGATTTTTTGTTTTGTTTTGTTTGTTTTCTTTTTTAGAAATTTTTTGGGTTGGGGAGGGATGGAGAGAAAGAAAAGGGCAAAGAATGTAGACTGGACGATGATGATGATGATGGCTATAGTGTGTTTTAGAGGGAGTGGGAGGGTGAGGGGTGGTCGCCATCGGTGTTACTACTTGGTTTGACCCTCACCCTCCCTCTCTTTCTCTCTCTTTCTTTCTTTCTCTCTCTCTCTCTCTCTCTGGTCGTTCGTCTTCCTTACCTGGGTATGGTGATGCATTTAGTGTTCGCCTCCTGTGTCGTTATGGCTTTTTCCAATTCCTCAAGGCCGCCACATTTCTTGAGTTTCTTCACCAGACTTTTCACCGCCTTCTCGGACCATTTATCCTCCTTGTCACTATCGCCTTTCTTCCAACCCAAAAGACGTTTTACTATCGGTGGCGTGAACGGCGACAGAGAATTCATTTCTCTCTCTCACTCACTCTCGCTCGCTCACGCTCTCTCTCTCTCACGCTCGACTCTCACAACACACTCACTTAGTCGGAAGAGCAAGTCAATGCACTCACTCCCTCTATTCAATACCGAGCTCCCTCCCTCTCTCCCTTGCGATTCACCCCCTCTCTCTTACGATTACACACCCTCCTCACTCAGTTTACTATTTCCCCCCCCCCACCGAAAAGACTCCCCCCCCCTTGATAACGTTCAATTCAACTCACTTTTTCATATAAACACGCATACAACTCACACGTATATAAATATGTTTGTGTGTTTATTAATAAAAATATTCGATAAGATATCTTGTGTTTCTCGTCTGTACGTAACTTTAAACTATTCTATTTACTTACTATGAATCGAATTTTTACAAAAATAATAGAAAGGTAATTTAATTTAAAAAATACTATTATAAAAAATTGTAAACATGACTTTATTTTAACTTACGTCTCCACCCGGACAACGCCGGGTAAATACAGCGTGTCTATATAAAATTATCAGACCAGACCTTTTGTCGCATATACGTAACTTTGGATAATTTTATTTATTTAAAAAAATAAAATACAACAATTAAAAATCCCATTAAAAAAACTGTTTAAACATGACTATATTTTGAATTATTTTGCCTTAAGCTCCCCACCCGGGCAACGCCAGATAAGTAATGCTAGTATAAAAATATACTTATGGCAAGTGAGCTGCACAGAAAGGTGTGTGTTTCATTCCATCGAAGGAATTCATCAGGCAAATGAACAACTAAAGTATCTCTTCTTTTTAGATACCCGATTATAGGTATCTAAAAAAGATTAAACTACTTCTGGCATTTAAAATATAAATTGACTTTTTAAAATTAAATAAAAACACTTTTTTTAAAAATCCCAATTGAATATAAAAAATTCTTCTAACAGGCTGATATCTTTTTAAATTAGATTGAATATATTTTTTTAGAAATAAATATTTTTTTTAATATTGTTTCAGAATTAACTTATTTATTAAACTTTTCCTATATTTTTCTTACTTATCTCCCCACGAGGGCAGAGTTAGACATAAGACTAGTTTTTTAATTTGGGGTTATGGCGAGCTCCACAAAAAGGTGTCCCCTTTGGATTGAGACGATTTTTTTTAACTGCCTCAATCTAGAAGGATTTCTTTTCCTATAACCGAGGACAGAAAGCAGATACTTCAGTTTGATCTTTGCCCGAATATTTTTTAATTTTTTTATCCTATTTATTTGCTTCTCAACGAGGCAGGGCAAAGTTAGACACGGAGTCAGTTTTTCATGTGGGTTACATATTCAGCTCCTTCCAAAAAGAGAGCCCTGTGGATTGAGACGGGACAAAATTGCTCCAGTCGCGGTATTCGCCATTGAAAGAGGAGAGAACTGATATTACACTTTGATCCAGCTCCTATTTACATAAAGGAGGGGGATGGGGCTTTCTTTTCTTATTTTTTTTTACAAATTAACACTTCCTTGGCATTTTGGCTCAGGGCAAAGCGTTGTATCTGTTCTGATGCAATTTTTATTATTATTTCAAACCCAGAGTGCCCCTTTGGGGGAACTGGATTTTCCACACGTTAAAAACCAGCATTTTGTCTAACCCTGACCTCGTGAGGAGGCAAGTAAATAGAAAAAGTTATTTCTTTTTTTTTTGTCTTTTCTTTCTTTTTAATTCTAAATGTGACCTTTTTAAAAGTATTCGCAATTTTCTTAACAAAATTAAACATTTACCATTCCCTGTGAAACAAAACAAACATTGTGACTCAAATTCAACCGACTTCCTTTTGGTTCTCATTTTTTATTTTTAAATCCATTCTTTTTTTACTTTTGCAAGGTCGATTAATTTTTCATACTTGGTGTATAATTCATTTGGTAAATTAGTCGTTTCCCATCTAAAATGGCGAACAACTTTGACGTCAATGAATCGTCTGCTATTTTTTCGACCTCACAAATGAGTAAGTAAACCCAAATAAATTGTTTTGGACTAATTTACCAACTGTATTTCCTTTCAAATGATGTAAGCTAAATTTGATATTAGTCCAAAACAATTTATTTGGGTTTACTTACTCATTTGTGAGGTCGGAAAATATCAGACGGTTCATTTACGTCAGAGTTGTCAGCCATTTTAGGTGGGAAACGACAAATTTACCATTCATTTTTGCTTTTCTTCTGAAAAAATAAAAACAACAACACCCCCACCATCTCTCTCTCTCTCTCTCTCTCTCTCTCTATCTCTCTCTCTCTCTCTCTCTCTCTCTCTCTCTCTCTCTCTCTATCCTTCTTCTTCCCTGTCCCCGCCGAACCAAAAAATGGGATTCTTTCTCTTTTCACAATTCTTTAAAAAAACTTTTGCCGCTAAGTTCGTAATATACGGTCGCTTATTATTTACACGTTTTCGACAGGTTTTATAATTCCCAAACAATTTCTTTGTTACTTAAACCCATGTTTTTTATTAATAAAAAAAATTAAAAGCAATAATTTATAGCAAGTTTAACCGTATACGCGAAACGCGGACAAAACAAGTCGATTGGAAAAAAAGACAGATGGTCGATATAAATAAGCACAGAAGGAAGACAACTTTATTTTTTAATTTTTCTTTTTTTAGAAAAAAGTGTGGATTTAAATTGAAAGAATTTAACTATTGTTCCTATTTACTTGCCTCCCCACGAGGGCAGAGTTTGACACAAGGTCGGTTTTTAATGTGGGGAAAATCCACTTCCCCAAAAAGGGGCACTTTGAATGGGAATAAAAATAAGAGTTATTGTTATTTTCAAAGTCAACTTTAAAAAGGGAAGAAAAACGTTTGTAAAAAAGAGAGAAAGAATAATTTTCTAATAATTGGTTGCAAATTATTTAGAAAATCGGTTTGCAGCAACTTATTTTTACTTATAATTATAAAATAATTTAATTATAAAATAATTTGCTTATAAAATAATTTACTTATAAAATAATTTACTTATAAAATAATTTGCTTATAAAATAATTTACTTATAAAATAATTTACTTATAAAATAATTTGCTTATAAAATAATTTGCTTATAAAATAATTTACTTATAAAATAATTTACTTATAAAATAATTTGCTTATAAAATAATTTACTTATAACTATGTTTTTATAAATAAAATAATTTAGGTTTTTGATGGAGAGGTTATGTGGTTAGTTGGTCAGGATGAAGAACTTGAAAAAGTTAGTTATATCTGGCCGCATCTGACTGAAATATAATATTTAACAAGAAAAAGGGTCACCATCTTCATAAATAAGACCACAGATCCACAACTAAATAGCTATCAACTTTTATTCAAGGGAACACGAGAATTGTTCAGGAGGCTGGCCTTTGTTTATAAAGAATGCGGTATCCTAGAGTTCCATTCTAGCCATCCTCTCATAGTGAAACGGCAAGCACTGCATAAAATTCTATCAAGATGCGGTCGAAAGGGGAAGTGATCTTAAATCATATTATTTGGCGCCAAGATACGTTTACGCATATTTATCTTGATTCTGCGCAGATTTATCATAACACTCACGCAGTTAACAGTCAAGGCTCGAGTGCGCAAAGTCAAACCACAACTCAATCTAACGCATGATACTGCACGTACATTCAAACAAAATAGGTACCTCATGTAACTGCTACAATGAGAAGAAGATTAAAAACAGTAAGTTATAATAAGTTTAATTGTACACGCGAACAAAAAAAAAATCGTTGAGGAAAAGAAATATGGCCGAAATAAATAAAGTGAGATAATTTTAAGTGTTACAATTTTTTTAATTTTTGCAACTTACAAACTCCATTCCTACTAGAGAATGCTATTCTTAAAAAATGGTAAAACTTGAGTTATCTCCCTTACAGATTTGTTTATATATTGGCCATGTTTCTTTTGCAGAGTCAAATTTGTTTTGTTCACGTAGACGATCAAACTTGCTATGACTTATTGTTTTTAATGTTTAATGTTATTCTTTTTATTATTAAAACATTTTTTAAGTAAAAAAAAGTTTCCTGCGAGCAAGGAAACTCTGACGAAATCCATTGCCCTGTAGAAATTTTCGACCAATCATTAAGAAATTATCGATTTTTCTCTCTCGCGTTTTTTTGTTTACTTTTTTCTTTGCTGTTCATCGTGTCATGCTCTCCTCATCCCAAAATTGGAAGGTAACGAGTTTTGCCAGTTTGGTGAGAACGATTAACACAATTTTGTCTCTCTGTGCACATCTTCCTCTGTACTGACCAATCAAGTGATATTGATGCAGTGCTCTCAGCAGGATCTGGCAACCTGTATAAACGGGATCTATTTTTGTCACTCTCCAGAAGTTTGGGGTTCGCCCCACCATCGCTGTCAGGTGACATAGTGATCCACCACGACGACAAGCGAGAAGCGTGCTTGCCCCCAGATTCGCTACCTTACCTGATGGCGATCCAGTAGCGGCAGTAAGAGTACAACTAGCAGCAGCAAACCAATCTGCATCGACGCGGCGATCATGGATCCCTACTATCAGATCTCCTTTACCAACATTAATCTAACAGGTCCCTCACTATCAACCAAGCTCCAGCCCTTGTCCAATCGCCGCAATGTTGCAACCATTGTGCTTGTTTTACAAGTACTTCAATGGAATTTGCTCCGATCAACTTGCTGTTCAAGTGCCCCCTCTATGTAAATACACTAGACCAACTCGAAAATCAGCTAAATCCACTCCATTCACTGTGAAGGTCCCCAGATACCGGGGAGCCTTCTACTCCAACAGCTTCTTTCCTCGAGCTGCCGGCCTTTAGAACTCCCTCCCTGCTCCCTGTTTTCCCACGTGCAGAAATTTAAAACTAATGGTAACAAGCATCTCGCTGCACAGCTCCCAATTTAGAATGACCCCCAAAACTTTCACCCTAATTCTCAGTAACCCCTTTACGTCAACAGTGGCTGCCTGCCTTGTCTGGGGTAAACTATATTAAAAAAAAACGAGGGATTTGCATTCTAACCTTCTTGAGGTTGAAATCCATTTACAAGAAAACCAAACCTGACCTATTGTTTGTTTGAAACTGACATTGGCCCATCAATATCTATCAATGAATCTGACACTAGCAAGGCAAAATGGAGGGAAGAGTGGAAGACAGTAAAATTGTCCAGGCTTCACCACTATATCAAGGACTCCACAGATGTCCCTGGCCAGCACCTGCCGCAAAAGCAGTAGACAGCGCTCGATCGCCTGAGGACAGGCATGGCACACTTTGGCAATCGATTAAGAGGTGAGGGCCTTACAGATGGTGCCCAATGCGAATGTGGGTACCCCCTATAGACCATGAAACACGTCATCACCAGCTGTCTTAAACACCAACCACCAAATGGTGATCTGGGCCTTATTAACCTGGATGATGAAACTCTGGACTGGCTTACTGCAACTGAGCTGAAGGTTTAAAAAGACGCAAGAAGAAGATGAATCTAAGATTAAAGGTCATTCTAACATGACCTCAAAACATGATCATCATGGAATTTGTGCTTACATGTGTTTGCATGTAATTTGTGCTTACATGTGTTTGCATGTAATTTGTGCTTACATGTGTTTGCATGTAATTTGTGCTTACATGTGTTTGCATAGAATTTGCGCTTACATGTGTTTGCATGGAATTTGTGCTTACATGTATTTGCATGTAATTTGTGCTTACATGTGTTTGCATGTAATTCGTGCTTACATGTGTTTGCATGTAATTTGTGCTTACATGTGTTTGCATGGAATTTGTGCTTACATGTGTTTGCATGTAATTCGTGCTTACATGTGTTTGCATGTAATTCGTGCTTACATGTGTTTGCATGTAATTCGTGCTTACATGTGTTTGCATGTAATTTGTGCTTACATGTGTTTGCATGTAATTTGTGCTTACATGTGTTTGCATGGAATTTGTGCTTACATGTGTTTGCATGTAATTCGTGCTTACATGTGTTTGCATGTAATTTGTGCTTACATGTGTTTGCATGTAATTCGTGCTTACATGTGTTTGCATGTAATTCGTGCTTACATGTGTTTGCATGTAATTTGTGCTTACATGTGTTTGCATTGAATTAGTGCTTACATGTGTTTGCATGTAATTCGTGCTTACATGTGTTTGCATGTAATTCGTGCTTACATGTGTTTGCATGTAATTTGTGCTTACATGTGTTTGCATGGAATTTGTGCTTACATGTGTTTGCATGGAATTTGTGCTTACATGTGTTTGCATGTAATTCGTGCTTACATGTGTTTGCATGTAATTCGTGCTTACATGTGTTTGCATGTAATTCGTGCTTACATGTGTTTGCATGTAATTCGTGCTTACATGTGTTTGCATGGAATTTGCGTTTACATGTGTTTGCATGTAATTCGTGCTTACATGTGTTTGCATGTAATTCGTGCTTACATGTGTTTGCATGTAATTCGTGCTTACATGTGTTTGCATGTAATTCGTGCTTACATGTGTTTGCATGTAATTCGTGCTTACATGTGTTTGCATGTAATTCGTGCTTACATGTGTTTGCATGTAATTCGTGCTTACATGTGTTTGCATGTAATTTGTGCTTACATGTGTTTGCATGTAATTTGTGCTTACATGTGTTTGCATGTAATTTGTGCTTACATGTGTTTGCATGGAATTTGTGCTTACATGTGTTTGCATGGAATTTGTGCTTACATGTGTTTGCATGTAATTTGTGCTTACATGTGTTTGCATGTAATTCGTGCTTACATGTGTTTGCATGGAATTCGTGCTTACATGTGTTTGCATGGAATTTGTGCTTACATGTGTTTGCATGTAATTTGTGCTTACATGTGTTTGCATGTAATTCGTGCTTACATGTGTTTGCATGTAATTCGTGCTTACATGTGTTTGCATGTAATTTGTGCTTACATGTGTTTGCATGGAATTTGTGCTTACATGTGTTTGCATGTAATTCGTGCTTACATGTGTTTGCATGGAATTTGTACTTACATGTGTTTGCATGTAATTTGTGCTTACATGTGTTTGCATGTAATTTGTGCTTACATGTGTTTGAATGTTATTCGTGCTTACATGTGTTTGCATGGAATTTGTGCTTACATGTGTTTGCATGTAATTTGTGCTTACATGTGTTTGCATGTAATTCGTGCTTACATGTGTTTGCATGGAATTCGTGCTTACATGTGTTTGCATGTAATTCGTGCTTACATGTGTTTGCATGTAATTTGTGCTTACATGTGTTTGCATGTAATTTGTGCTTACATGTGTTTGCATGTAATTTGTGCTTACATGTGTTTGCATGTAATTCGTGCTTACATGTGTTTGCATGTAATTTGTGCTTACATGTGTTTGCATGTAATTTGTGCTTACATGTGTTTGCATGTAATTTGTGCTTACATGTGTTTGCACGTAATTCGTGCTTACATGTGTTTGCATGTAATTCGTGCTTACATGTGTTTGCATGTAATTTGTGCTTACATGTGTTTGCATGGAATTAGTGCTTACATGTGTTTGCATGGAATTTGTGCTTACATGTGTTTGCATGTAATTCGTGCTTACTTGTGTTTGCATGTAATTCGTGCTTACATGTGTTTGCATGTAATTCGTGCTTACATGTGTTTGCATGGAATTTGTGCTTACATGTGTTTGCATGTAATTTGTGCTTACATGTGTTTGCATGGAATTTGTGCTTACATGTGTTTGCATTTAATTCGTGCTTACATGTGTTTGCATGTAATTCGTGCTTACATGTGTTTGCATGTAATTCGTGCTTACATGTGTTTGCATGGAATTTGTGTTTACATGTGTTTGCATGTAATTCGTACTTACATGTGTTTGCATGTAATTCGTGCTTACATGTGTTTGCATGTAATTCGTGCTTACATGTGTTTGCATGTAATTCGTGCTTACATGTGTTTGCATGTAATTCGTGTTTACATGTGTTTGCATGTAATTCGTGCTTGCATGTGTTTGCATGTAATTCGTGCTTACATGTGTTTGCATGTAATTTGTGCTTACATGTGTTTGCATGGAATTTGTGCTTACATGTGTTTGCATGTAATTCGTGCTTACATGTGTTTGCATGTAATTTGTGCTTACATGTGTTTCAATGTTATTCGTGCTTACATGTGTTTGCATGGAATTTGTGCTTACATGTGTTTGCATGTAATTTGTGCTTACATGTGTTTGCATGTAATTCGTGCTTACATGTGTTTGCATGGAATTCGTGCTTACATGTGTTTGCATGTAATTCGTGCTTACATTTGTTTGCATGTAATTTGTGCTTACATGTGTTTGCATGTAATTTGTGCTTACATGTGTTTGCATGGAATTTGTGCTTACATGTGTTTGCATGTAATTCGTTCTTACATGTGTTTGCATGTAATTCGTACTTACATGTGTTTGCATGTAATTCGTGCTTACATGTGTTTGCATGTAATTTGTGCTCACATGTGTTTGCATGTAATTTGTGCTTACATGTGTTTGCATGTAATTTGTGCTTACATGTGTTTGCATGTAATTCGTGCTTACATGTGTTTGCATTGAATTTGTGCTTACATGTGTTTGCATGTAATTCGTGCTTACATGTGTTTGCATGTAATTTGTGCTTACATGTGTTTACATGTAATTTGTGCTTACATGTGTTTGCATGGAATTTGTGCTTACATGTGTTTGCATGTAATTCGTGCTTACATGTGTTTGCATGGAATTTGTGCTTACATGTGTTTGCATGGAATTTGTGCTTACATGTGTTTGCATGGAATTTGTGCTTACATGTGTTTGCATGGAATTTGTGCTTACATGTGTTTGCATGTAATTTGTGCTTACATGTGTTTGCATGTTATTCGTGCTTACATGTGTTTGCATGTAATTTGTGCTTACATGTGTTTGCATGTAATTTGTGCTTACATGTGTTTGCATGTAATTCGTGCTTACATGTGTTTGCATGGAATTTGTGCTTACATGTGTTTGCATGTAATTCGTGCTTACATGTGTTCGCATGTAATTCGTGCTTACATGTGTTTGCATGTAATTCGTGCTTACATGTGTTTGCATGGAATTAGTGCTTACATGTGTTTGCATGGAATTTGTGCTTACATGTGTTTGCATGTAGCTCATGTTCACAGCACCGTTTCCATTTTTGTACTTCATCATTCCTGCAATGATAGAATTACTGGCACTGAGAGAATTTCTGGAAAAATGGTGAAGATCCTGTCTGTTTATCCGTCTTTTTATCTGTGGTGACTTTGATGTTCACAATGTTGAATGGCTTATCTACTACAACAAGAATGAAGAAAGGTGTTGACGTGACCTTTCTCTTGCTTATGAGCTGACCTTTCCCTTGTGCTGACCCAGATGTTGCTTATAAACATTTTGCAAGCCTTCTTGACCTTTTTTAACAACTTGCCCTAAGCAGTTCATATCTTTTTTTATGGAAATCGCTCCAGACAAGACATGAAGCCACTTGATGTAAGGAGTTAACAAGAACGAAGAATAATTATTGCAAAGATAGGAGATGCCTATTGGCCTTAGTTTTGAAAAGACCAAAGCTATAGGTAGGAGGAAAACAGTCAGCAGGAAGAGAGTTCCACAAGCCTGCAGTTCTTGGAAAGAAGCTACTGAAATAGGAAGCTGTATTACAATGAGGTATCAAAACAGCAAATTGATGGAAACCACTAGACCAACGAGTCAAACGAGCTGGAACAAAAGAAGTGGGGAATAGATCACATAATTCTGAAAATCACATGCCATAATAGTATTTATAGAAAAGACTGAGACTAGCAACAATGCAGAGAAGAAGAAATGATAGGGCCAATCAAATTACAGACACGTTTCTGCATTTTATCAATGAACCTTCAAATGAGACAGAGATTCACCAGCCCAAATATGACAACAGTACTCCATATATGGTCTGATTGTGGATTTGTAGAGATAGAGAATAGCCTCAGGTGTGAGAAAGTGATAGAGAAAACCGCAATTTCTCCTCAAGAGCAGAACCATCCATGAGAATCTCGGAAAAAAAAGGGACACGCCTACGATTGAAAGACACAAGCTGAGTCTTGACAGGATTAAATGAAACAAACCATTTTATACCGCAATCCACAACTGAACCCAGCTCAACTTCTAGATCATATGTCTACTGTTCTACCTTCTCTGAGACCTTCCAGTCACTTAAATTTAATCTTTATAGATTAAATTTAAGTTCAGGGAGACTTCTGATGTCCCTTTCCATCACAGAGTGTATCGATACTCAAGGGCTGATTGAAATAGCTTTAGATCTTTTATCCCTAAAATTATTCTGCATTCCATTTTTAGAAAACTGAATTTCCTCTGAAATATCTAGTAATGTCTTCTCAGCCATAAAATCCTTTGTCTCTGATAGATCTATGAAAATAGTTGTTGATGGGCTGAAGTTTGATGCATACTTGTTTCATTTTACTTCAGTCGAAGTTCTCAGGAATCGTGGGGCTAACACTTGATCTCTATATGAGATGCATAGATATTCGAATGTTCCATTAGAGATCTCCTTTATCTCTAAAGCATTGAGTTTGTAAAGAACATCAAATTTCCTCTCCCCAATTGACCAGTTGAATATGTTATAGTATATATTTTCTTGTGGTCTCTTGGTCTTACCGGATTCCAGGACAAGAATTTATCTAGTCTGGTGGAGTATCCAGCTAAGCACTGTTACTTAAGGTAACATCACAAGAAGAATGTGCACCATTCCTCGTATGAGCCAGTGTGTAGCCAAACCGAGATCTTATTTGACCTTCAAATACTATGTTATTTGGAATATTTGGTCAGGGTTTACTTGTAAGGTGCAGTATCTTTGTGTCAGGTTTTCCTGACAAACCCCTGTACGGAGAGACCAAATACACTCGAGGGTGGTCTCTTGTAGGTAAATATGTGTGTGTGTGTGTTTCGGGGAGGGGGGGATGCAAAGACCAATCTCGGTATCCAGAGAAAAACTACCCCCGCCTCACACAAAAAAAATTCTTTCTTCTCCGGCCTTCAATTGCTTTTTTTTTTCATTCTTTTTTGCAAGAAGGTGAATAAATGATAAACCACTCATTTTCTTCTTGTTTCTTTTTTGTTTTTTATACTGTTTTTTTTTATTTAAGAGATGGGGTTGAGAGGGGGGGGACCATACTCCATACTCCACCCCCACATGTGTGGCCCGTCCCATTCCCGCGCAAAAGGGCAAGATGTGGCGATCGAGCTCTCAAGGTTTTCACAGGATGGTGTCTAGTAAGTAATTCAAACTCTCCGGTAGGTAATTCAAACTCTCAATATAGTATTAACACCAGTGTGCTTCAAGAATCTATTCTGGGGCCAACACTCTTCCAATGATCTGCCAAATCATATTCTCAGATCATTTGTAGACATCTATACAGACAACACAACTGTCTATGGCAGCACCTCGAAGAGCATTGGTGATCAAGATCTTTCTGATTCTCTCTTATTTGATCTGGAACATGTGATGCAATGGGGAAAAGAGTGCCCTGTTACGTTTAACACCTTTCAAACCAATATTTTCTCCTTTCACCACCAATGCTTAGATCTTTGTTTGAAGAAGCCATTTGCTTTGATAAGCTCCTAGGATTTACTTTCACTCCAGACTTTAAATAGAAGATGTACATCCAATCTGTTGCTAGGGTAACTGAAAAAATTGTTTGAATCATTCTATCTTTCCAGAAAGTACCTCACTACTGATGCATAAGAGTCAGATAAGTTCCAAGATGGAGTACTGCTGCCACATCTGGGGAGGTGCCGCTCAGAGGACTCTTTCTTGCTTTGACTGAGTACAAAATTTACTTAGCAATCTATTGGGAGATGATCTCTTTTCTTCCTTACAGCCCTTTTCTGACAGAAGAGACGTTGCTAGTCTTTCTCTACTCCATCGTTATTTTCATGGAAGGTCTCGTCCTTGTAAGACGTTCACAGCAAGAACTCGTCTAGCTACCACAACTGAAAAAAAAATTCCCTTTCTTCCTCCGTATACCTAGCATCAGGCAGAACTACCATGAACAGTGTTTCTTTCCAAGGGCTTCCCACCTGTGGAACTCATTGCTATGGGATTGCTTCCCTGCAGATTACAACACGGTCGTCTTGAAATCCAATGCCAACAAATACTTGTCATAAACTCTTCCCATATGTAATCAAACCTAGTTTATTTTATTAATCATTTTCAACCCTCTCATAATATTCTTGATCTTTCAACTCAAAATGATTACATATCCTCTAGTGGCTTTTAGCTTTGATAAGAGGTGACTCATTAGTAAGAAAAAAAAAGCAGCAGGTCCCATTCTATTTGCAGCACAGCAGAAGCAGAAGCTCTGTTCCTAACACCAAGGTTAAAGTGCAAGCACCTTTGCTACATTCCAAACACTGCTGTAGAGATCATCATCATCATCATCATCATCATCATCATCATCATCATCATCATCATCATCCACTTAGACAAACCGACCCTTAATGATTCAAGATGGCTGGCAACATTCCAATACTGCCATCATCATCATCATCATCATCATCTATAATAGCTCTATTCCCATCCATTACAACTAGCAGCAGCGATCTGGCTTACAAAAAGCAGCAACAATCTTCAATCCTGCCTGCATCATCATCATCATCATCATCATCATCATCATCATCATCATCATCATCATCATCATCATCATCTTCATCTCTTTCTTAGAAATACAAATAAATAATTTTCTGGATTCAAATGGAAATATTAAAAGTAATAAAAAGTGGTTATCCGTTCCTAAACACATTCTTGGGTTTCAGAGAAGATATCAATAAAGACACTTAACAAACAACAATGACACAGAAAATTGTATAAAATATATAATTTATTAACAGAAATATTAATAAAACAGGCACAATAAGAACAGGAGAGAATAAACAAAATATTGAAGGGGAAAAGGGATAATGTTCTGGCTTAGGGTATATATATATATATATATATATATATATATATATATATATATATATATATATGAAAAAAAAACGGAAAACAGGTTAGAATGCAGGAGAAAAACAAAAAACAAGAGATTTGACCGGTTTCGTTCGTATTATCGAACGTCTTCAGAAAAAGATTTAGAAACAATTTTATTTTATTCTGAAGGCACACATATATATAAATAATTTATTTAAAAAAGTATACATTACATATTTCAGAGTCGTACAGTGGTTTCATCAAGATGGACTGGCTTTTCAACCTGTTGTTTACTTTTCGGGACGCTGAGGATGCTTTATGGGCGATAGACGGTTTTTTAAATTCTAAAAGCCAATCTATCTGCTCATCTGCGGTACGACTCTGAAATATGTAACGTATAGTTTTTTAAATAAATAATTTGTATTTAGCTCTCACTTTTTTGCGATCAAGCACTTTATTGATTACTTTTAAATATAACCTGACACACACATGTTTTTTCTCAATTAAAATCAGAGTCTCTGAAAGAATCCAAAATGCGATATTTGACGTCTTTTTCAAAGTCTGGTTTCAACTCCGAGTTTTGACGTTGAGCACGTCTGAGTTGTTGAAAATAGATGGAAAGTCTATTTTGGAAGGAATGCCTTGTGATGAAACTCACTTGATGGAAATGACACATGACAGAATCCAAACCCAACTTTGCAATTTGGTGGGAGATGATCTCTTCTCCACAGCCCGTTTCTAACAGAAGAGCCGTCGCTAGTCTTTCTCTACTCGATCTTTATTCCCATGGAAGGTGCTCGACTGAACTCCAATCTCTGGTTCCTCTTTGTAAAACATCCGCAGCAAGAAACTGTCTAGCTACCACAACTGCAAAAAACTTACCTTTCTTCCTCTGTGTGTTTAGCATCGAACGGAATTTCAATGAACAGAGCGTCTTTCCCAGAACTTCCAATCTGTGTAGCATATTACCATGGGACTGCTTCCCTGCAGGCTACAACATGGTCGTCTACAAATCCAATGCCAACACATGCTTGCCATAAACCGTCCTCATAAATAATCAAATTTTGTTTCTTCCATTCATCATTTTCAATCCTTTCATAATATTTTTCATCATTTTCAATCCTTTCATAATATTCTTCATCATTTTCAATCCTTTCATAATATTCTTCATCATTTTCAATCCTTTCATAATATTCTTCATCATTTTCAATCCTTTCATAATATTCTTCATCATTCAACTGACAACCCATCCATCTTATTAACGCATTGTGACTTCCAACATGTGTGTACATGCTGTTGCATAACGTTGTTTGAATGGAAAAGTTTGAGTGACACCTAAGGGTCAGAGGTGACTCACAGACGGAAGTCACAAAATCGCATAATTTTCCGAGGGAAAGATTAGCTGGCGAGATTTCAAGGAGAAAAGGCCTGCTCGGGATGCTGTCCCTAATGGGCATGCACAATGTAACTAGATGTATGGAGACAAGCTATTCATCTATCTATCTGTCTGTCTTTCTCACGTGTACAGGTGGCTCGTCGCTCTGATGTTTTCTGTGACTGTCTCATTTTTTAAATAAACCTTTTCATAAATCAACATCGGCATCCGAGTGGTTTTGTATCCAAAGACAAGCCGGAACCTGGGTTCCCAGTGACGACACAGGTGTATAAAGAGTTTATATGCCCATCAGTGGAAATAATATAACAATCCATTTTGTTAGCAATTTTGTCTCTCTGCACGTGTTATATAATGGGACGCATGCGATGATGGACGTACAGAGAGATCGCTTAACTTGCGCGATTTGTAGCAGAGTCATCTCGTGCAACTTTGGTGCAATGTTTTCTCACGATTCGCGGTGACAGTTGATGAGACCTCAGATCGAGGGTTGGGTTGCACCTGTGCGTTGATCACGAGATTTCGTGACGTCACAGTTTTCCCGGTGAGAAAACTGCAGTGAGATTTCAGTTCTTGACGGGAAGCCGACTAGTCAAGAAAACGACATATCGTCCCGTTAGCAAGTGATGTCGTTTGCTGGATCAACAAAGGAGCTGTTGTACTATGCCAGATTCCAACATACAAACGTATTATAAACCAAATATTCAACATTGGCGATTTGGTGCAAGTTGGCCAGCCCCCCTCCGTCATGGGGAGGAAAGATGCGAACCAGGGTTGCCACAATAAAAAGAAAACTTTAAAGACAACAAAGGGTCCAAGCGGAATCATTGTAAGTAGAACTTTCGTTTATTGTTGATCGAGTCTCAGAGCGAACTTTTTATGAGAAACAAAAAGAAGAATGAACTAAGTTGCACACACGCGCAAACACAAATAGTTGTTGGAAAAAAAAGGAAATGCATATACATATATACATGCGTAATGTTATTAGCAGAACCCCCCCCCCCCCAAAAAAAAAAAACAGTGAACAATATACACACACACACACGCAAAACGTAAACTTTTTATAGAAGAAAAAGAGACGATTGAGACTTTGGAAGAAACTTTTTATTGATCTTGTTTCTGTAATTTTGATACGTATTTGTTCTTGTAGAGGGAGGAAGGGAGATATTTTTTTGGTGTTATTGTTAAAAAAAAAGAAAAAAAATTTTTTATGCATATCTAGTGAGAGTGAAGCACATTATATTTTTCCCAGTGTTTTTTTAACGTAACCAGAAAAAGAAGTTGGGTTACGTGCGTTAAAATTAATTAAGAATGAAAAAAAAAAAAGTTATTTTATCGTTATAAATTTAGGGTCAGTAGCGCACAAACAGATTTCGGATGTTGAGGATTGACTTTGAGATGCGATGAAATTTTAGCGGAGGTCCGGTGTTACGGCCGAGCGGGCCGTTTTTTTCCGACTCCCCCCCTGTTTATCGTATAGGCGGGCTATTATGGAATAGTTGAGGATTGTTGGTATTCACTACATGTGACCCGTATGGGGTAGCCAAAAGAGGGCTTGCAAAAAGACGGACATGAGTGATCTGACGCACACATGTATGAAAGTGAACGGATTTGTAGCTATGAAAAGAATAGCGGATTATGGATAATCTTTGGGGACCTTAGGGTTTGCCGCATTTTGCATTGGTCAATCAAGCATGAATGGTGATAATTCTAAGTTTAGGAACGGGTCCGTTCTGGGTTTTGGATGTGACCGACCCGTACGACATAGTTAGAATCACAGGAAGGATACAGTTAGCAAGCGATGCAAGCGAGTCCGCATTGGAGTTAATTTGGGTGGGGGGGCACTTTGTGCGCACGTCGATGGCAGCTATGACCATAGATGGGTCGACAACGTGCCGTATTTTAGGGTCTTGGAATAGCAAATAGACAGGAAATGTGTCTCGGATCGAGATCTGATGTGAATGTCTTCGAAATAGACACGTGAACTCCACAGAGGGTCGAACTAGACATAGAGTTTAATGAAAGAGCGGCACGTAAAATTAAATTCGTGGGCTGACCATATTAAGTTAAATAAGATAGGGTTTCTGTGTTTTTTGTTCCCCGTAATTCGCGGTAATCTCCGCCAGTTAGAAAAATGACCATCGGTTGTAAATCGATGCTATAGAGTACGAGAGTAAGGTGAGTGTATGCCTATGTGTTGGTGTGAATACCCCGGGTCAGAGGTCAGACCGTTGTGGGTTCAGTGGTGAACTGAGCAGGTGATGGGGTGATGTCGCCCGATAATGTTTATGACGGGGGTGGCCACGAAAGCCAATATTGATCGTAAGAGAGGTTTCCTTACATCCCAGAGATAACGTCATGGGCCGAATGGAACGGCCGGTTGAAGAGGTTGGACGTTGGAGGTCCAGCCGTACTAACCCATGGTTCTAAGCAGACCTACAGAAAGGGGCGTAATAAAAATAAAAATCTTAGTATTTTTTGTTTTTGTATAGAGAGGGTAGGAATGTTATATAATGGGACGCATGTGATGATGGACGTACAGAGAGATCGCTTAACTTGCGCGATTTGTAACAGAGTCATCTCGTGCAACTTTGGTGCGATGTTTTCTCACGATTCGCGGTGACAGTTGATTAGACCTTGGATCGAGTGTTGGGTCGCACCTGTGCGTTGATCACAAGATTTCGTGACGTCACAGTTTTCCCGGTGAGAAAACTGCAGTGAGATTTCAGTTCTTGATGGGAAGCCGACTAGTCAAGTCGCCTTAGCCATGTAGCGATTAAATAAGATAGGGGAATTCAGATCCCCAAAAATGAGAGCCAGACGATGCCCCCCTCTTCCTTCCCTTGCAAGTGATTAAATAATTAGTTAATTAACTAGTGTAAGCTTCTCTCTCTCTCTCTCTCTCTCTCTTTCTCTCTCTCTCTCTCTCTCTCTCTCTCTCTCTCTCTCTCTCTCTGTTTCAACGAACTTGCTTCGGTATCGACAAGCTAATAAATGAAAATAAATGGCTCGGAACTAAAAGAGAAGGCTTGTTATATTTTGTTAAGTGTATATTGATTTCAGTTACAGAGAGAAACCGCCGGCACGAAATTGTGACAACGACAAAGCGTCTGCAGAGAGTGGTGGTGGCGGCGACGGGTCAGCTGCTAACAATAGCAGCTAGGGTGCAGACATTGAAAGCAGAAAGAGAAGAGACAGCAAGAAGAAAGGGAAATATAATTCCCGAATTGGGTTTACTGCTGTGTCAGCCGAAAGGGAGAGATTGAAGCCGGGACCGACTGGCAAGACCACTCGACATCGCCCGGATTGAGGAACGACATATTGTCCCATTAGCAAGCGATGCCATTCGCTGGATCAACAAAGGAGCTGTTGTACTACGCCAGATTCCGACATACAAACGTATTATAAACCAAATATTCAACAGACGTATCTTCCACTTTGTTGACCAATCAAGTGACATTAAGTCAGCAATTGGCAACCTTATAAAAAAGGGTGCATTTTTGCCACTCAGCGAAACTTGGGGTTTCATCCGACCTTCAGGTAGCATAGCAATCCACCACCATGATGAAAACAACAATGGCGACTGAGCGCCAGCAGCAATAATGGTGAGCAGTGAGTTACTTTAGGGGTTGCTTTTATAATCGCGTTAGGCAATATTGCAATTCAGCAGCAGCAGCAGCACCCCCACAAAGTCAAACCTTTACTCACCGTGGTCGGGGTGGTGACAATGTGGTAGTACCAGAGCTACCTGGCTAACAGGGCTCTGGTTGAAATCCAGGAGGAGTCGGCATCAGGATCCGTCGTCCTCTGGTCATCTCTGCCTCTGCGTGTGGCAAGCAAAGATGTGTCAGGCACAACACCACAAATCAGTTGAGTGAAAGTGGCAAAGTTGCTTCTGTGCCATTCCTTTGTGTGTTCTGGACCAAACCTTCCCCGACTTCGCATGCAACCACTGAGCCTTGCTGTTCTCCATGTTAGTGGTAAACACCTGCAATCCTGTGTGAATAGGTAAAGCAAAATAAATTGTTTCTGACTAATTTACCAACTGTATCTCCTTTAAAATAATTTATGTCGGTAATAGTAATGATTACTAACTGTAACAAAGGACATTTTTAAATTTCCAATAACATGATACAAAAATAACAAATAAAAATTGCCTAATCAGAATGGAATTTACGTCGGTAATAGTAATGATTATCCTTCAGTTTATTTTATTTTAATTATGCATACCATTCAACCGATTGGTAATATGGACACATCTTTCCATTATGACAGTAAAATAGGAATCAGCAAAGGGAAATAACTCATATAAAGGGGAATAAAAATTCAATGAAAAGGACTTCACGCAGACCAGACAAGCCTGAGGCACGATCTCTGTAAGATCTATGCAGAACTCAGTGGTACCCATTCGGCTGCGATTTATGACAACTACAACCATCGATCTGCATCAGCATCAGCTCCCATTCTGCAGTACAGTATCAGCAGTTGCTCTGTTCCTAGCACCAAGGCTAAATAATCGTTGCTACATTGCAAACGCCACTGCATGGATCATTATCCTTATATGACAAACGGACCTTTAATGATTCAAGATGGCTGGTGACCTTCCAATACTGCTATCATCATCATCATCATCATCATCTACAGCAGCTCTGTTCCAAAACACTACAACTAGCAACAGTGATGCTGTCTGCAGCACCACCATCATCATCATCATCATCATCATCATCATCATCATCATCATCATCATCATCATCATCATCATCTACTCCAGCAGCTCTTTCCTAGATATGTATTTTTTCTAATGAAATGAAAACACTCTTATTTTTATTGTATGCCCATATTATCTCTTTTTGTTGTTGTCACGTTTATCGCCCCATTTAATTTTTTTACTTGTTAGCAGGGGTCATGGTATGCTAGATAACCAGCTATCGTCAATTGTCATCCGTTCCACGGCTCTCACAACAATCCTTTTTAAAACTTTTTAATTTTTGAATTCTCTCTAAATTCAAATTCACACACATTTTTTACATTAGGACCCGCACTAAGAGTCCCTCGGTATCGGTGCTTTCCGGATGTTTACTTTAAACGCCGGACAGTGCCGAATGAAAAATCCGTTGACTTACCTGCGTCCCAAAAAATGCAAACGAGGCTGGATTTACAAGCGGGACAAAACAAGCAACAAATTTTGTATGAAATAAATATTTATTTTTTTAATGAAGATTCAAAAAAATGTTTAAATTTAAAAGTTGCTTTCTTTTGTACGTTTTTTCTTCTTATTAAACATAACAAATAAATAGCAGTGAAAAGTTAATCAAGTAAGTGTTTTTTTTTACGTTTTTTTTACAAAATTTCTGGGTTTTTTAAAAACTTTTTTTTACTGATTATTTGTGTTAATTTTGTTAGGGTTTAGGTTTAGGGCAGGGTTATGAATTAGGGTTAGGAATTAGGGTTAGGGCAGGGTTAGGGTTATCGTTCCTTCAGGAGTTTCAACAGCCAGTGATACCATGTAAAATTTCGTGTTGAAATCGCGTTTCATTTAGTTTGAAAGTTTAGCTGTCGTCTGCTTATTCGTCTCGCTTCGGGGCTTTCTGGCATTTAACGTAAACTGACGGAAAGCACTGATGCCGAGGGACTTTTAGAGTGGGTCCTACTGTAAAAAAGTACCTTATTTTTAATTCAGCCAGTAAATCGATCAGCTGCTCTTGCTAATTTACTAGCGATTTTGTCCCGCTGTAAGTCATCAATATTCATGTTGCACATCAAACAATAATGATTGATTATTTTTCATAGCCATAAATGAAACATGAATAGGTTTCAGAATTGAATTGTTAAAATTCCACTGTGAAAAAGTGTGCCGTTAATGGAGTTTTGTCAACAAGGTGACAGCTTGTATCACTTTCGAGTAGTTGATACTGCTGGATGTAGCTTATGTTGTGGACAGCATCGACCCACCGTGGCCTAGGGTGAAAGGAATGGTGTTTCCTGCAATCCTGAGCGTAGTAAGAATGGTGCGGTTGGCTCTGGAATTATCCCTTTAATCATACTGGTCAACAAAGAGAATATATTCTCCTGTTTCAGAAATCAAAAATCTAATGCCCTTCTCTCTCTCCTTTTTCTGTCTGGGCTGCGCCTTAAAGCCATTGGAAATCTTCTGATCGTCTGCCATCTTTGCATAGTCTTCACAACTCTGACACCATGCTCGTCAGACGTCTTTCACGGTTATAGTCCTATAGACTCCTTTCTGGTAGTAATAACGGATATTCCCAGACTAGCTCACACACATGTAAGTAAGATGTATTTATACATGGCTCATACATATACTACCCCCTCTCTATTTCTTGACCTTGGCAACACATGTGTTTCTCTATTGTATTAGGACTTTAATGTATTTCTCTCTATATTACTAATGCCTCTCCTAAACGTGTATATATGTAAATCGAACCGTTTTTCCTCTTTTGTCTTTTCCCTTTTTCTGCTGACCCTCGTGTGTATCACTCAAGAAAACATAACACAGATACCCCAAAACATGGTCGCTAAAACTTTAAATCTAGAATATCCAATATCCATTAGTTTTACAGTTATATAGATAGATGGCAGAAGGAATTCTATGATGATGCTCCTATTTTTAACAGAATCTGATTTTATTCTTTAAGCATCAGTTTAAGGTTAAGATTAGATATGATAGGAAAAGATTACATTCCATAGAGTTTGACAAAAGATGGATAAAAGTGGCAAGTCTTGTAAGCCAAGTAGGCGTCACATACAGACAAGAAATAATCATAGACACATGAGTAGTCATCACACAATTTTATTAATACAGAGATAATGGATTCAATTGCTGTTTGTATATATACTATTGTGACTGTTCCAAAATGAAAAGTGATTTTTTAACCTTAAAACTGCCGAATAGAAGTCAATAAGTCAAGTCGTATGATTCATTGGAATTTTATTTATATACCCCTCTCGTATTATTGAACAGAAGGCTTATGTTCTTTTAATCTTATATTCTTTTAATCTTATATTTTTTAAATTCATATTCTTTTAATTCATATTCTTTTAATCTTATATTCTTTTAATTCATATTCTTTTAATCTTATATTTTTTAAATTCATATTCTTTTAATTCATATTCTTTTAATCTTATATTCTTTTAATTCATATTCTTTTAATTCATATTCTTATCTTATATTCTTGTAATTTATATTCTTTTAATCTCATATTCTTTTAATCTCATATTCATTTAATTTATATTCTTGTTATCTCATATTCTTTTAATCCCGTATTCTTTTAATTCATATTCTTTTTATCTCATATTCTTTTTATCTCATATTCTTTTAATCTCATATTCTTTTAATCTCATATTCTTTTATTATCTGAAATCCTGAGTCAGGCACGATTGATTGATTCTTACGAATACTTTTGTGGTTTGAATCTTTCTCTTTTAATTGTTCAATCATTTTAGTAAATGTCGCCAGGGAAGGTGGAAGATCAAACGCTGTAAAAATGACAAATAAAAAAGTGAAGGTTCCTAAAATAAAAAAGAAAATATTTTTGCTTAAAAACAAAAATATGAATTTGAAGCATTTAACTGTGAAATGCAATTGTTAAATTGCTGGTCCCATAATCTGTTACATTTCTTATGAAGTTACTGGGCCAAGCAGTAAAGTGACTTATAGTGGACGACAAAATATAAAATACATATATACATACACATATATATAAACACACACATACATATATACATATATACATACACATGAAACAAGCACATAAATCAATATACATTAATGACTTACAGCTTACACAGCAGCTGCTGTAGCTGCTACTTCATTTACACATATATACACACGTAAAATAAGCACATGCATTAATTTCTCATTAATGTCATACACGCCAGCGCTGCTGCAGCTGTTGCTTGCTTCCATGCATGCACAGAACATCAATGTGCATATTTTTAAATGCTTGTAGAATTCAACAGTGATAAATTCAATTTTTTTTCAAATTGATACATTAAAACGACGAAGAATCAAAATTTGGAATTCATTTTAAATTGAAAACAAGAAAATGTGGAAGATATTACAACACATTGCATAGCGAACAAGTTATAAAGAGATGCATGATTTGCACATGTGCAGACGATTTACTTTTATGACATCTGGCAACGAAGGCTGCAACCAGTGAAGAAAGGCCTTGGTTGGATATATCAGAGGGCGATAGCTGAGCTCCATAAAAAACATGTCTGATAGAAAGTTTGTCAGTCATAAAATGTAGCACCAGTCAGACAAATTCACTGAAATCGAGAAAGAGGAAAAGTTTTGTTCTAAATCTCGGACATAGGGAAGAGCGAGTCTTTCTGTACTTCTAGATACATTTCTAGTTGGCAAGTAATATTCAGGGGAGATAACTTGGATCTGGACCATGAGCTTCTGAATATTCTCATTCTCATCATATTCTCATCATCATCATCATCATCAGCAGCAGCATCATCATCTTTGGTTTAACGTCTGTTAAACATGCTGGCATGCATTTGACGACTTTAAGAAATTGACTTCCAAAGTAACCTATCTCTATCCAGGTCTTCATTTATCCCTCTTTCCCTCAAGCCCATTTTTATCACTTCCTTTCTATTTTACATATTTTATATATTTTAAAATATTTTTACATATGTTTACATATTTTTACATATTTTTTATATATTTTACATATTTTATATATTTAAAAATATTTTTACATATTTTTACATATTTTTACATATTTTTTATATATTTTACATATTTTTACATATTTTTTATATATTTTACATATTTTTACATATTTTACATATTTTACATATTTTAAAAATATTTTTACATATTTTTACATATTTTTTATATATTTTGCATATTTTGTATATTTTTACATATTTTTACATATTTTTACATATTTTACATATTTTTACATATTTTAAAATATTTTTACTTATTTTATTTATTTTTACATATTTTTACATATTTTACATATTTTACATATTTTTAAATATTTTAAAATACTTTTGTATTTGTTATCTGTTTTAATACTGTTTGATTTCTTTCTCAAGTTATGGCCTTGTTTTGTATTTTTATTTTTATATAAAACTGCATGCAAGGGGACATAACCCGAGATGCAAGTTCTGTGGGAACTGATGTCAGATATTTAGGCCCAAATTTTCTTCCTCTTTGAACCAGCAACGAAATAATGCAGTCCTCACACTCGTTCCCTTCCACTGGTGTCCCAAGGTAATACCCCTGGCGTTGGTTGATGTGGTGTCGGTGACACTTGACTGTCTTCATGGGACGCCAGTACTGACAGTTACACTCCTGTTAAGAAGACTTGTGTTGTTGAAACGGTGTGTTGATTGATCAATAAATATGGTCAGAGGTCACTCCAGGAATGGGGCGTCAACTGGTCGATGAGAAGTACATTTTGAAAAACAAACAAGCAGGCAATCAAGGTATCAACAACTCAACAAATATTCTTAATTTAAAATAAATATAAGAATATATATTTACGTTAAACTTATAATTACAAGAACTCAAAGAGCTGAGAGGACATGTGTCTTGCTGCTCCAAAAGCAAGGAATGGTCAATCCTGGTTTCTCTGGGAATTTTGATTGCTTTGTCATAGGCGTGTTTGACACAAACCTGTGTGAATTTCAGCAGAGCCTTGTCGGGGTTCAACATAATTAAACATTTAATACGTTTATTGGCCTTAAGAATTTACATTGAAACGTTAAATTATGGTTACTGCTTCATCTGATGAGAACAGATAAAAGAACTACTTAACCTGACGAAATATTTCAACAATATTAAATATAATAATGAATTATTATTTGGTTTGTTTTTAGACAATATTAATCGTATCACAGTCAATAGTTTTCTTCGAATGTCCGGCTGGCTTGACAGGCCGAGAACAGACTCAAGGCATTTCCACAAATAATGGCGATAGAGAGGCGCTCATAAAGCCAAGACAATTCGCGATTGTTATCGGTGTTGCATGTCATTAATAGACCAAAGCTGCCGAGGAAGTCGGGTATGACAGAGCCAATCACTCCACTCGTCTCCACAGCGATCGGTGTAAATACAAATCTGTCGAGAAGATGGGCATATTTTGACCCCTTGCAGCTCTCTGGTGACGTTGCTGCATGTCCAGGGTTTGTTGCCGATTCTATCACTGACGAGGGTGCAAAAGTGTCGACGCAAGTCGCATCCCATATCAGTGACTTACCATTTACAAAGGGAAACACCGTCATGCCATCAGGTCGTTTGCCATCCCATCTGTCAAGGCCAATTGGTTTGAGAATCGATGGGAAGCCAGCGATGTCTAGTATTTGTTGGATGACATCATTGAGAGCGCTGTGTCTAGGAAATCTGCCGACGCTCCTTTTACACAAAAGGGTGTGGAGTCCATACATGTCAACCGGCTGGCCACAACGGCACCTGTCGTTGCTGCAAACTCAAGAATATTTTTATAGAAATCTGTTTTTGTATGCAGTTGCATTTTTTTTTTACCTATATTTGTTAATTGGCACATTTTTTGTTTCACTTTGTCGCCCGCATAGGGAATCATATGCAACCCTTGAATGAGCTCCCCTTTTGAGGATTTTATGTAAAATAAATTCTATTTTTCCATTGCCTAACAAGGTTATGTTAATTATTAATTCTACTCCCTCTCCTTGTGCTGAAATAGCTTGTAATCCGGTAATGAATTTAAAGTAACTTCTCTTTGACGACACCGCAACGAACAATCTCAATGCTCACTCTCTGCTGTCACTAACACAACTGCTGTCTTCCCAATACGTTCCTCCTTCTTAAAGCAGTTGCTTTCTCATATGCAAATGAATGCCACCTATAAAAATCTACTATGAACACAAGTTCTTTTTTTCCTCTGAAAATCGAGTACGCACCATGCGAAACTGTCCACACACTTCAAAGCTAACCCTAACCCTTAATTTTCTTTCCATTTTTATAGTAGGCAACATTTACTCCTTTGTATCTTCAACCACACCTTTCTTGTCTTTTATTTTTTGTGGGTTACATGAATATTGCTTTTTATACGGAAAGGATAACATTCTGAAAAAAACCCTCCGCTGTTATTCATCATAGCCCCCCCCCCTCACCCCACTACTCCTTTTTGTCACTGTTCTTAATCCAATTGACTTTTTGGGATAATCTTAAGCAGAATTGAAAAAATTTAAAATCTTGTTCGTTTCTTGACGAATGCCGATGCTCCTACTTTCAGACAAGTTGATTAAATAATAATAAATATTCTTCTCTTTGGGACAGATTTAGTGGAAACTTCTGGAGTTATTGGCCCATATTCATTTGCTTTCTTTCAAACCATTTGGGCAAATTCGACTCGGTTAAAAAATGACCCCCCCCCCCAGCGAAACGAAGTGGTTCTTACTCTGTTGTGTCAGGTTGGAGTGGGGGTGGGGGATAATACTTTCGCCCGTCATTGTAGCTGGCGGGGGAATAGCTCCTCCCCCTCCTACAAAAATATTCTATCTAAGAAACTATTCTGTCTATAAAATGTTAGTTTTGATATTTAAGGGAATATTAATTATTAAAACTGTCGTTTCCTAACCAAAATGGCGGACAATAAATCGTCTGCAGTTTTCCGAATCCACAAATGAGTAAGTAAACCCAAATGAATAGTTTTGGACTAATTGAAAATTTACCTTAAATTATTTAAAAGGAAATACAGTTGGGAAATTAGTCCAAAACAATTTATTTGGGTTTACTTACTCATTTTTGAGGTAGGAAAAATAAGAAAACTGCAGAAAATTTATTGTCCACCATTTTGGTTGGGAAACGACAATTTTACCAATTAATCTTCGTTTAAAACTGGAATAAAAAAGCAACAACATAAAATAAAAATCCTTCATTAAATTCTGAAAGCATACAAAGGGAGATAATTTATGCTTTAGTATAAACTCAGTTACTTCCCTTGCCTTCAATTATTTATTGAATATGTTTTAATAATGCATTTTGTGTATGACTATTTTGGAAACTGAATAGAACAAATCGTTTCTTCTTTTCTTTTCTTTTTTACTTTAACTTAAAATATAAAGGAGGATTAAATGTTGCTTACCGTAACAATAGAGAATAAAATGAAGGGTTACCAGCTTCGAAGCCCGTGGACTGTTTCACATGTTGGCCACTCGATTTTTAGTAAAAAAAAAAGAACTAGTGTTCGTTGTTAGATATTTTGGGAATCTTTGACAATACTCAGCAGAGTAAAAACGCTCAAAAAACAAATATTCAACAAATAAAAGTAACTGTAAGCGATAAAAGTTATTTTCAAACTTACCTGTGTCTTTTCCAACTATTAAAAAGATTTTTAACCCGTTTCAATTGCTATTTATTAGAAATTTAAGTATTCGCCACACGAACATCGCACAAAGCAAGATGGCCGATTTACGTAATGATATAGAGGCCGGGCGGCCATTTTCTGTGTTGCCAATAAAAACCCATTCACACTACGTAAAATACAAACAAATTACATAGGTAAGTAGAAAAATGTCTATTCTCGACATAAGTCAACTTTACTTGTTGCAAATTTATGTTTTTAAACCCTTTCTCGTTCTTTTTTTTGGACCCCGTTCGCGACTCTGCTGATCATTGTGAAAGATTCCCGATATTTTATAGGTGGCATTCATTTGCATATGAGAACAACTATTTTAAGGTGGACGAATTGGGGAGGACAGAGAGTTGAATTTTTTGACAGCTGATAAAGAACATTGGAGTTGAGAATTTTCATTGTTTGTTGTTATGGTGTTGTTGGAGAAGGGTCTTTTGTTTCATTACACATTTACACATTAAAAAAAAAACATAGTTCACCACAAACAAGGCAGGCCGTCACTGTAGACGTAAAGAGCTACTGAGAATTAGGGGGTGGGTTTCAGGGGTCATCCTTAGTTGGGAGCTGTGCAGCGAAATGTCTATTTACATTAGTTTTAAAATTTCTGCATGTCGGTACAGTCGGGGGAAACAGGGAGCATGGAGGGAGTTCCAAAGGCTGGCCGGACGAGGAAAGTAGCTATTGGAGTAAAAGGCTCCCCGGCATATGGTGACCTCCACAGTGAATGGATGGAAATAAGATGATTGTCGGGTTGGTTGAGTGTATTTACGCCAAGGCGGCACCAGAGCAGCAAGTTCATCAGAGCACAATCCATTGGAGTACTTGTAAAACAGACACAAGGAAGCAACATTGTGGCAATGTGACAGGGGCTGGAGCTAGATGGAAAGTGAAGGACCTATCAAGTTATCGACTCTTTTTTAGACCTTGTCTAAGAGGGAGAGACTGGTGGATAGTGCACCAGCCCAGAATAGGCAACAATACTCCATGCATGGGCGGATGGTGGCTCTGTAGAGATATAGGATAATGTCAGGTGTGAGAAGTTTACTAGCACTGTAGAGGGAGCCCACCTTCTTTGCAGCAGACTTGGCAATGTCTTCTTTGTATTTGTTCCAATTCATGTTATCTGTGAATGTTAGGCCGAAGAGTTTAAACGTTGGACTCTCGGGTAGGGTGTTATTTGCCATGACAATCGGTGGTAGGAGAGGTTTCCTGTAGTTGTTAAGGGAAAGAGACTTTATTTTCGAAGCATTAAATGTTAACATCCATTTTTGACCCCATTTCACTACAGAGTGGAGGTCACTTTTTAAGGATTCAGCCATTGCTTAGGATATGTGCACGTTTGTTTTACCCATATTTGCATGGTATGCTGATGCTGCCATAGCATTTTATTGGGTTGCCGTTGTCTGCTACTAGTTTCATCACACTTGAATTTGTTTTCCGTTTTGGAAAACCATCAGAGTCTAGCTTTTCTGGAAACATCCTACGAAATGTAGAGACTGGTACTGTTTTTCTTTGGACGCCTGTGTCTATTTTTAGTCGCTGCCTTTTTTATGCTAACATAGGCAAATACTTCATCTCTCTGATCGATAGAGGATATTCCTATGCTGCTGAATGTTAGGCCTTCGAGGTCTTCTTCTAGTCTTTGGGTATTATATGCCGCATCAGTCTGGATAGATTGTCTATTCTCGTATGGGGTCCTCTTGTATTTGGGCTTATGGTGTGACCATGTTTTGTTATGGCCTCTGCTTAATGATCTTTACCTTGGTTTTTGCTTTGTTTTGCTTGTAAGTCAAAACATTGTAAGTCAAAACATTGCAAGTCAAAACATTGTAAATAAAAACATCGTAAGTCAAAACATTGTAAGTAAAAACATTGCCCATTGGTTGGTTTTACCACATATATTACACTTTGATTCAAATGCAGGACAAGCTTCACGGCGACGTGCATGATTTCTCCCACAATCGAGACAGCTTTTTGCATTCCGAGAACGTGTTGGTGGACCAATGACTTGTATAGCCGTGCTAATAACGTCATTAGTATTGTTTTGCAATATAGACGTTTGAAGCTTCGTAGGTTTTGATAATACTAAGTCTCTCTTCAAGTGTTAACTTGCCATTGTTACTTAGCAGTTCTTTCTGTAAGTCTGCAATCGGGTTCCTGGCAACGATAAGTTCAATTATCCGCTGCTGTTGTTCAGTTTCAGATAATGAAGATGTTTATGTCAGTCGCTTACATCTATTAACAAAATCGTCTAATGACTCATCAACTTTCTGTCTGTATGACATTCATTTGAGGCGATTCACTCTGTAATTCTCTTTCGGTTCTAGTTGCATGAGAAATTTGTTAAAAATAATGTCAGGGGAACGTTTTTCTTTCTATGTGAGCATCCATCAATTATACAGGGTGTCCCAAAAGTCACTGACACTTGAAAAAAAATCATAACTGCTTTGTTTTTAAAACATTTTTCCTTTCTTTTTTTCAGCGTAGTTGAAGCTATACTTCCGACATTATCATGAGCAAATACAGCATTGAGGAACGAACCTACAATTGTACTTTTTGTCGCATGGGTCGAATTCAGAAACCCAGCTGTGTTACCGACGACTTTTTAACACTAGAGATGTGCCAAGTGTAAATGCCATTAAAGCCAGAATAAGCCGTTTTCAAAAACAATGTGCAGTGTGTGACCCCCCAAGACCCGGAAGGTCTCGTTCAGTAAGAACTAAAGAAAATCGGAAAGAATTGGAGCGAAGTCTGGAAGAAGATCCAACAGTTTCAATCAGAAGAAGATCCCGACAGTTGTGAGTTTCACGATCCTCCTCATATAGGATGTTGTATGACATGGACATGTTTCCATACAAAATTCAGCTTGTCCAGCAGCTTCAGCCTCAGGATTATGAGCAAAGACTGGAATTTGCTATAAAACTTCAGTAATTTGTAGTCAGTATCAGTGACTTTTGGGACACCCTGTATCGTTTTTATCCTTCGTTATCTACCCTTAATCGTCTGTGGCTTACTTGTTGCTCTGTTTTTATTTTATTTACAATGAAATTCGAAGTTCCATTAATTGTCTGAAATGTTTAAACGTTTCAGCCATGTTTGGCGTTGCCCAATCCATAGCCGGGCTGTCATTAGCCGCCATTTCTATATAAATCCCGTGAGCCAATATTATGAGTATCGTATATTTGGCCGTTACTGTTTTGGGGTTTAATGATGTGTCTTCTAAAGGAATTAGGGAGTGGAAATAGGATTAAAAAGGTTAAAAGGAACAATATTAATTAAATTCAAGTTTAAATCCTGGATTAAAGGACTTGAATCAATCCCAAAGGAATTTAAATAAAGATATCATCCGGGCGGTCTAAGGGCAGTAACTCTGCAGGGTTTTTGAATGATTTGTATTCGGGATTTAACATTATTAACTAAGGTATAGTGAATGCTTATGGAGGTGATAAAATTGGTATGCTGATTAAGACTGGTTTAGAGATAAGAGTAAGGATTAGGTCGGCAAGATTAGATCTGTTTGGGAGATATGAGAGATTAGCATTATGACCAAGAAATGGTGGGGACTTATAGGAGTAATAATAATGTTGTGAAATGGAGGTGTTACCCTCTTAATGACTGGAAAAATATTTTTTGGGAAAGTTATAATTATTGCTCTTGAAAAGTAGTGTGGATATGGGTTGATTGAGGTATTTGTTCGTATTTTTAAAATTTTATTTATATTTATAAGGGGTGATAGTTGGGAAAATTTTCTGGAGTGGAAGTCGGTATTTAATGGGCCAATTATGGGGTTATGTATTTAGCAGAGAGTGGGGGGTAGCTAGGCCTTTATGTGTATCGGTAAGTCCAGTTTATGAGTAGTGCTTGTCTCCTGTGGATGCACATCTATTTATGGCTGGAGAGAAGGATGGTCTTCTCTCAATTACTTTTCATTTGATGGTGAAGGGTGTCTTTTCATCTTTAAGTTTCTATATTCAGGTCGTGAGTGCCATATTTTCCTTGTTTTTGTATCTGAAGGTGTTTCTGTGTGCGTATAATCTTTGCTTAAAGCTTCCCTGCGTCATGCAAATGCATTTTTCTGCTCTACCGGCAGTCTGGTTTGTGAGTATGGCTTCATATACGAGGAAATCGATTTTGCAATTCTCCTCTAGGGGGCAGTTGTTTTTGTCCTGGCATGAGCAGCCTGCATTTGCAATTGCTTTGGGCTCCACAGAGATGATTTTTCTTATGGATGGGGCAGTGGAGTAGCTAACCTTAATAGAATTTCTGTTAAAAAGTGTGTGCAGGTTGTATGTGTGGGGGTGGTAGTCGAGTAAGTTGAGGAAAAGGCGGTATACCCTTGTCTTGGTATTGGTGGAATAAGGTGGAGAAAACCAGATCACCGACCTCCTTCTATTGCGGCTCCCCCGTGGTTGGTCTCGGGTGGGGGTGTATGAAATCTCTTCTCTGAACATGTTGTCGTGGAGCGCTTTGTTGTAATAGGGTGCTGCCTGGTTGAAAATTTCGGAACTGGATGAAAAGTTTGAAATTCTTTAGCTAATATTTTTGACTAATTTTTTTTAAACATTGGGGGAGGGGAGCAGGATCCCTTGTGTATGTATTGAAGTGTTTCATTGGGTTTTTGGAAAGGTTTGTGTGTGTTGTTTGTAAGGTTCAGTGTCTAGAAAATCTACTTGGTCTAAATTTGTTTTAATGGTGATTTTGGAAGGTGTTTGTTAAGTCTTTTCTAAATCCATCTAGTGTGTTTCCGTTGTGGTTGCGTGACAGGCAGAGTCCGTCATCTCTGTAAAGACCAAAGAAATAGTCTGGGAATTTATTTTGGAGCGTATCCAATATAAGCTAGCCGACTAAGTCACAGATGTCTGCACTGTCATAGGCCCCCATTGCAATATCAAATGGGTCCTCTGGGGATTTATATAGAAATATTTTTTATTTTTTTATATCTCTTTAAATCTTCTCCGGTTTTAAATCTCAACTCTTACTCCCCCCCCTTTTTTTTCAAACCTTATTAAACCTTACTTACACTAAATTTAAACAAACATACATAACACTCTAAGCAAATAACGCGTCCAAACGAGAGTGACACGTGACTTCACATTTCCGAAACAGATGACAACGGAAGCTGAAGAGAGCCGGATGGCTAAGTCCTGTGCTTGAAACCGACGGTCCAAATGTTGTACTAATTTTTCTGTACCCATATATATATATATATATATATATATATATATATATATATATATATATATATATATATATATAAATGGATAATACAAAGAATAAGAATTATATAAGATTGAGATATGAAACTATACAAATTTTATACACTTCATCACTTTATTATCTCTCTCTCTCTCTCTCTCTCTCTCTCTCTCTCTATATATATATATATATATATATATATATATATATATATATATTTAGATATAGATAAATGTTAAATTATTAATACCTACAAACGCTAGCGTTTCAAGTAGTGCAGGAAAGTAACAATTTCAAACGGCTGGAAGGTGCGAACACAGTTTACAGAGTCATCCTAGAATCTGCAAGCAGTCGCCATATCCACTCGGCCAACGGAAACTGTCACGTAATTAAGGGAAATTACGATCTATATGTACCTAGAAGCGGGCACAGATAGAAGACTAGTCGAGAGTGTTCGACGAACGTATTCGGAACTTTCATCCGAAAGCTGATGAGCTGTTGCTCAAAACGGGCTGATTGGGAATCCATTAGCGATCTCACCAGAGACGCCCGTGAAAGTTTTATCCCCATGCGACAATTCTACAGCAAGCCCCACTCTCCATGATGGTTCACCTCGAACTGTGCAGCTGATATTGCTCAGAGGTAGCAAGCATTCCGACAATTCAACAAATGGACAGAAACTTATAGCATCAAGAAATCATTGTCAGACTGTAATAGTTGAAGCAAAGAGAAGGTATACAGAGATGATCAGAAAACGCATTCAGTCACAGAAACTAGGTACTCACAATTTCTGGAAAATCTTCAATGGTGTGGTGAATAATGGGAAATCAACAGTTTCCCTGCTATCCAACCACAATGATTTCGTTTGCACGACAACTGACAAAGCTGAATTACCTGACCAGCGTTTCGCCTCAAACTCCACTATGAACTCTACAAACCACTCCCTGCTAAATTTTCATTGCAGACTGAAGCTACACTTGATGACCTGACCATCAGCCCATCTCATGTCCGGGACAGCATAACAAACCTTGACACCTCCAAAGTATGTAGGCCTAATCTTATACCAGTAATAGTAATAAGAAAAATGCATTGCTTATCTGGCCCCTGTCCACTCCAAATGCCTTGCCGAATCTTGCTTCCTTGCTTCCTTGAACATTGCCTCTTCAAGACTACTGCAGTAGCGCTTGATATATCCAAAGCTATGGACAAGGTCTGGCATAAAAGGCTTTTCATAAAAACTAATTCATATGGTATTACTGGACGAATATTTAATATAATTAGCTCCTTCCTAACCAAAAGAAAGATCCAGGTTGTCCTCGATGGCCATTCATCTAAACAATATAACATAAATGCTGGTGTTCCCCAGGGATCGATCCTTGGACCTTTTATTCTACCTGATTTTCATAAACGACCTCTTTGATGACATTGTGTCTGAGATGGGTATATTTGCTGACGACAACACACTCTACTCTCATCATGTGGGTAAAACGGATGTGCACATATCCGAGGCAATGGCTAAATCCTTAAAAAGTGACCCCCAGTCCGTAGTGGAATGGGGTCATAAATGGATGGTAACATTAAATGCTGCTAAGACAAAGCTCCTTTCCGTCAATAACTGCAAGAAACCTCTTCAACCACCGATTGTCATGGCAAATAACACCCGACCTGAGAATCCAATGTTCATACTCGGCCTAAAATTCACAGGTAACATGAACTGGTACAAATACAATGAAGACATTGCCAAGGCTGCTGCAAAGAAGGTGGGCTCCCTCTACTGTGCTAGTAAACTTCTCACACCTGACATTATCCTGTATTTCTACAAAGCCACCATCAGCTCATGAATGGAGTTTTGTTGTCACATTTGGGCTGGTGTGCCATCCACTAGTCTATCCCTCTTAGACAAGGCCAAAAAAAGAGTCTCTAATTTAATAGGTCCCTCACTATCCGCCAAGCTCCAGCCCCTGTCCCAATCGCCACAATATTGCTTCCTTGTGCCTGTTTTACAAGTACTTCAATGGATTTTGCTCTGATGAACTTGCTGCTCTGGTGCCCCCTCGACGTAAATACACTCGACCAACCCAACAATCAGCTAACTCCCATCCATTCACTGTGAGGGTCCCCAGATGCCGGAGAGCCTTCTACTTCAATAGTTTCTTTCTTCGAACTGCCGGCCTCTGAAACTCCATCCCTGCTCTTTGTTTTCCCGATTGTACCGACATTTAAAAACTAATGTGAACAGACATCTCACAGCACAGCTCCCAACTTAACCCTAACCCCCAAAACTTTCAGTAGCCCCTTACGTCTACAGTGGCATTTTGCCCTTTTTTGGGGGTGAACTATGATTTAAAAAAATAAAATGAAAAAATTGCAAATAGATTTGGTTTATTACCATTTATTATGGATCTAACTCTATCGAAAAGGATATCAATCTCTTTGGTTCTCCACGATGCTTTCTTAATTTCGGCTCTCTTCTGATTCTGAGCGGTTGTATGACTGACTGGCCTCTTTCTGTTTCAAAAGACAATGGACACCCCGTGAAATGTCCCCTGTGCGATGAGGTTCGAAAAACTTTCAAACTGATTGTTTTCTGAGAAATAGCATATTGCAACATAAAATTGATTTTTTCGAAAAATTGATTATTCTTAAAATGTTTATTTATTTTATAATCGGAAAATTTACAAAAGTTCATTTATATTTATTTTAGCTGTGAACTATAAAAAAAAATCAAAAGAGATAGCAATAAAACACACCTTTCGAGAAAGGTTGTCTTTCAAGGGAGATAATTTAAAATTTAATGAAGACTATTTGTTTATTTAGAGTTATCCCCCCTTTGACTGGTGATTTGGTTTAAGAATTTGTTCCAAAGTTTTCGCTACCATTTCGAATGAGGACAACCGAACTTGTTTTGTTGGTGACATTAAAGAACAGACATTTAATTGTAGATGAATACCTTCACCTCCTAAACATGATATTCTATTTCCTTTAGGCGATTACGCGTGAACACCGTGACTAATTGGCGAGAAGAGAAAAAAAAAAACACAATTATTTTCGAATTTACAATAGGGAATCTGTTTCGCATATAAATTTAAAGTAAAATGATCTCACATTTAACGTTTTAGGGCAGTTAACCACGTGTTTTTTACTATGGGAGATGAATCATGTGTTTTTTTTTTTGGGGGGGGGTTGTGTGTGGAGGGAAGATACTTTTAAGGCGATTATATGTGCTTTTACGATCTTGTCAGTCGGACTTTAGGGTTAGTTATATAAAAAATAGTTAACTACTCCAAAAAAAATAGAGTGGCGTGGAAATTGGGGATCATTTTACGTTACATTTATATACGAAACTGATCCCTCACTCTAAATTCGAAATTAATTGTTTTTTTATTTTTTATTTCTGTCAAGTTTTCAGGATATTCCCACGTAACCGCTTAAAAAACGACGAATCTCATTTTTGGGGGTGAGTGGGTGTTTTGGGGTGATTTAATAAAAGATGTTAATCTATAAATTAACCGATTTTACAACATTAACAGAATTTGTATGAAAAGCAATTTTGAAAATTAAAATTGAGAAAACTAATTATTGTTTAACATTTTTAGATTTATTCTAGAATAAAAATCAGAAAATATTTTTTTGTTCCTAGTCGTTTAATTAATTAATTAATTAAGTTAATTATTTTATTCATTGTTAGGAGCGTCAGTCAGTAAACCCATCTCCGGCGCGATGACAACACTAAGGACTTTGTGTTATTCATTTTAATTTTACACTGAAAGAAAATTCAATTTCCGCACGTGATAATGTAGTAACAATCGTGTCGATAAGCGCTGAAACAGAAATGTGGCGATGGCAGCTTTTGTGGGTAGCTAATCCTAACCCTAACCTTAACCCTAATGACAACAATTGTATCTAATTTCAGAGCAATTTTATATGGCAAGCAATAATGGCAAATAAATGCAACAGAAAATGGTGATTGTACAAAAAGGTGGAAAGTTATGTAATGTCTTCAAAAACGTGCCCCGCGAGAACTTATTTTGTTTAGGAGTTCAGATAACACATTGCAGCATCCTCAACTCTCGTTCTTTTTGTGTGAAAGTAAAGGCTTTCCTGCACGAACTGACTTCGTGGGTTTCCGTCGCAATGCTGTCGGGCCGATAACAACCGAGGTTGGGAATCCGGGAATGAGTGATGGTTTAATCCAAACTGCCGTCTAGAGCTCTGTTGTCAATTCTATCCAAGATGGTGGGTAACGAAGAAGGGCAGAACGAATGAGTTGTCTCTCAGTGAATGCAGTCGAGGGCTTTTGTGACCGACGGTTCAGCCGTGTCCTGTTGGGTAGAGAGGAAGAGGAAAGGGTGTAAAAGTGTGCAAGGGTTTTTATAGGCAGGCTAACGTGATCCCTAACGGATTGGGTTACCTGTTAGCCAATCAATGGGGCCATAAAGTGACAAGCCAACAGCCAATCAGTGAAAGTGACTTAAATAAATTCCAATAATGTGCATGAAGTATGGAATCGGTTGGATATGGACATAACACAATTGTTGCCATTTTTTTACGCTAATCGATTGTGTCCCCAGTCGGTTTTCAATCTGGCGACCGTTACTACATAAAGAGAATGCACACGTTTTTCGTGATTTATTTTATTTATTTAATTATTTATTCAAATATTTATGCTTACATGTCAGCAACGAGTGGCTGCTGGTGGCAACCAGGATTGGTGCACACGGTCGACTCAGTCGACAGGTCAGAGCAGAGATGAGCCGACCACCTCGCCTGAGGGACAGACGACCAATGGACGTGGATGGTGACTGAGTAGCACAGATCGACATCAATCGCTTACTCGGCCGACCAGCAACAAGCAACGAGATCTCGGGCAAATTGTCAGACTGTTTAGTGTCGTTTGTTGAGATCTGGACAGTGACGACAGGTCAAATAAAGATAAAGATGCATACATCTGCACCATGCCGATATAAAAAATGCACAATCTCATTTCAACGTTGAACACATATATTTGTTTTTTTAAAAGCTCAAACTAACTTGAGTTTAACTAATACCGGGTGAACCCCAAAATGCCACACATGGAATCGTTAATAAAATTCACAACTTTTTCTCCAATCCAACCATATATGGTACACATAAACTTTAGTATATGCCTGACGTTTCCACCAAGTTTCAGCAGTGAATATCCAACAACATTTGTTTTATTGTCTTTCAATGATAAACACACCTGAATAAGAAGTGCAAAATTGTCAATAACCCTAACCCTTACCCTTACCCTAACCCTAACCCTAACCCTAACCCTTACCCTAACCCTAACCCTAACCCTTACCCTTACCCTAACCCTTACCCTTACCCTTACCCTTACCCTAACCCTAACCCTAACCCTAACCCTTACCCAAACCCTAACCCTAACCCTTACCCTAACCCTAACCCTAACCCTTACCCTTACCCTTACCCTAACCCTAACCCTTACCCTAACCCTTACCCTTACCCTAACCCTAACCCTAACCCTTACCCAAACCCTAACCCTAACCCTAACCCTTACCCTTACCCTAACCCTAACCCTAACCCTTACCCTTACCCTAACCCTAACCCTAACCCTTACCCTTACCCTTACCCTAACCCTAACCCTAACCCTTACCCTTACCCTAACCCTAACCCTAACCCTAACCCTTACCCTTACCCTAACCCTAACCCTAACCCTAACCCTAACCCTTACCCTTACCCTAACCCTAACCCTAACCCTTACCCTTACCCTTACCCTAACCCTAACCCTTACCCAAACCCTAACCCTAACCCTTACCCTTACCCTTACCCTAACCCTAACCCTAACCCTAACCCTAACCCTAACCCTAACCCTTACCCAAACCCTAACCCTTACCCTTACCCTTACCCTAACCCTTACCCAAACCCTAACCCTAACCCTAACCCTTACCCTAACCCTAACCCTAACCCTAACCCTAACCCTAACCCTAACCCTTACCCTAACCCTAACCCTAACCCTAACCCTTACCCTAACCCTAACCCTAACCCTAACCCTTACCCTAACCCTAACCCTTACCCTTACCCTTACCCTAACCCTTACCCAAACCCTAACCCTTACCCTAACCCTAACCCTTACCCTTACCCTTACCCTAACCCTTACCCTAACCCTAACCCTTACCCTAACCCTAACCCTAACCCTTACCCAAACCCTAACCCTTACCCTTACCCTTACCCTAACCCTTACCCAAACCCTAACCCTAACCCTAACCCTTACCCTAACCCTAACCCTAACCCTAACCCTAACCCTAACCCTTACCCTTACCCTAACCCTAACCCTTACCCTAACCCTAACCCTAACCCTTACCCTAACCCTAACCCTTACCCTTACCCTAACCCTAACCCTAACCCTTACCCTAACCCTAACCCTAACCCTTACCCAAACCCTAACCCTAACCCTTACCCTTACCCTTACCCTAACCCTAACCCTAACCCTAACCCTTACCCTTACCCTTACCCTAACCCTAACCCTTACCCTAACCCTTACCCTTACCCTAACCCTAACCTTAACCCTTACCCTAACCCTAACCCTAACCCTTACCCTAACCCTAACCCTAACCCTAACCCTTACCCTAACCCTTACCCTAACCCTAACCCTAACCCTAACCCTTACCCTTACCCTAACCCTAACCCTAACCCTAACCCTTACCCTAACCCTAACCCTTACCCTAACCCTAACCCTTACCCTTACCCTAACCCTTACCCTAACCCTAACCCTTACCCTTACCCTTACCCTAACCCTAACCCTTACCCTTACCCTAACCCTAACCCTAACCCTTACCCTTACCCTAACCCTAACCCTAACCCTTACCCTAACCCTAACCCTAACCCTAACCCTAACCCTTACCCTAACCCTAACCCTAACCCTTACCCTACCCCTAACCCTAACCCTAACCCTTACCCTTACCCTAACCCTAACCCTAACCCTAACCCTAACCCTTACCCTAACCCTAACCCTTACCCTAACCCTAACCCTTACCCTTACCCTTACCCTTACCCTAACCCTAACCCTAACCCTTACCCTAACCCTAACCCTAACCCTAACCCTTACCCTAACCCTAACCCTAACCCTAACCCTTACCCTAACCCTTACCCTAACCCTAACCCTAACCCTTACCTTTACCTTAACCCTAACCCTTACCCTAACCCTAACCCTAACCCTAACCCTAACCCTTACCTTTACCTTAACCCTAACCCTTACCCTAACCCTTACCCTTACCCTAACCCTAACCCTTACCTTTACCTTAACCCTAACCCTAACCCTTACCCTTACCCTTACCCTAACCCTAACCCTAACCCTAACCCTAACCCTTACCCTAACCCTAACCCTAACCCTAACCCTAACCCTTACCCTAACCCTAACCCTTACCCTTACCCTAACCCTAACCCTAACCCTTACCCTAACCCTAACCCTAACCCTTACCCTAACCCTAACCCTAACCCTAACCCTTACCCTAACCCTAACCCTTACCCTTACCCTAACCCTTACCCTAACCCTAACCCTTACCCTAACCCTAACCCTAACCCTAACCCTTACCCTAACCCTAACCCTAACCCTTACCCTTACCCTAACCCTTACCCTAACCCTAACCCTAACCCTAACCCTTACCCTAACCCTAACCCTAACCCTAACCCTTACCCTAACCCTTACCCTAACCCTAACCCTAACCCTAACCCTAACCCTAACCCTTACCCTAACCCTAACCCTAACCCTAACCCTTACCCTAACCCTAACCCTTACCCTAACCTTAACCCTAACCCTAACCCTTACCCTAACCCTAACCCTAACCCTAACCCTAACCCTTACCCTAACCCTAACCCTAACCCTAACCCTAACCCTTACCCTAACCCTAACCCTAACCCTAACCCTTACCCTAACCCTAACCCTAACCCTTACCCTAACCCTAACCCTAACCCTAACCCTAACCCTAACCCCTACCCTAACCCTAACCCTAACCCTAACCCTAACCCTTACCCTTACCCTAACCCTAACCCTAACCCTTACCCTTACCCTTACCCTTACCCTAACCCTAACCCTAACCCTTACCCTAACCCTAACCCTAACCCTAACCCTTACCCTTACCCTAACCCTAACCCTAACCCTTACCCTAACCCTAACCCTAACCCTAACCCTAACCCTTACCCTAACCCTAACCCTAACCCTAACCCTTACCCTAACCCTAACCCTTACCCTTACCCTAACCCTAACCCTTACCCTAACCCTAACCCTAACCCTAACCCTTACCCTAACCCTAACCCTAACCCTAACCCTAACCCTTACCCTAACCCTAACCCTAACCCTTACCCTTACCCTTACCCTAACCCTAACCCTTACCCTTACCCTTACCCTAACCCTAACCCTAACCCTAACCCTAACCCTTACCCTTACCCTTACCCTAACCCTAACCCTAACCCTAACCCTAACCCTAACCCTTACCCTAACCCTAACCCTAACCCTAACCCTTACCCTAACCCTAACCCTTACCCTTACCCTAACCCTTACCCTAACCCTAACCCTAACCCTAACCCTTACCCTAACCCTAACCCTAACCCTAACCCTTACCCTAACCCTAACCCTAACCCTTACCCTTACCCTTACCCTAACCCTAACCCTTACCCTTACCCTTACCCTAACCCTAACCCTTACCCTAACCCTAACCCTAACCCTTACCCTTACCCTTACCCTTACCCTAACCCTAACCCTAACCCTAACCCTAACCCTTACCCTAACCCTAACCCTAACCCTAACCCTTACCCTTACCCTAACCCTAACCCTTACCCTTACCCTTACCCTAACCCTAACCCTTACCCTTACCCTTACCCTTACCCTTACCCTAACCCTTACCCTTACCCTTACCCTTACCCTAACCCTTACCCTTACCCTAACCCTAACCCTAACCCTTACCCTTACCCTAACCCTAACCCTAACCCTAACCCTAACCCTTACCCTAACCCTAACCCTAACCCTAACCCTTACCCTAACCCTAACCCTTACCCTAACCCTTACCCTAACCCTTACCCTAACCCTAACCCTAACCCTAACCCTTACCCTTACCCTAACCCTAACCCTTACCCTTACCCTTACCCTAACCCTTACCCTTACCCTAACCCTAACCCTAACCCTAACCCTTACCCTTACCCTAACCCTTACCCTAACCCTAACCCTTACCCTTACCCTAACCCTAACCCTTACCCTTACCCTTACCCTAACCCTAACCCTAACCCTTACCCTTACCCTTACCCTAACCCTAACCCTAACCCTTACCCTAACCCTAACCCTAACCCTTACCCTTACCCTAACCCTAACCCTAACCCTTACCCTTACCCTAACCCTAACCCTAACCCTAACCCTTACCCTTACCCTAACCCTAACCCTTACCCTTACCCTTACCCTTACCCTTACCCTAACCCTAACCCTAACCCTTACCCTAACCCTAACCCTAACCCTAACCTTGACACACTCCTGTCTTGGAACTGCCCTGAATTGGGCTGTGGTAGCCCCCTTCAGTTTAGGAATAGTCTGGGAATTGTTTTGGTAGACTTTATCTTTTTATTCAACATATATAAAATCTGTAGGATCCGGTTCGTGTGAAACTCATTCAAGATTCACCGAATGATGAGACGTTCATTCCAACGCAGCTATTCCAACGAGTCATTTAAAGGGTGGAAATTTGCCCAATCATCTTGTTGAAACAACTGTTCACATCCCACGACACTCCTTCGTTGTCTGCCCAAAACTTCTGAACCACAAGTATTGATCAACACCACACGTTGAATCGTTAATAAAATTCGCAAGCCCTTCTGCAATCCAACCAGATTTGGTACACGTAAACGTCAGTCTAAGTCTGACTTGTTCACCATGTTTCAACCCTGAATATCCAATATCTATGATATGCTCTAAATTTGAGAAATTTACATTCTAAAAACTTTATGAAAACAATTGCAATTTCTTTGTACAATCGAAAAGAAGGCAACAAAAAATAAACAAAGAAAAATAATTAATTTATTTGGTCTTTTATAGATTAACAAATAAATCGTTTTTAAAATGTCGAATAGGTTTTTGAATTATTCAAGATCCAAAAATCGTATTAAATTAAAACATTTCTCGATTAGTTGGATATTTATTTATTTAATAACATTTTTGAGGACTTGCAAGATTTTGAACTGTTTGAAAATTACAAGAAAAAATTGAAGTTAATTTAACTATAAAAAATATTCCATATTTATATTTCTCTCTAAAAAAAATGGTTTCGGAATTTTCAAAATGACAATTGCTAATTTGTATAATTTGTATAATTTGTATAATTTGTATAATTTATATAATTTGTATAATTTATATAATTTGTATAATTTATATAATTTGTATAATTTGTATAATTTGTATCATTTATATAATTTATATAATTTGTATAACTTATATAATTTGTATAATTTGTATAATTTGTATAATTTATATAATTTGTATAATTTATATAATTTATATAATTTATATAATTTATATAATTTGTATAATTTGTATAATTTATATAATTTATATAATTTGTATAATTTATATAATTTATATAATTTGTATAATTTATATAATTTGTATAATTTATATCATTTATATAATTTATATAATTTGTATAATTTGTATAATTTATATAATTTGTATAATTTGTATAATTTATATAATTTATATAATTTGTATAATTTGTATAATTTATATAATTTAAATAATTTGTATAATTTATATAATTTGTATAATTTGTATAATTTATATAATTTACATAATTTATATAATGTATATAATTTGTATAATTTGTATAATTTATATAATTTATATAATTTATATAATTTGTATAATTTGTATACTTTGTATAATTTGTATAATTTATATAATTTGTATAATTTGTATAATTTATATAATTTATATAATTTGTATAATTTGTATAATTTGTATAATTTATATAATTCGTATAATTTGTATAATTTATATAATTTATATAATTTATATAATTTGTATAATTTGTATCATTTATATAATTTATATAATTTGTATAATTTGTATAATTTATATAATTTATATAATTTGTATAATTTATATAATTTATATAATTTGTATAATTTGTATAATTTGTATAATTTATATAATTGATATAATTTATATAATTTGTATAATTTATATAATTTGTATAATTTATATAATTTATATAATTTATATAATTTGTATAATTTGTATAATTTATATAATTTATATAATTTGTATAATTTATATAATTTGTATAATTTATATAATTTGTATAATTTATATAATTTATATAATTTGTATAATTTATATAATTTATATAATTTATATAATTTGTATAATTTATATAATTTATATAATTTATATAATTTATATAATTTGTATAATTTGTATAATTTATATAATTTATATAATTTGTATAATTTATATAATTTGTATAATTTATATAATTTGTATAATTTATATAATTTATATAATTTGTATAATTTATATAATTTGTATAATTTATATAATTTATATAATTTGTATAATTTATATAATTTATATAATTTATATAATTTGTATAATTTATATAATTTATATAATTTGTATAATTTATATAATTTATATAATTTATATAATTTGTATAATTTGTATAATTTGTATACGAACAGACGAATAAGTGTTAGTAACAGTGAATCTTTTGAAAGTTGGAGAAACTGATCGGTATTCTCGATTACATCGACAGACGAAAGCATTTCAGAGACCGGCAGACGCACGCCTATTCATACATCAGACGAATCTCCAGAAAGTCACTTCTCTGGAAAAGAGGCTGGTATTGTTCAAAGAAAACGTATGGAACTCAAAAGATCTCTACATCGAGAGGAGTGTGACGAGCGAAAAGACAATTCGTTAAACGAATTCGTGTTTTTTTTTGGTGCGGTTGCTGGGGCGATGAAACAATAACTATTATTACCAGTGACGAATTATGCTAAATATTTCCTCCCCCATCACTTAGCGACCACTGAAAAATTCGCCTTATAAATAAAAAACCTGTGTGTGTATTTTTTATCATGGCTGTGAGATATTTAATCTACATTTTCTTTCCTGCGCATGAGGTTGTTTTTTTCTTCATTTTTTGTATATTTGCGATTAATAGATATTTTTCTTGCTAGACTGTTTACGACCGCTTTGTCTTTGAACTTTGCGGACACTGTTTTGTGATTGTATTGAACTTGTTTTTTTTTGTACACATATTCTGCTGGCTAGACTGTTTACGACTGATTTTCCCTCGGACATGTTTAAAGATTTGCGATTGAACTTACCATTGGCACGTGTATTGTTGTTATCTTAATGTTTACTGACTCCACCGGTTCATAACTCTTCAACTACTTGGCTGCCACTCTATTGCGGTTATGAACACCTCAATTCTGCCAGGAATGGATTTAACTAATTAAAAACAATATTTCTTTATCCAACTATCTTCAGCTTTATCGAATAGAACTTGACAAATTATTCTTATGGGCTAGAGCCTTGTCATGAAGACTTTTCATTTTAATTCGTACAAAAAGTATTTGGTCAAATTAATATTCCAACGTTTTGCTGGTTATTTTATTGACTTGAAGTAACTGTAATGTCTTGATTATCTCCCTTACATTGCCTTTCTGTTTCAGCTTGTGAGCCGAGAGATGAAATACTATTTTATAGTAACTTTCTCGAAAAAAAGAATTCCTCACGATAAAGCATATTTGCCGATTGGTGTTAATAGAAAAATACCTTTTGTTGCATCGTTGTTCTATCTTTATTCTCACATATTCTTGGTTTGACCGAGAATGTAACGTTGTGCATGACGTTGCTTTGTATGGTTATATGTCATGAATCCATTATCTTCATTAAGTATGCAATGTTACATAAAAACTAAAAATCAGCACTTACTTGTTTTTTTTTTCAGCCGGTGAATTCGCCTAGCATTTCAAAAAGTATCTTCTTCTTCTTCTTCTTCTTCTTCTTCTTCTTCTTCTTCTTCTTCTTCTTCTTCTTCTTCTTCTTCTTCTTCTTCTTCTCCCGTAGGTTTTATCACAAATGAAGACTCGAAACACAAAAAAAGTATTTTACGCTGCTAACTTTTATTGCTGATGTCTGGCGATATTATATTACTCCCATGCTCATTTCTTTATGTACACTGAGTTGCCTCCCTTCCCCCGGAGGGAGCAAAGCACAGGACGTCCTCGCTACCCGGTCTCAATCATTGCGCTGTCGTTGTTTTCTGATCGGGCGACGGTATTTATCTAAATCTGTTTTTCTTTACACACTCCGATCCAATCAACGGAACCAAAAAAATTATTTTAAAACTTCACTTACCGATTTCCATAAATCACAGACAGTAAAAAGCGAACAAGCTTTGAATTCCCCAAACGACCAAGAACTGCATTCCAATCTCTAACCTATATATGAATAACCCACTTTTATAAAAAGTCAGATCTCGTCGCCATCGTCAAAGTATTACATCACTATTTACTCACTAAGAGTTTTCACACAAGTAATTATCAGTGATAGCTCATTGGTAATAACAAGTGGTGTTCCCTGTAATATGAGTGACAGCAAGTTTCTTCAGATTTCTAGCACTCTCTGTTTGTTTCAATAACCGCGCAAATTATTTCGTGTTATTGCAACATCCGTTTACTATTGATTTCTTTCTAGCAACGATCGTTAGTCTTCTCTGGAATTTGAGTGGCAATAAGTCTCTCCAAGGTTCCAGTATTCTCTGCACCTTTCCAGGTGCGGTCGAGTTAGCGCTTTCCCTCTTTTGTCTTCACATATTTTTTTGACCCTTCACGGCCATTTTTCTTTATGATACCAGTCGAGACTTCACATGCCTTCTGTTTGCAAGAATGATTTGCATCTTTTTCTCCAGCAAAGTACGTTTTGATAATTAGTGTTGACATTTGACCTTTTCTGCCGTCATTGGATTACTTCCGTATTGCGGTCGAATCCAAACAAGCAAACTTGTCGATTCAGTCGATTGGAAATAATGTGGATCAGCGCGTATTAGATGTGAGCGGCGGACATTTGCTCTTTTTGCGTTTTTGATTTGTTTTCTTTTGCAGATCGAAGGGAATAGGCGGAGGCGGAGACGGAGGCGAGGGCGGAGGCGAGGGCGGAGGCGGAGGCGGAGGCGGTGGCGGCGACGGCGGCGGCGGGTGCAGCCGTGAAATGAGCCGCCCCCGCACCCCTCTTTCTCTCTCTCTCTCTCTCTCTCTCTCTCTCTCTCTCTCTCTCTCTCTCTCTCGATTTAACTGCTTCGTTCAATCAGAAAAAAAACAACACGCAGAAACAGGAAACATTTTCGCCCACACACAAAACAGGTGAAAGAAATTATATATATATATATATATATATATATATATATATATATATAGTATTCAGGTTCGATTATTTTCGATCGGAATCCGGATCAGAGAGCTCTATGTCCGTTAAAACAGAGCATTTTTGGTTTGAAACGTGATTGGAAACACATCCGAGGAGACCTAGTTAAGGTCGAAATAACTTATAATGTGTACAATCCGAATGTATATTTAGTCTTTTTAAACCTCATAACGTATATATATATATATATATATATATATATGAGAAAGGAAAGAAGAGAGTAATCCAACGTAATGGGAAATGAAAAAGGAAAAACCAAGAGATATTTGTTTCATATATTCATCAACGTTTCGTCTTTATTGTAAGACTTCCTCAGGATGATAATTTGAAGAAAAATGTCATGCAAGTACATCGAAATTTGGAGTTGACATGATGGAGAGATGAAGGGAAGTAGTAGCCGTGGCAACTGTGAGCGCTGGAGGAGAGTTCAGGCTGTGAGAAGTAAGTGGTGGCGAAGAATGAAATGAATGTGGTAATAAATAATTAATATTTATTTATAAATATTATATATATATATATATATATATATATATATATATATAAATATATATATATATATATATATAAATATATATATATATATATATAAATATATATATATATATATATATATATAAATATATATATATATATAAATATATATATATATATATATATATATATATATATTTATATATATATAAATATATATATATATATATTTATTTATATATATATATATTTATATATATATATTTATATATATAAATATATATATATATTTATTTATATATATATTTATATATATATATATTAATATATATATAAATATATATATATATGTATATATATAAATATATATATAAATATATATATATTTATATATATAACTATATATAAATACATATATATATATATATATATATATATATAAATAAATATATATATATATATATATATATATATATATATATATATATATATATATATATATATATATATAAATCCAGCTAAAGTAAATATTCACGGGATAGGAATCCAAAGAATTTCAACCAGGTTTATAAAAAGTGCTCAATATCAAATAGAGCTTTTATATATGATTATTTTTATTCATACAGACATGTAAAAAATCTGCGACACTGGCATGTCGATATTATCGATCTACAGCTGTTAAAAACTTAGATCTCACCAGGAAGAATTAGAATCCGATCCTTACCTCCGACCATATTTGGGAAGAATCGGATTCTAATTCTGCCTGATGAGATCTCAGTTTTTAACAGCTGTAGATCGATAACATAAGTCAGGTTCATTTGATATTCCAATAACCATGTTTTTATTTTATTATTTTTATTTTTTCACATTTCTAAAAAACATAACATTGCTGTGAGATATATTTTTTACAGTCCGTTTCATTTGTCTTGTGTCAAACAACATTTTTATGTCAATATCGTCTCTGCAACATTACAGAATCATCAGAAAAATTCAAAAAGCGTAATATATATATATATATATATATATATATATATATATATATATATATATATATATATATATATGATAGCCTGAAAAAGTCTGGGTATGCTTATCTTCGTGTAGAAAAGTCTAGGGATGTTCATCTGTACTTGGAAAAGTCGTAGGTCGCTTACTTTTTACTTAGAGGCGTCTGGGGTCGCTTATCTCAACTTGAAAAGTTCTGGTCGGTTCTCTTTATTTGGAAAAGTCTCAGATCGGTTATCTTATCATGGAAAAGTCTTGAATACATTACCTTTACTTGGCAGTGTCTTAAATCGGTTATCCTTACTTAAAAAAATCTGGCGCTGGTTATTTTTATATGGAAAAGTTTTAAATGAGTTATCTTTACTTGGAAGTGTCTCGGAATAGTTATAGTTAGTTGGAAAACTCTCTAATTGATTATCTATAGAAAAATCAGCGCCTGTTATCTTTACTTGGAAAAGTCTCGGATCGCTTATGTAGACATTGAAAAGTCTCGGATCGCTTATGTAGACATTGAAAAGTCTCGGATCGCTTATGTAGACATTGAAAAGTCTCGGATCGCTTATGTAGACATTGAAAAGTCTCGGATCGGTTATCTTCGAAAATTTTCGGTTCGGTTATCTTTACATGGAAATGCCTGAGATCAATTATCTACACTTGAAAGTCTGAGATCCGTTATCTACACTTGAAAGTCTGCGGTCAGTTATCATGTGCTGGAAAAGTCTGTTGGTTTTCCTTTATTTGGAAAAGTATAAAAACGTTTATCTATACTTGGAAAGGTGTGTGGTCGCTTATCTTCACTTAGACCAGTCTGGGAGCGGTTATCTTTATTCAGAAAAGTCCGTGATCACTTTCATCATTAACTGTACTTGAAATAATCTGGGTTCGGTTATGTTTACATTAAAAATCTGAGTTCACTTATCTTCATTCGAAATAGGGAGGTTTATCTTTTGTTGGAAAAGTCTTGTGTCGCTTATCTTTACTTGGAACAGTTTCTGATTGGTTATCTTTACTTGGAAAAGTCTGCTTCCGGTTATCTTCACTTGGAAAAGTTGTCGAACCATAGTTCGTTTTTAATGTGGAAGAAATCCATTCCCTAAAAAAGGACATTCTGGATTGGAACAAAAATAAAAAAAATTGCTTTAGTCTAGAAGGATTTCTCTTTCACTGACCGAGGAAAGAAAAGGTGAAATTCCGAACCAAAGTCGTCATCATTTTGTTAATTCATCATTTATGACGTCATAAATGATATCTTCGTAATGTCTTCAACTGGTTACTTGGCCTTTTGGCTAATAAGAAAGTGTAGTATCTGTTCCGATGGATACTACACCCTATAGACCGGTGTCGTCTTGGCCTTCGGGTCTTGATTCCGCCGGTTTGTGGGTTTGTCCTGTGCAGTTCTAGGGTGTCCACCCTCCCAGGCTTTGCCTTCCCTCTTTGGGGAGGAGTAAGTTTATCGCTTACTGCCTGAGGCGCCCCTACATGCATTTTCAAATCCCATTTTCCCGACCTTGTGTCACATCTTACTGCTGTGGGAGGAAGATAAATCGCAACAGACACGCATTTTCATTCAGTGCAGGAGATGTTAATTATTACTGCCGGCCAAAAGATTCGAACCCAGTTACAAAGTCACCTTTGACTCTGCAGCCTTGTATTAAACCCCTAGGCCAGCATGAATTAACACGGTAAAAGGAAGAGAATCAAGTGAGAGACAAACACAGTCAGCTAATCCACAGTATTCTACGGCGAGTGGCCGGAATTTTGTATCACGCTTAGAATAACATCTTGTTTTTATTTTTTTTTTAAAGATGATGAAGGGTTTTCTGTCTGGCACAGGGCTAGTTCGATAAAGCATCTCAAGATTGTCGAAGCGGTTGCCATTAATTTGCGTCAACCATCAGTGTACGCAGAAGGAGTACGCCAACAGTTTAGAACTGATGGATGTTCGGTGAAATATCTACGTCATATAACTTTTTTTTTACCCCCATTCACAAATTACTTTTATGGTTTATTTCACCACGATCTCATTCGTATTTTCACCCTCATTATTTAGTCGACGATTACCTTGAAAAAGAGTCGACCGTCAGTTTCAAGCACAAAAGTCCTTTAATCCAGGATTTAAACTTGAATTTAATTAATGTTGTTCCTTTTAACCTTTTTAATCCTTCCACCCATTTTCTCTCCCTAATTGCTTTAAGAAGACACATCATTAAACCTCAAAACAGTAACGGCCAAATATACGATACTTATAATATTGGCTCACGGGATTTATATAGAAATATTTTTTAATTTTTTTATTTTTCTATATCTCTTTAAATCTTCCCCGGTTTAAATCTCAACTGTTACTTTTCACCCTCCCTCTTTTTTTCAAACCTTATTAAACCTTCCTTACACTAAATTTCAACAAACATACATAACACTCTAAGCAAATAACGCGTCCAAACGAGAGTGACACGTGACTTCACATTTCAGATGACAACAGAAGCTGAAGATAGCCGGATGGCTAAGTCTTTCTGTGCTTGAAACCGACGGTACGAATGTTGTACTAATTTTTCTGTACCAATATATATATATATATATATATATATATATATATATATGAATATATATATATGAATATATATATATATACACACACACATATATATATATATATATACACATATATATATATATATATATATAAATATATATATATACACACGTATATATATATATATATATATATATATATATATATATATATATATGTTCTTTGTGTATACACACACACACACACATATATATATATATGTAGATATGTGCATCTCTCTCTCTATGCATATATATATATATATATATATATATATATATATATATATATATATATATGTATATATATATGTGTGGGTGTGAATATGAAAATACACACTTAGTTGCACTACTATGATTGAGATGTGAGTTGGGATAAATAATATATATGTATATATATACGTGTATGTGTGTATATATACCTAGTCTGGCAGATGGGCAGTCACGACATGCGAAGTATCATTCTCTTTTCAGCTGGTAAGTGTTCCTCTGTATTGTTATATGAAAATAATCAAAGGTTTGGTTTGTTTATGTTTCATTGTATGACTTATTTCTAGCTCCTTACACTAAGTAGCTTCATGGCTTGTCTGGAGCGACTTTCATAAAAATAAAATAACATTGTTAGGAATCTATGGCGAAACTAACTAACCCTGCCGTAAATAAGATTTTGCAGAATTGAATAAATATTATGAAGTTCCAATAGAGTTTGTTTTGATGCAAAGCCAGTTACTAGCAACAAAGAGGCACTAGAAGAAGGTTGGAGGTTACTTCGGCCGAAACGATGTGAAAATAACGACTAAGTTGAGAATAGATACCAAAATATCAAACACTATTCTAATTTGATGCTGTGACCAGGATCGACTGCTGCACCCTTCCTGAGATGGGTACTTCTGCCTGTTTTAAAAAACGCAAACATTTAAAAGAAGAAAGACAGAAATAGTAGAAAACTGAATCATGAAATATGATCAGTATAATGTTTGTATTATTTGGATTGTTTCGTTGTTAAGTTGTGAGCTCGTGACGCCACAGTTAAAAGCGTTGAGGAACAATCTGTTCAAAGTGACAGTTTTCGAGAGGTGGAAGGTTCAATTCTTACTACAGACGAAAATAACAAAGAATAACATAATTAGCACTTCATTCCGGTCATGGCTGACGGAACAAGAATAATCGACCCCCGTAGATTAAATTAAGGGTTCAGTTCGAAATTCCATATCGGTTTCTGAGTTCGACCTAAAGATTTTCAAGTTTGAAAAGATGCACCTGAAGGTCGGAAGTTAAATCGGCCGTAACGTTGGTAAAATTACAACCAAGATGAGAATAGTAGTCCGAATAATCCAAATAATCCAAATTATGAATCTTAAACTCAAAATGTCCAAAAACAAGATTGAAGAAAGAAATAAAAGACAATTTTTAGAAATTTTCATACAATTTAATTTTTTTTTTGTAAAAATGACAAGAGTTTTATTAACATTTTGTAATGTTTGTCTTTTAAAAGTATTTTTTCACTGTTTCATAATATATTTTTGAAATTTTTCTGAGAAAATAAGTAAGCATTTTATTTACCTCTGAGAATTTTATGACAGAATCTCAATCCAGAATTAAACATGCAGTCCATTAAAAAAACAAAAAAAAAACTTTTAAATTCAAAAAGTGAGTGATGGCTCAAAAAGAAGAAATCGAAATAGATAAAATGGAAAATAAAGGAAGCCGAAAAAATATGGCCGTCATCGCATCACGTGATTAACGTGAATCACGTGATGCGCATGATTCTTGCTAAAAATAATAATAATAAAAGAAATAGCAAAACGCAAAACAAACAACAAGAAAAGACGAATTGTTTGTTTGTTTTGTTTTACAGCCATGGAATTTGATATCTGAACAAATTTCTGCATTTCTTCAATCATTTTTTGCTGCTTTTAATTTCTGAAAAGAAAAATATACGAATAAGATTTAAAGCTAAAAGTTTCCAGATTTCTCCAGAAATAGAGCACCGCCATTTTACGTTTGAAGATTTTTGGATGCGTCGAAGCATCCATGTGAGATGCTCTGCCCGTCGATATTCGGTTGGTGTGTCACATGAAAATATTTTATTAGATTCGCCAAGGGTGTGTGCGCTCACCGCGCATGACTGGCAGGGCTATTCTCTTGCAAACCTCATTTTCCTATTAGTGGCGGGACTCTTCTACAAAATTTTATTAGATGCGTCCAAAAATATTGATAAAAATCTCTGTCTGTCGGTTTGTCGGTTTGTCGGTCTGTCATGCGTTAATTTGAAATCATTTATATTGCTGAACGCGCAGATGGATGAAATCAGCGAAGAAAAAGGTGATTTAATGCGTCCACACATCTCAATAAGGTGCTATGTCTGTCTTTACCTCGAAAAGCCCGGCGCTGTTTATCTTTACTTGGAAAAGTCTGGGGTTCCTTATCTTTACTTGGAAAAGTCTGGGGTTCCTTATCTTTACTTGGAAATTTCTGGGATATCTTATCTTTACTTAGAAATGTTTGGGGTCCCTTATCTTTACTTGGAAAAGTCTGGGGTCCGTTATCTTTACTTGGAAAAGTCTGGGGCCTCTTATCTTTACTTGGAAAAGTCTGGGGTCCCATATCTTTACTTGGAAACGTCTGGAATCCCTTATCTTTATTTGGAAAAGTCTGGGGTCCCTTATCTTTACTTGAAAATGTCTGGGGTCCATTATCTTTATTTGGAAAAGTCTGGGGTCCGTTATTTTTACTTGGAAAGGCCTGTGGTCGGTCATCTTATAACACATCTCTAAAAGACGCTCTCTCTGTCTTTCAATCACGTGGTCTGCCCGTTGGTGCGTCACGTGGTCTGCCCGTTAGTGCGTCACGTCGATTAAATGTACGCATTTTCATTATATTTCTCAAAAAATACTTTCCCTTAAGATGGCCGATATAGATAGTTGGTTGTTGAAAACGAAGATTAAAATTGATCATATGTTCCAGTTTTTACATTCAATTATTGTCAAGTATTGATTGGGGTGCATTTACTAGTGGTTATTCGTTGGTACCTATGGTTGAGATATGTGTTAGAAAACCGGAAACACTTCAGTCAATGGATTATAGGGGGGTCAAAAGATTGACCCTAATGAATTGTGAGAACTGGAAGCCTATGAAACGGGCAGAGATGACGTCATCTGTTCTCAAGCAGAATTTATGGGAGGAGATACTTAGTCTCTTTCAAAGCGTTAATGAGACGACACGCGTTTAGAATTGTCTAACAAAACGTTAATAATTAAGCTATACGCTTAAAAATAAGTATATCTCTCTCCCTCCTTTCTCCTTTGAGCTATGAGACGATCATCTGGCTGAATAAATCATTCATTCTGTAAAAAGGTTTTGTTTGGATTACTTTAATAATTATATTAATAAAGAATGTCAGATGGCTTTTGTTTCAGTAAACAGAATTAGCCTGGGAGGAACACACACGTACACATGCACAACGATGTCAACCAGCAACGGAAGTAGATTTTAAAGTTGGTTGAAATAATTAAAACTAGATAATTAGATAGGATCATCTCGATGTGGACCCCACACCCATGTAATATTATTATTCTTAAGATTATCTATAGTGACAATATGATTTTTAAAAAGGAACGCCGTTCCAGAAAAAAGGAGGAGGTAATAGTAGCATTCAGTACCATTATAATAAAATGAGTTACGAAACGAAGTAATCTAGAAAAAAAAACAGTGGGAATGACGGAAGTGATGTGAAGGGGAAAGAAAGGCGATCGGTCTCTTTGGTTCGACAGATGACGTCCGATACAGACGTATATTTTGAAGGATCGTATGAGCCCTTTTCCCAACTGGAAATCAGCCTTAGGAAGCAAAATTGGGAATACTTAATAACAAAAACAGAAATGCCCGGAGATATATAAAAGAAAGAAATATGTAAATCGTAAAACTAGTCTTATTGTTTTCTTAATCATATTACTGAGACTGCTAAACGTTGTTGCCATGTATTGGCGACTGCAAAGATAGATAGAGAGACGATACGGCCGACAACTACTACACTGAAGAATCCAGATGGCGACAGATGAAGCAACGTGGAAGAATTAAGACAGTAGACGACACGTCTGCTATTCGTTACGTAACACCATTGGGTGGGGTCAGATCACAGTACTAACTGCTCTGCGATTAAAGGACACCATTCAAGAATTGAGATGACAAAACACGACACTCCGTTATCTATGACATTTGATGGGCAGAAATGTATCCTCATGATGGGTGGCATAATGGATACAATTGCAGACTATGAAATTCAGTTCAATTTTATTAATTTGGCTAAAAAAATAAATAAAACAAGCATGCTTCAGTTTCCATGTAGGGGAAAGTGGTAGACATTTATACAAAAGAGGATGCAGGGCCTAACACATGACCCAATTCACTTTGATATGCTGTGTTGTTTGCGCACTTTCTACATCTCTTAGAAGTCCATCCCAAAGTCCAGGAAAATCAACCATGCCGAGTTCAAATTGAAAGAGGACTACTGTGGTCATTTACGCACCAACACTTGTGAAAGGTATGAACCGCACCCCTCAGCTATAAGTAAAATAGCAACTTGTGTTCAATTAATCGTTTACAATTAATCGTTTACAATTAATCGTTTAGAATATGCATTTTAGTTTAGTATTGACTGATCTAAAACGATTGATTTGCCCTCAAAGAGACAAACTGAGGCAAATCATAATGAATCGAGGTGTAAATAACATTTGATCTCCCATTTATATGGAAGATCAAATGTTATTTACACCTCGATTCATTGTGATTATTTTGAAGAGATCAAAAGAGCACGAAGAGTTCAAACACCTGAATAAAGTTGAAAGAAATGTCATTAAGAAAGGTAACGTAATTGCTATATGCCTTGTTATGCTTGTTTCCTCCGCCGAGGAGGAGGAGGAGGTTATGTTTTAAGTCGAGTTTGTTGGTTGGTTTATCGATATGTTTGTTTGTTTGTTTGCCTAGTGTCCACATCGCTGGACCAAACTTGGTAAAAATATCGGTATAGCCTAACTTGGTAAAAATATCGGTCATGGTCTAACTTGGTCAAAATATCGGTCATGGTCTAACTTGGTCAAAATATCGGTCATGGTCTAACTTAGTAAAAATATCGGTCATGGTTTAACTTGGTCAAAATATCAGTCATGGTCTAACTTGTTCAAAATATCGGTCATGGTCCAACTTGGTCAAAATATCAGTCATAGTCTAACTTAGAACTTATTTAATGTTGGGATATCTAGGTAAAAGGTCAACATAAAGTTAACGAAAAAGTTTTTGCGATAAATTCGGGTCCGTTCACTGTAGAGACTCGCTACTTGGCCCATATTGTATCAAATAAAGTCTCACATCATAGACACTCGCTACTTGGCCCATATTGTATCAAATAAAGTCTCACATCATAGAGACTCGCTACTTGGCCCATATTGTATCAAATGAAGTCTCACATCATAGAGACTCGCTACTTGGCCAATATTGTATCAAATAAAGTCTCACATCATAGAGACTCGCTACTTGGCCAATATTGTATCAAATAAAGTCTCACATCATAGAGACTCGCTACTTGGCTCATATTGTATCAAATGAAGTCTCACATCATAGAGAGTAGCTACTTGGCCCATATTGTATCAAATAAAGTCTCACATCATAGAGACTCGCTACTTGGCCCATATTGTATCAAATAAAGTCTCACATCATAGAGACTCGCTACTTGGCCCATATTGTATCAAATAAAGTCTCACATCATAGAGACTCGCTACTTGGCCAATATTGTATCAAATAAAGTCTCACATCATAGAGACTCGCTACTTGGCTCATATTGTATCAAATGAAGTCTCACATCATAGAGAGTAGCTACTTGGCCCATATTGTATCAAATAAAGTCTCACATCATAGACACTCGCTACTTGGCCCATATTGTATCAAATAAAGTCTCACATCATAGAGACTCGCTACTTGGCCCATATTGTATCAAATAAAGTCTCACATCATAGAGACTCGCTACTTGGCCCATATTGTATCAAATGAAGTCTCACATCATAGAGACTCGCTACTTGGCCAATATTGTATCAAATAAAGTCTCACATCATAGAGACTCGCTACTTGGCTCATATTGTATCAAATGAAGTCTCACATCATAGAGAGTAGCTACTTGGCCCATATTGTATCAAATAAAGTCTCACATCATAGAGACTCGCTACTTGGCCCATATTGTATCAAATAAAGTCTCACATCATAGGGACTCGCTACTTGGCCAATATTGTATCAAATAAAGCCTCACATCATAAAGACTCGCTACTTGACCCATATTGTATCAAATAAAGTTGACCACTTTTCTTGATGCCTGCCAATCTAACGCTGACTTATCTGGTTGTTGATAGTGGTCGCGAGGACTAAGGCGACGGGCATGAATAATCATCTCTACACCTACGATTCCCGCAAGGATGACACGTATACATATGTAGATAAAGACACACACACACACACACACACACACACACACACACACACACACACACACACACACACACACACACACATATATATATATATATATATATATATATATATATATATATATATATATATAATAATCAAGATTAAGTAAACATCCACAGGATAAAACTCCATTCAACCGGTCTTATAAAGAGTGCTCAATATAAAATAGAGCTTTTATGTATAATTATTTTTTGATTTATACAGACATGCACATAATATTCGACAGGGGCATATCGATGATATCGATCAACCGCTGTTAGAAACTGAGATCTCATCAGGTGGAAAGAAAATCTGATCCTTTTCGTCAGCTCATATTCCACTTCATTTTTTCTCAAAAAGGTGTTGTGTGCAAAACGTGTCCAAGTGCTCGTGCAAACCGAAGACCGGTACCAATGAAAATACAACAAACATAACATTCTGGAGTCGTTCCTTGTGATCTGCGCCGACTAGACACTGGCCGGCGAATACAGATCGAATTCAGATTCAGTTCGACTTATTTCTATAGAAAAAAAAACCCTCTAAAATACCAAAAACTCTAACTGATTCTAATAATAGAAGTGCAAGTTGTACTCAACGTTAAAAAAATTATTAATTGTTAATTTCTGAAACTTTCTATTTTGTTGTCGCATCTCTGGTTCATGTGATCCGAACGTTGTAACGTGAGAGAAGATCAGTGAAAACATACTTCAACTCGCAATACAAGCGTGACAGTTGACATGAATACCTTCTAGAGACAACTCTTCAATTCTGCCCGATTGGACATTTGACAATCAAAGATGGCGGCTAATTTTCAAGATGGCCGCTAAAACCCTAACCCCAAAATAAAGACTTCTGCCAAGCAAACCTAAACTGTTCGCTTGATTTTTCTCAACCATGATAGCAAAATGTTTCATATGACTTTACCCTTTCCGTTTGGTTTAAAAGTATGATTCCCGCTTCTCGGAAAACTCCCGCGTTCTGATCTCGGACGAGCACTCAATTCTGTTCCATTAGTATAATATAGTATGTGGTGAAGTGGACACCGACGTGGACTGACGAGCTGCCGTGTCAAATTCGTAATCCTGTCGGTTCACTGTGGATGTTAGTAACAGATAGGCGAAGAAAACAATCGTGAAATTTCTGTTGCTACTCAAATCCCTGAGAAAACCAACGGTCGTTTTGTAGCGAGAAATCAATGGTAAACGGCTGTTGCGATAAGGCAAAAGGATTTGCAACCGTTATAGAAAGAGGTGGAGAGTGCTTGAAATATGCGGAGACATGTTGCCGCTCAGACTCCAGTGAATGCTATTGGTTAGCGTCAGTGAGCAATCACTGATAATGACTTGTGTGCGTCCTCCTAGTGAATAAATAATAATAATAATAATAATAATAATAATGGTGCCAGCCTAGGCTAACACCACACAAACTATTTGCAGAGGGTCAAGGAGCGTGAGAAAACCGATGGTAGACAGCACAAACCAGACCTCCACTGGAAGAGTGCGGAGAGTGTTGGGACCTTGGGGAGACTTATTGCCACCCAAATATCAGAGAAGACCAATGGTCTTTACCAGCGAGAAATCAATGGTAAACGGCTGTTGCGACACTGCAAGGTTAGTTGCGGTGGTTATCGAAAAGAGGTGGAGAATACTGGAAATCTGGGGAGACTTGTTGTCACTCAAACTCCAGGGAATACCACCGGTTGTTGTCGGTGAGTAATCACTGATGATAACCTGTGTGAGAACTCCTAGTGAGTACAAATAATAATGATGTCTGCTCTACTATTGGGTATTAAGACGCGCTCTGTCACTGAGATGTCAATTTGTGAAGTTGTAAATAACCAGAACAATGGTATGAACAGTTGAACCATTAGTCAGGATTAAAACAAATATTTACACATTTTCTTTCTTAGAAAAATAGTAAAAAAAAAAGAAGAAAAAAAAAGAGATTATTGACGTCATTTGATTGACACGCGTTGTTGTCCCACAATACGTGATTCTTGACTTGTTTTTATATTAGCTAGTTTTTTCTTCTTTCATCATCATCATCATCATCATCATCATCATCATCATCATCATCATCATCATCATCATCATCATCATCATCATCATCATCATCATCATCATCATCATCATCATCATCATCATCATCATCATCATTAACCTCACTGTGATGGCTGCCACCTGACGGACTTTACTCAAGTCACGACAAAAACAACTTTCGCAATATTTACATTATTTTTCCATGTTTTGGACTATTGGTATTGCTTTAATTGCTGTCTTGTTCACGACGTTTCGGTGGTCGTACTCTTCGGTCTTCTTCAGGGTCCTTTGTTGAAGTCGGTGACATTTCGGAAATTTAGAATTGAACTCTTTTATTAATTCAGTGTGTGTGTGTGTGTGTGAGATATATTAAATGTCAGATATGAGAGATAGTTTAAAATAATTTCTATTTTCCCTTAATTTAAGGCCAAGTTAAAAGACCGTGGGAAGGGGGAGGTTACGGAGGGTCGATGCACAGGCAGGATTAGATAACAGATCAATGATATCTGCAGGTGGGAGACAATGCAGTGTGACAAAACGCAGTTTGTTTCGGATTTCCGATCACTGGATCAGGGAAAACACAAATGTCCACGGAGATGGAGTATAACAACAATTCTCTCTTGAAGCTAATCAAGCTGTCAGTCAGCCAATTGCCACCATCTTGTTTGATATTATGTTTAATACGTCACACGATTAAATAAACCAATCAGATATCAACTCTCGAATGAGGCGATAGGTTAAGCAAGCTGTTAAAGCCAGCCAATCCACCATATAACATTGTTTATTTGGTAAATTATTCTACATTTTATTTCAGATTTATGTTATTATTATTATTATTATTATTATTATTATTATTATTATTATTATTATTATTATTATTATTATTATTATTATTATTATTATTATTGTTGTTGTTGTTGTTGTTGTTGTAGTAGTAATAATAATATATATAAATATATATAATTATATATATATATATATATTACACGCATATATATATATATATATATATATATATATATATATATATATATAAGAATAAAGGCAATAGAAACATCTGTGACAACCATCGAGGCATCTCACTTTTGTCAATTGCAGGGAAGGTCTTGGCAAGGCTTATTCTCAACAGAATAATTAAACACCTTTTTGATGATATCTATCCCGAATCTCAGTGCGGTTTCCGTGCTGGTCGGGGTACTGTCGATATGATCTTTTCCCTCCGTCAGGTTGCCGAGAAAGTTCGGGAAAAGAACGAGGAGTTGTATATGGTTTTTATTGACCTTACAAAGCCCTTTGACACAGTAAACCGCGAAGCCCTCTGGAAAGTGTTGGACAAGCTAGGAATACCTGACAACATGCTGAATGTAATTATTTCTTTCCATGATGGAATGAAGGCATCGGTTGTTTCAAATGGAGAGTCTTCAGAACCTTTCAATGTGACAAATGGTACCAAACAGGGTTGCGTAATGGCACCTGTGCTATTTGCTTTGTTCTTTTCAGTTATGCTGAGATATGCTTTCGCTGATATAGATACTGGGGTGAAGTTTAAATTTAGAACAAGTGGTGGTATCTTCAACCAGCAACGTTTCAAAGCTAAGACCCTTCTTCGACAAACTGTCATCAGGGATCTTTTGTTTGCAGATGACGCTGCACTTTGTGCAACATCTCGGGAGGAAGCGCAACTGCTTGTGGACAGGTTTTCGGCTGCTTGCAAGGCTTTTGGTCTGACAATCAGCATCAAGAAAACAGAAGTGATTCACCAACCTCGCCTCATACCTAAACAAGTTCAGGGTGTGAAGCAACGGCCACCAGTAAAGCAACGACCACCAGTACACTGTTTTCCAGATACTCCAATCCAAGTGGACGGTAAAGATCTGAAATATGTGAAAAACTTCACTTATCTTGGGAGTAAGATAAATTGGAGTGCCTCCCTTGATGACGAAATCTTTAACCGAATTGCGAAAGCAACCACTGCCTTTGGAAAACTGCGTCATCGGTTATGGAAGGACAGGGGGATAAGTTTGAGAACAAAAGTACTTGTGTATAGAGCAGTTGTGCTAACATCACTGCTTTATGGATCGGAATCATGGACAGTCTATCGCAGCCACATTCAGAAGCTTGATGTCTTTCACAAAAATTGCCTTAGAACGATTTGTGGTGTCACCCTAAGAAATCGGATGTCTAATGCGGACCTATTTACATGCTGCGGTATTGGCGGAATTGAAAGCTTTTTGATGCAATCACAACTGCTTTGGGCAGGACATGTCTTACGTATGGAAGATGATAGAATACCAAAGCAACTGATGTACGGCGAGCTCAACAGTGGAAGGCGAAATGTGGGTTGACCGCTGCTTCGCTTTAAGGACAAGTTGAAGATGAATTTGACATCTATCAATATTGCTTATCGTGATTTTGAACAGCTTGCTTCCCGACAGAAGGAATGGCGATCTGACTGCCAGAGGGGCATCAGGCGGTTCTCTGTAACTGCCATTGATCAACAGCGCGAAAGACGCGAAAGAACAAAAACATCTACAAGTATCCCAGCCGATTTTTCTCAAGATCTTCCTTCTTGCATCCATTGTGGGCTGGTTTGCAAATCTCTCGCAGGACTCAAATGCCATTTACGATTGAGTAAATGTAAGCATGCTACATCCATCGTAGACTAAACAAATTTTGAGTTGTCAAGACCTCATACGTCGAAATCGACGGGAGAGTCCATGATATATATATATATTACACGCATGCCTACTCAGACTCAAATGTCCAAATATCTCTAATGATACTGATCCATATATTTGGGACCATCTGAAAATATATTGTGCTATCATATTCTGTATAATATTTGACAGTTTCACAAAACAGCTTAATTTTTATTATTCATGATACCCCTGAAGAAAAACAATAATATTTCGCACACGGTCGACACAGAGGAGCTTATACTTTTCTTAACATAAACGAAACACAGGAAATGGTTTGAATCCGTATTCTCGCAGGAAATCTTCTAAGATATTCCGAAACAAAAATACATACATGAGTAACTAGTTTACTGCTCTAAATAACCCAGTCCCATTCTTTTATTTTTGACAATTAATTAGATAGGAACAGCATTGCTTACATTAAAAAAATATGCAATTGTATTGCTAACAAACGGGTTATATTTCACAAAAGAAAGACTCATTCCTTTATGACTAGGGATTGTTACAGTTTTGTTGTTAATAGTCTTCCCAGTTTGCTATTGTTCTCCAGTATATATATATATATATATATATATATATATATATATATATATATATATATATATATATATATATATATATATATGTGTGTGTGTGTATGTGTGTGTTTCGCGACTTGATTTTGATTCTAGAAAATGTCTGAAATTCTAGGCTTTTATTCTCTACGGTACCTAACCTAGAACAAGGTATGATAGGATATAATACAGTAAAAATAACTAAAGCGCCTCAAAAGTAATAACGTTGTGTCTCCTCGCCCGAAATTCTCGTTAAATGGTACATGAAAGCGTTATTTACAAGTGTATTTTTGAACAAAATACAAACCCAAGCGGTAGAAGTAATACCAACTTTAATACCAACTTTAATACTAACTTTAATACTAACTTTAATAGTAACGAGATAAGCAATAGCGGTAGGCCAACTTTACAAACTCTTCTAATACTAAATCCATCTACATAGTTTTAACACAGAATCTCAAGACATAAATATAAATAAACTCTTTATTTACATCATAAGTTACTCACATCTGGGATCTGAAAGTTAGAAACATATCATGCAACCTTAAATGGCGTATAATAAGATTAATGTCTATAAACCCTTAGATATTTATTGTAGGCTCTGCCTTGAAGTTTTATCCATAATTAAACATAAAGGTACCTTACTTAATAAAAATGATGAAGTCCTTTCCACCTGCATGCATAGGAATTTGTTCAAATATAACCGTTTCAAGGTTCCATAACCACTACTAATTATCCTTCCCTATCTCTATGTTGCGTTTAGTAACATTAATGCACTATTAATAAGTAGAGGCTTTAAGAGAGCGCCGATGGAGGGAAAGTGAGAGAGAAGATGACACACAGCGAGAATAGCCGCAGACGACATCTTTCCCGACCTCTTATCTTCTTGCTGTCTCTCTTTGTCAATATATTACAAGAAGGAAGAAGGGCGATGAGAAGTAACGGAAACGGCGACGGAGGGAAAGTAGAAGAGAAGCTGAGAGAGAGAGAGAGAGAGAGAGAGAGAGAGAGAGATAGAGGGGGGGGGGAAGAGAGAATATCACTAGTCGACACGTTTCCCGGCTTTTTATCTTCTTGCTGCCCCTCTCCGTCTATATAGTAAGAGAAGGAAGAAGGAGGAAGGTAAGAGGTAACGAAAATAGCGACGGATGGAAAGTGAGAGAGAGAGAGAGAGAGAGAGAAAGAGAGAGAGAGAAAGAGTGTGTGTGTGAGAGAGAGAGAGAGAGAGAAAGAGAGAGAGAGAGAGAGAAAGAGTGTGTGTGTGAGAGAG
>OY744522.1:201519549-201547049 GCA_963556195.1 Sepiola atlantica
CGTAAATCTAGGCTTAATCTACGAACAGCGTTCGATCCCATGCTACCGAACTCCTGCACTGATGAGGGTGGAACATCCGAAACGATATTGTCTGTAGGTATAAAAATACTTTAATATTAAAAATATTTTACAGTATATATATATATATATATATATATATATATATACTGTAAAATATTTTTAATATTAAAGTGTTTTTATACAAAAACACTTTAATATTAAAAATATTTTACAGTGTATATATATATATATATATATATATATATATATATATATATATATATATATATATATATATATATATATATGTGATTTTATGAAGGCTTACCAAAGCATTCCTTTCAAGACACCAATGATCACCATTAAAGATATTTTTTCTTACAAATACTATTTATTCAAATTAAATGTTTTTTCCTACACGTGTTTCACTACCAAGCAGCTACAGTTTTTCTGCGGGATTGACATTCAACTCGTCGTGTGTTTATTTCGAAGGGTAATAAATCAACAATTGAAATAAGACTCTTTGAACTCGGACGAACATTTGTATCGACTTTTCTTTGTGAGAAATTGGATTTAGAATTCCCGTACTATCATTGGATTGGAATGGTAACTTGTGAGCGGTATCTTGAATTATTTAGTTCTTTTGTTTTCTTGTGGGGGGGGGGATTTATTCATCATTGTACCGGCCGACGTGAAAGTGTATTATCGCACATTGTTCCGGTTTTGTGGTTTTATTGAATGTATTTGGGACCGATTATTTGCTTGTTGGCCTGGTGGAAGAAATAATGCACAAGCTACTTTTCTAAGACTTTTCTAGGACTTTCTTTTTTTATCGTTGTTCTTCCTTGCTTTTTAAGTTTGACTTTTATTTTTATTTTTATTTTTTATTTTTTTCCTCTTCTCTTCTTAAGTGACCTCAACTATTACAACGCCACATTGTGTTTTGTCGGCAGTTGAAACCAGTATTCCAGACATTTAATTTCCCTGATGATCTGCCAAGCAAGTAGCTGCTTGGTAGTGAAACACGTGTAGGAAAAAACATTTAATTTGAATAAATAGTATTTGTAAGAAAAAATATCTTTAATGGTGATCATTGGTGTCTTGAAAGGAATGCTTTGGTAAGCCTTCATAAAATCACATATAAATGCTCTGTACTCTGTAATCGAGTATCATCGAGCTTGTTTTTTATTGGAACAACCCCGGTCTTCACTGAATGATCTATTTTATAAGTGAAAAATCTAAATCTATATATATATATATATATATATATATACTGTAAAATATTTTTAATATTAATATAATAAATATATATATATATATATTAATATTAAAAATATAATATATATATATATATATATATATATATATATATATATATGAAGCAATCCAACAAAAGATATAAGCGTCAACTAATATCTTATAATTAGTGAAACATCCGGATAAAAAACTGAAGCTCAATATACTGGATAGAGCATTAATATTATAATATAAAATGAAGTAATAAAATAAGGTGTCAATCAAATTTTATTAGAATTCAAAGTTCATGCAAAGCATCCTTAAGTCCTTAGCTCATGAGTTTTCAAAGATAATTCTTCTCTTCAGAGGACCATTACCGCAGTTATACTACTACAGGCAATAAAATTACGCTTTGAAAATATATAAAATTATATACACAAATATATAAAAATACATAACATCAAACATATCAATCCAAAAACATACTTTTGTTGAATCCATACAGTCCATCCAGGTCATACAAGTTGAGAAGCATAATCAGGAAGGACATTACTCCAAGATACAAACAGCAGTCCAAATACGTGAAATTGAAGGGGCCGGCAAAGTTATCCAGTCGCGAAATGTGTCCATATTCAATGTTAATGATAAATAAATCAATCAAAATAATACAAAAAGTCCAATGCTGTTTGTATCTTGGAGTAATGTCCTTCCTGATTATGCTTCTCAACTTGTATGACCTGGATGGACTGTATGGATTCAACAAAAGTATGTTTTTGGATTGATATGTTTGATGTTATGTATTTTTATATATTTGTGTATATAATTTTATATATTTTCAAAGCGTAATTTTATTGCCTGTAGTAGTATAACTGCGGTAATGGTCCTCTGAAGAGAAGAATTATCTTTGAAAACTCATGAGCTAAGGACTTAAGGATGCTTTGCATGAACTTTGAATTCTAATAAAATTTGATTGACACCTTATTTTATTACTTCATTTTATATTATATATATATATATATATATATATATATATATATATATATATATATATATATATATATATATATATATATATATATATATATATATATATATATAACGTGAAAAATCAACCTCCTAGAGTCGGAAGAGATCCGATCTAAGATAGCAGATCTTGAACACATATCCTTCATAATAACAACAACAAAAGACATTTTAAAAAGCTAAAAATGTTAAAACAACCCTTTTAAAAAGTGTTAAGATAAGTTCCACCCTAAAGCATCCCTATATAAAAAGGAAGGTTAAAAAATATAGTGAAAAACAAAACCCCTGTTTAATCAAACCGAATCCACAAAACCTTGGCCCTTCCCATTCAAATTTGATGCATTCGAATATTCGTTTGAATTTTTAACAAATTCATTTTATTGAATGCCTTGCACAACATTGTATGATGAAAGGAGCGTCACACGTTAGTCGAGGATTTATCGTTTATCACTGCCTCGCCATCGTTTTGCTTCTCTCTCCCCCTTTTTTTTCGATCTGTCACTAACTCCATTCTCTCCATCTGTGTCCCCATCTCTCTATACACTATCTCTGTCTTTTTGTCACTCTCTCTCCTCACCCTATCACTTTCTGTTACACTCTATCTCCTCCGTTCTCTCTTTCTCTCTCTGTCACTTTCTCCATGTCTTTCTCTTCCTGTCTCTCTCTGTTTATGTCTCTATCTATATGTCTGTCTGCCCCCCCCTCTCTCTTTCTATCTCTTTGTTTGTGTATGTCTGTTTTTTTTTTCATCTATATGTCTAGCCGTGTCTCTATGTCTTATGCATGTCTATCTGTCCGCCTCTGTCTATCTCTTTTTCTCTCTCTGTTTCTCATTCTTTCTCTCTCCAAGTATCGCTCTCTTTATCTGTGTCTGCCTGTTGCTTCCCCTCTTCCTCTCTATATCTCCATCCGTTTATATCTCTCTTCAAGCCCTTACTATTTCTTTAGATCAAAACCGCAATTTTACTGATCCCACGTGCCTCTTTTATCATTTTTACTCCGTCGAATCTTTTGTATCAAATTATATATATATATATATATATATATATATATATATATATATATATATATATATATATATATATGTGTCTTTTCCTTTCGTCCGAGCGATTACCAGCATGATCCCGTGACACTTCTCTTAATAAAGACATGTATTGTGGGATGACAGTTGACTTATGGCTGAAATTATATCGACATCAGAGCACATATTTTTTTTTATTAATTAATCACAGTTCCCCCTTTTTCTCTATTTTGATGACAGCTTCTCTCTTTTTTGTCGCAACCCTTATCGATTGAGATTCCACTTGATCGAATGAAAAATGTCGTTGGGTTGGGTGGAGTGATTCACCGAGTTATAATAAATAACGAAAACACACGAGCGTGCGCCACGCTCTCTTTATATTCGGCCGGCCTGTATGTATATTACTTATATCTATATTACTTATATCTATATTACTTATCAACAGGTGCTTTGAAGAATGCGCGTGATCACCGATGGCAGATCAGATTCCAACCACACCCTCGCTCCCCCATCTCCCCTTTCTTGACTGTGGGGATGAGGCCCAAGAGTTACGCTTTATTCATAACGATATAAATGTTATTATGTCGATGCGCGAAGTGTAATTTGAACCGACGACCTCGGTCAATATTTCATTAATGAAATATTGTAAACCCTATGAAACTATTATCGTGTGGATATTCCAAAGATTGAATAAATATTCTTAATATATGTCCATTCAATCTACGCGTCTAGCGACGAAAATTCGATTTAAAACTTAAGCGTGACAAACCAAAGAAAATCTGAATTCCAAAACTCACGTGTGACAGACCAACGAAGATTCGAATTCCAAAACTCACGTGTGACAGACCAACGAAAATTTGAATTCCAAAACTCACGTGTGACAGACCAACGAAAATTTGAATTCCAAAACTCACGTGTGACAGACCAACGGAAATTTGAATTCCAAAACTCACGTGTGACAGACCAACGAAAATTTGAATTCCAAAACTCACGTGTGACAGACCAACGAAAGTTTGAATTCCAAAAATCACGTGTGACAGACCAACGAAAATTTGAATTCCAAAACTCACGTATGACAGACCAACGGAAATTTGAATTCCAAAACTCAAGTGTGACAGACCAACGAAAGTTTGAATTCCAAAACCAACGTGTGACAGACCAACGAAAATTTGAATTCCAAAACTCACGTGTGACAGACCAACGAAAATTTGAATTCCAAAACTCACGTGTGACAGACCAACGAAAATTTGAATTCCAAAACTCACGTGTGACAGACCAACGAAAATTTGAATTCCAAAACTCACGTGTGACAGACCAACGAAAATTTGAATTCCAAAACTCACGTGTGACAGACCAACGAAAATTTGAATTCCAAAACTCACGTGTAACAGACCAACGAAAGTTTTAATTCCAAAACTCACGTGTGACTGACCAACGAAAATTTGAATTCCAAAAACTCACGTGTGACAGACCAACGGAAATTTGAATTCCAAAACTCACGTGTGACAGACCAACGAAAATTTGAATTCCAAAAACTCACGTGTGACAGACCAACGAAAATTTGAATTTCAAAACTCACGTGTGACAGACCAACGAAAATTTGAATACCAAAACTCACGTGTGACAGACCAACGAAATGATATTTCAAACTAAATTATCGTAATTCGTAATTACATAACACATAAAATGTTGAATCAAAACGATTATCTTTTCCTCGGTTTAACAGTAAAATCTAAATCTGTTTTTTTTTACTAATGAGTCACCACTTATCAAGGCTAAAATCCACCCGAGGATAAGGGTTAACGATATGAAAGGATTGTCAGTTGAAACGTGAAGAATATTATGAGAGGATTGAAAATGATGAATGGAATAAAAATATTAATCACATTTTGTTTATTGCATTCATCATTTACTTATGAGGACGATTTATTACAAGACTGGATTTGAAGACGACCATGTTGTGATCCGCAGGGAAGCTATCTCGTGTTAATATGTTCCACAGATGGAAAGTATTTAAAAAGGATCTTTGTTCAGGGAAATTCATTTATTATGTTTGACACACGAAGGAAGAAATATGAGGGTGCTTTGCAGTTGTGGTAGAGAGAAGAGTTCTTATTGCTGTGTGTATCCTACAAAGAGGAGTTCAATCGAGCAACTTTCATTTTCTATATTAATAAAATATTGTGACAACTTCTCGTGTGTCTGTGTATGTACTTTCTGTAATTAGAGCTTGTTACATATATTTGTTACATATTTTTGTTACATATATCAGGTTGGAAAGAAAGTAATGTCGTTTTTGTTCAACACATTTATTTCATCTGAAACATTCACATTTTTAAATAATTTCCCTTATTTTCTATGACACATTCCCATTTTTAATAATTTCCCTTATTTTCTATGACTTAATCTGAAACATTCACATTTTTAATAATTTCCCTTATTTTCTATGACTTCATCTGAAACATTCACATTTTTAATAATTTCCCTTATTTTCTATGACTTCATCTGAAACATTCACATTTCTAATAATTTCCCTTATTTTCTATGACTTCATCTGAAACATTCACATTTTAATAATTTCCCTTATTTTCTATGACTTCATCTGAAACATTCACATTTTTAATAATTTCCCTTATTTTCTATGACTTCATCTGAAACATTCACATTTTTAATAATTTCCCTTATTTTCTATGACTTCATCTGAAACATTCACATTTTAATAATTTCCCTTATTTTCTATGACTTCATCTGAAACATTCACATTTCTAATAATTTCCCTTATTTTCTATGACTTCATCTGAAACATTCACATTTTAATAATTTCCCTTATTTTCTATGACTTCATCTGAAACATTCACATTTTTAATAATTTCCCTTATTTTCTATGACTTCATCTGAAACATTCACATTTTTAATAATTTCCCTTATTTTCTATGACTTCATCTGAAACATTCACATTTTTAATAATTTCCCTTATTTTCTATGACTTCATCTGAAACATTTACATTTCTAATAATTTCCCTTATTTTCTATGACTTCATCTGAAACATTCACATTTTTAATAATTTCCCTTATTTTCTATGACTTCATCTGAAACATTCACATTTTTAATAATTTCCCTTATTTTCTATGACTTCATCTGAAACATTCACATTTTTAATAATTTCCCTTATTTTCTATGACTTCATCTGAAACATTCACATTTTTAATAATTTCCCTTATTTTCTATGACTTCATCTGAAACATTCACATTTTTAATAATTTCCCTTATTTTCTATGACTTCATCTGAAACATTCACATTTTTTAATAATTTCCCTTATTTTCTATGACTTCATCTGAAACATTCACATTTTTAATAATTTCCCTTATTTTCTATGACTTCATCTGAAACATTCACATTTTTAATAATTTCCCTTATTTTCTATGACTTCATCTGAAACATTCACATTTTTAATAATTTCCCTTATTTTCTATGACTTCATCTGAAACATTCACATTTCTAATAATTTCCCTTATTTTCTATGACTTCATCTGAAACATTCACATTTTTAATAATTTCCCTTATTTTCTATGACTTCATCTGAAACATTCACATTTTTAATAATTTCCCTTATTTTCTATGACTTCATCTGAAACATTCACATTTTTAATAATTTCCCTTATTTTCTATGACTTCATCTGAAACATTCACATTTTTAATAATTTCCCTTATTTTCTATGACTTCATCTGAAACATTCACATTTTTAATAATTTCCCTTATTTCCTATGACTTCATCTGAAACATTCACATTTTTAATAATTTCCCTTATTTTCTATGACTTCATCTGAAACATTCACATTTCTAATAATTTCCCTTATTTTCTATGACTTCATCTGAAACATTCACATTTTTAATAATTTCCCTTATTTTCTATGACACATTCACATTTTTAATAATTTCCCTTATTTTCTATGACTTCTGTACAACGATCTTCTTCAAAAAATTTCTCTGATTTTTGAGAGAAAAAACAAATTTAAGTCATTTTTATTGTTTAAGTGATGCTGCAACGACTGGAACAGATGGTAGTCGGATGGAGCAATGTCAGGTGAAATTCATTACCTTTTCCTGAATGAGTTTTATTGTGTGAGCTTTCGCATTATCATGCTGAAGCACTACACTCTTCCTATTGAGTAATGCTGGTCGTTTTTTTTTATAGAGCAATTCTTAGATCATCCAGCTGCGAACAATATTTTAATGCTGTGATTGTTTGATTAGGCTCTAGTAACTCATAATGAATCAATCCTCTCATGTCCCACCATAAAGAGAGGATAACCTTCTCTGGGTGTAGTCCTTGTTTTGGAACAGGCTGTGGACTTTGGTTCCGGTCTAACCATTGTCTTTTGCGTTAGGTATTCTTGTAAAGAACCGAATTTTTATCTTTAATCACAATTCTTTGCAAAAATGGTTCTCGATGATTCATTGAAAGCAAAGATGTGCAAACAGCCAATCTTTGATTTCGTTGAGCGTCGGTCAAATCGTGGGGAATCCAGAGTCCAAGTTTTGAAACTTTTCCTAACTCGTGAAGGCATGAAATAATTGTGGTATGCGTTGTATTGAATTGTTGAGCTAATTCTTTGCTGGTTAACTTTGGATTGGCCCCCACAGCGTCTTTAATGGCGTCTTTATCAATTGATTTTGGCTTTCCCGAACATCGCCGATCTGACAGATTAAAGTCTCCAGAAGAAAATTTTGCAAGCCACCATTGACATTTTCGATCATTCAGAACATTTATCTCATAGACAGTTCAAATATTCCTTGTAGCTTCTGCAGCTGAGTTTCCATTTTTGAATTCATAGAACATGCAATGTCTCAGATGCTCCTCAATAATATCCATTTTTTGACGGCTGAAACCGTTAAACTTAATATTTTCCAACTAATTACAATATCTGAAAGGCAAAGCAAGATATTAAGACACCAATTCACCAAAAAATCTAGAACTGTGTCCAACTTAGGAGGCTGCAAAGTGATGAAGTAAAAAAATACGACATTACTTTCTTTCCAACCTGATATTTGTTACATATTTATATGAGAGAGGAAGGGAGGGGGAATAAGTGTAAGATTCTGGTCATTACTTTGTTAATTTTTTAACATTTTTTAAACATAGTTCATCTCAAACAAGGCAAGTTGCCACTGTAGACGTAAGGGGCTACTGAGAATTAAAATGAAAGCTTAGGGGGTCATCCTAAATTAAGAGCTGTACAGCGAGATGCTTGTTCACATTAGTTTAAAAATTCTGCATGTTGGTACAGTCGGGGAAACAGGGAGTAGGGAGAGAGTTCCAAAGGCCGACAGTTTAAGGAAAGAAGCTATTGGAGTAGAAGGCTCTCCAGCATCTGAGGACCTCCACAGTGAATGGATGGGATGTAGCTGATTTTCGGGTTGGTCGAGTGAATTTACGTCGAGGGGGCACTGGAGCAGCAAGTTCATCGGAGCACATTCTATTGAAGTACTTGTAAAACAAGCACAGCGATGCAACATTTCGGCGATAGGGCAGGGGCTGCAGCTTAGTGGATAGTGAGGGATCTATTAGATTATATACATTTTTGGACCTTGTTAAAGAGGGAGAGACTGGTGGATGGTGCACCAGCCCAGATGTGCAATAATACCCCACGCATGGGCGGATGGTGGCTTTGTAGAGATATAGGATACTGTCAGGTGTGAGAAGTTTACAAGCACGATAGAGGGAGCCCATCTTCTATGCAGCAACTTTGGCAATGTCTTCTATGTATTTATTCCAATTCATGTTACCCGTGAATGTTAGGCTGAAGCATTTGAACGTTGGGCTCCTGTGTAGGGTGTTATTGGCCATGGCAATCGGCGGTTGAAGAGGTTCCTTGTAGTTGTCGAAGGAAAAGAGCTTTTCCCCTGTTATTTGTATCCGCATTTTACAGCGACCCTTTCACCGACTTTCTCTTCCAAATATTCTCCCCGAATAAACGGTATATAGCCCCCTACGTCTACAGGGACATAAAATAAATAATAAATAAATTACTCAGTATATTTACTAACCACACAAACAACAACGGTTATATAAAACAAAAACATAGTAAATAATAAAATATATAGAAAATAAATAAATAAATAAATAAACAAACCTCTGCGGACCTGTTACTATAAAACAAACCAGCATTTTCGGCCCCGGCTTTTGGCAAAAAAACACACTCCAACGAGTGGCTGTATTTATTTTATTTCTGAGGATGAGGGCTTCCCTCGAAAATAAAAAATAATAATAAAAGGACACACTCCAACCTAACACCACGGCCAACGATACACTGGTAAATAAAATTTTTTTTTTTAAATTATTGACTCTTCAATATTATCACTTTGTATTTACGATTCCACGTGTCGTATATGTGTCACTCCAACAGCGCATTGTTAGCGCCTCCAAAATATTATTCTTATATATATATATATATATATATATATATATATATATATATATATATATATATATATATATATATATATATATACCGTATATTACGAACTCTGTATCAACAATATGTTGTGCAACGCGAAGCTCAAACCACCAATATTTGTAATCTTTACATATACGAAGTTAGGTATGTGTATATTTTTAAATATAGGTTTGCGTCAAAAGTAATTAACATATTATTATGAATTTTAGAACATAACCATTAGGCACAATGTTGGGTAATGCGGACTATATTTAGTTTAATTTAGTTTCATGCAAATGGAGCTAGAAGCCCTTCGTATAATTCAGATACCTCCGATTTTGATGATATTTAAACAATGTTCGCTTTCTTTGGAGCGTTTTAAATGATTGTTAAATGTATGATATGCGTATATTCTATATTTTAAATGATTGTTAAACGTATTAGATGCACATATTTTATATTTTAAATGATTGTTAAATGTATTATATACGTATATTCTATATTCTAAATGATTGAAAAACATATTATATGCGTATATTCTATATTTTAAATGATTGAAAAACATATTATATGCGTATATTCTATATTTTAAATGATTGTTAAATGTATTATATGCCTATATTCTATATTTTAAATGATTGTTAAACGTATTATATGCGTATATTCTATAGTTTAAATGATTGTTAAACGTATTATATGCGTATATTCTATATTTTAAATGAGTGTTAAACGTATTATATGCGTATATTCTATATTTTAAATGATTGATAAACGTATTATATGTGTATATTCTATATTTTAAATGATTGTTAAACGTATTATATGCGTATATTCTATATTTTAAATGATTGTTAAACGTATTATATGCGTATATTTAAATATTTTAAATGATTGTTAAACGTATTATATGCGTATATTCTATATTTTAAATGATTGTTAAACGTATTATATGCGTATATTCTATGTTTTAAATGATTGTTAAATGTATTATATGCGTATATTCTATATTTTAAATGATTGTTAAACGTATTATATACGTATATTCTATATTTTAAATGATTGTTAAACGTATTATATGCGTATATTCTATGTTTTAAATGATTGTTAAATGTATTATATGCGTATATTCTATATTTTAAATGATTGTTAAACTTATTATATACGTATATTCTATAATTGAAATGATTGTTAAATGTATTTTATACGTATATTCTCCTATTTCAAAATTTAATTATTTCTGATTTGCATGATAATGAACTCACGATTCCTTGAATTGCAATTTCTTCTCAAGCCCCCTTAAGCCTATTTTTTTCCACATCTGTTCTAGAATCTGTCATCTTATAAATTGTGATAAAAAATAATAAGGATTCCAAACATAAAGTTTAGTAACATATATATATATATATATATATATATATATATATATATGTTTGTATTTGTGAACTTAACAGTGGTAACTCGACTTATACAAGTTCGAAGTTTACAATATGCGGATTTTGTTAGTAACCCTAGAATTTGAACCTGAAATATTACTCCGGTTACAAATGACTAAAAGCTTCTTTTGCATATATATATATATATATATATATATATATATATATATGATAATTTTATTTACACAGACATGTACAAAATCTGCGACACTGGCATGTCGATGTTATCGATCAACAGTTACTATAAACTGAGATCTCATCAGGCAGAGTTAGAATCCGATCTTAACCTCAGATCATATTTGGAGAGAACCTCTCCAAATATGATCTGAGGTTAAGATCGGATTCTAACTCTGCCTGATGAGATCTCAGTTTATAGTAACTGTTGATCGATAACATCGACATGCCAGTGTCGCAGATTTTGTACATGTCTGTGTAAATAAAATTATCATATATAAAGCTCTATTTTGATATTGAGCACTTTTTATAAACCCGGTTAAAATTCTCTGGATTACCACCCTGTGGATATTTTTCACCTGGATTATTACCATTATATATATATATATATATATATATATATATATATATATATATATATATATATGTATGTATCCACATAAAATTTTATAGGGAGATATAATCTTTTAGGTATCAATTATCAGTATTTACTTCAACAGTGCTCAATACGTGAGTAAAGCTAGGTAGTAAGTTATGAAAATATATTTATGCCAATTAAGCTACACAGAACGCCAAATTAAAACAGCACTAGCAAACCATTACTGAGAGCTCAAAGATAGCAGCCGCTCACCAATAATCGAATGGAAAATAATACGACAGACCAGCACATGTAGAAATTTAGACGATTATGCCTGAATGAAAAATTTGAAATCCTAAACTTTAAAGACCCCCAGCACCTATTAAACTGCAGAAGTGAAATAGCAAACAACTTCTTACACAGAATAAAATTCACCTTAGGTTAACAATACATACATAATAAATAAATGAATGAACAAATAAATAAATAAATAAATGAACAAATAAATAAATAAAAAAACTAAACTAAAATAGAACCTTAAATAGAAATACAAGTAAGCACGTGTTAAAATAAGGTTACCCATTATTTCGACACAACAAAGAAACAGGGATGGGTCACCCTATAGAAAACATAACAATAGAATAGGAAATAGGAAATAAAATCAACCGAAACTTTATTTGTGAGAAGCCCAACGATTGGCTAAGAGAATAACAAAGAATCTGATTGGCTAACTAGCTATACTAAACACCACGTGTATATATAAAAACACCCTGCAACACAAACCTCATGCATTTTAGCCTGACGACCCCCTACGGGATGAAATATATATATATATATATATATATATATATATATATATATATATATATATATATATATAGTAAGCTATGAAAATATATTTATGGCAATTAAGCTACACAGAGGCTTCCGCGTTTCATCCCCGGGGGAATCTTCAGACTAAAAAGTAAATACTGAAAATCGATACATAAACATTTCTATCTCTTTATAAAATTTTATGTGGACACACGAAATAGTAATATATATATATATATATATATATATATATATATATATATATATATATATATATATATATATATGATAGAGAGAGGGAGAGAGAGAGAGAAAGAGAAAGAGAGGGGAATTTGAATATTTGTAAGGCGGCATAAAACGGGTGCGAATCTGTTCTCTTCAGTTAATTCATTTTATTATTAACTCGCTGAATATCTGTCTTGGGACGGGTATTCTGCAAGTTACATATATACATATATATCAGCTATAAATTCTATTACGTAATCATGATCAAAGACCGGAAACCTTTGCACGCACCTTATAAATAACTTTTACTATATGACACTGATCATTAAAAATAAGAAAAAACATACGATGTCCATTATTTTCGTGTTGGTGAGCCGAGCAAATTTTTGTTTATGCTTGTCTTGCCCGGAAGTGTTTTGAGGTTTCGCTTGAAAAGCAACGAGAAAAATCAATTCACATCGATTGATGAACCTTGCCCATGTTCAATCGATTGCTGAAAGGGTTGATTAAAAGACACCAAATGATTTGCCCTTTTACCCTCATTTGATCGATTTCCTATCTATTGAAGAATCAGTTCACGTGAAAAATATGAGATTGTTATCATTTTCAGCGGACGGGTCACACCAACAAGTGACTACCCCAACATCTTGTCCGGGAACGAGGGTGGGAAGCAATAAAGAAATATGCATATCGCTCTTGTATTTGCGTTTCACATCGAGTATTTCTATTAACCCCAAAGCACAGTGTGGGCATTCATCATGCCACACTGGCTGCGCTTATCCGTTCATCATTAGTTACTGCATATGACCCCCCCCCTCCCCTAAAGCTAACTAAAGATACATTGTCTTGCTTCTTGGGAAACCTTTAACATTTACCATAGCTCATTTAAAAATTTAAATTACTCTCTAAGAGTTCTCACACGAATTATTTTCAGCGATCACACACTAACAACAACAGACAGTGTGCACTGGAATCTGAGTGACAACAAGTTCCCCAAATTTCTAGTATTCTCCGCTTCCTTTGATAACTGTTACAAATAACTATGTGTTATCGCAACAACCGTTTACCATTAATTCCTCTCCGATTACAGCTGTTGGTTTTCATTGGAATTTGAGTGGTAATAAACCTACTCAGGATTCCAGTACTCTCCGTGCCCTTCCAATTGAGATCTAGATCGTCTTTCCATCCTCCTCAACCCCTCACGACCATTTTTGTGGCATCTACAGATGCTGGTGTCACTGTATGTGTGTGTTGTATCATTTACTCACTAGGAGTTTTCACGCAACTCATTATCAATGATTGATCAGTGATAATAACCAGTGGTGTTCCCTGGAGTCTGAGTGACAACAAATCCCCCGAGATTTCCAGGATTCTCTACATCTTTCGATAACCGTTAAAAATAGTTTTTGACTTATCGCAACAGCTGCTTACTATCGATTTTTCGCTGATAACGGCTATTGGTTCTCTGAAATTTGAGTGGAAATGAGCTTCCACAGAATTCTAATACTCCCCGTGCCCTTCCAGTGGAGGTTTGGGGGAGTTCATCTTTCTGGATCTTTGCATCTGCAACCACTTTCTGTGAGATCAACCAATGTTGGTGCCATTGCGTTTTTTTTTTGGGGGGGGGGAGGAGAGCGTGGTCAAGTTATAGTATTTACCTATGCATTTACCCAGGTGATCTCCATTCTTTGAGTTAATGTGTAATACTTTATATTTTTGTATGTTAATTTTTAATTTCACAGGATCTTACCAATATCACAATTTATTTGGTATTCATATAGCTGACGCACTATGTTTCCGTGACTTCACGTCGTCAACGTTCGGGCAGGTTACGGAAGCGCCCTAGAGTTGACGAGGCGAAAACTGCCAAACGCTAAATTGAAGACTGGCAAATAAGAAATTACGACGAAGAAAATCAAACTAAAATGCATATATAAAAATAAAGAACGAACAAAGCATAGCTAAATAATAGTTATTAATTAGATGTTTATTTTTGCTTGTTTTCTTTTGTCAAATGAACCATTGTTAATAAAATGTTTTTAAATAAAATGTTTTTGCTTTGTTTGTGCACCGGAAGCAAATGTTTGTTTTTTTAAACTTTTTTTTTCAATGTTGTTTTTTTTTATATTAAAAATTTATTTTTCTTGTTAACATAAACACCGCAACAACTGTTTTTAAGCAATTTTTTGTTTTGTTTTGTTTCCTTATTTTAACGAAAACAAACTGTTTATAAGCAAATGTTTATTGGTTAATAGTTTCGTCAACTCTCGGGCGCTTCCGAGACCTGCCCGAACGTTGACGACGCGAATTTTACTTTCGGCAGCCTCGTAACTCTCACTTCCCTTATTTTGTCCTTTAGTCCTCACATTCCATAAGCGTTGTTTCCGAAAAAGGGAGAAGAATTGCTGTTTCCTGGGTCGGAATCTATCCATCTAACACTTATCGTTGGCTAGTTTTTGACCTTTTTAGCACCTTACATCAAATGACTTCCTGCCTTGTCTGGAGCGACTCGCATAAAAAAACGTCACGGAAACATGATATGTCAGCTATATGAATACCATTTATTTAGATCTATTTTTGTGATTTCTTTTGATAACCCTTCAACAAGTATTTTAACATAAGCGGCTAAAGTTATATTTCTGCTTTGATACAGGTAAATAAAGACATGAAAATTTTGTTGAAAAAAAAACGACCAAAAACAAATGTAACTTTTTTTTGCTTTTGAAATAAATAATGGCAGTAAAATCTAACCTGAAAAACTCAAGATTCAAATAAAGATGGCGTCGTGCCCTTTTTCTCTCTCGCTCTTCAAAGGTGACGTGCAGCAGCCATCATTGTCTGAGTCATATTCCAATAGGCAGTTACCTGGGTAACGACGCTGTCGTCTCTGGCGATAATGCCTTTCGAATTATGATGGAAAACTAATTGAGATGCTGCAATGATAGTTTTGTTATCAGAAAAACTACTTGGTTGTCAGTGGATTGATACGTTCGGTGAGCGGATTGCTTTCATTCCTGTCGCCAGCGAAGATAATAATCTCCCAGCCATCAAGTGATTCGCTTTGAGATCAGCTTTTAAAAGCAAAGTCGGTTGGGTTGCAAAACACTCAAAATCAAATTGCTTTTAGTTGAAAAAAGAAAGAAAAAATCTTTCTCTTATTTTATCTTCAAAATGAATCGTAATCCCAGAAGTTCAGTCATGTCATCTGTATATTCACGCAATTATTTTAGAAATCCGATCATGTCGGTCGGTTGGTCCCTTCGTCTATCACCTTTAAGGGTGGAATATAATTTCCATGGCTAAAAGCTAAGATTGAATTTTTTTGGCTACTAATGAATCACTGCTTATGAAGGTCCCGAAGGCCATTCGAGGATAAAGGTCAATGGGGTTGTTATGTGGACAGTAAGACAACACATTGAGAGTTGGAGTTGATGGCCAAAACTTGTACTTATCTTAGAGGACCGATTAACAAGAATTTTTTAACATTGGACTTGTTAAAGTCAGCTGGGAAGGATTCCTGCGATATTGTGTTCCACAGACGGATAGTTATTGGAAAGAAACTCTGCTCATGGAAGTTCCATTTAGCTCCAGATACACATAGGAAAAGAGGAAACTTATTTACAATGGTTTTAGCTGAAATAGATTTTGCTGTGACTGTTTTACAGGGGGGGGGAGGGAGAACCAGAGATTGGGGATCACTCGAGCACCTACAATGGAAATAATGATAGAGTAGAGAAAGACTAGCGACATTTCTTCTGTGTGAAAGAGGTTGAAAGGAAGAGAAGAGGACATCCTCCACTAGATTTTGTATTCTGTCAGGGCAGAAAAGGGTACCCTGAGCAGCACCTCCCCAGATGTGGCAACAGTACCTCCCCATCTTAGGACGTATCTGACTCTCATATAGGTAGAGGATTGCGTCAGGAGTGAAATACTTTCTGGAGCGATAGAATGATCCAACCATTTTCCAGCGACCTTAGCAGCAGATCTGATGTAGGTCTTCTATTTGAGGTCTGGGGTAAAAGTCAGTCTTAGAAGCTTATCAAATCAGGGGGAGATTCTAGAGGAGATAGCCACCTATTTCAATTGGGGGCAAAGTGAGAATCTAAGCGTTGGTGGTGAAAGGAGAGAAGCTTTGTTTTAGATATATTGAAAGTAACCAGCCACCTATCCCCATTGCACCACGTGCTCAAGGTCGGAAGAAAGAGAATCAGAAAGATCTGGATCATTAATGCTCTTCGAAGTGCGGCCATAGATTGTTGTCATCTGCATAAATATCAATGAATTATCTTAGAATGTGATTTGAGAGATCATATATGAATATTAAGAAAAGAGTTGGGCCTGGAACAGATCCTTGAGGCACGCCGGAGTTTATACTAAGTACTTCAGGCTTCTGCCCATCAACCCCTACTTTTATAAACCTATCAGAGAGAAAGGATTTGATGGTTGAGAGGACATTTCCAGATATTCCATTGCTTACAAGCTTGTAGAGCAGGCCTTTGTGCCAAACCCTACGTTTGATGTATTAAGAGCTATTACTCTAGAAACGTAACCCCCTGTGTGATATTAAAGTCAGCACGTCAGCTGTCGATCTTGCAAGACGGAATCCATATTGCTTGTCACTTAGTAGATTGTATTTTCTGATGTGGTTGAAAACTTCGTGATTTATCACAGATTCAACCAGCTTACTGATGATGCTAAGATAGTCTGATTGGTCTGTACTAGATGCAGAAGACCGATCTGCAGTATTTTTAAATACTGGGCAGACTGCCGATGTTTTCCAAGGTGATTGAACAGATTTGTAAGAATATCATGTACTTCTGGTTGCAGCTTCGTAAGCAATATAATTGGAATGTCGCCACGACCAGTTTCTTTGTACGTTTAACACTGAATGAGTGGTTTCGGTGCCCTTTAACTTTAATATTCTTCCATGCTCCCTGAATCTGTGGATCCACCTGTACACGAATTTTATCTGGATATTGACAACATCAACATTTTCTTTTGAAGCGAGCTTGCACATCACCATTACATGTGTTTTTTCTTGAACTACTCAAAACATTTTTGAAACTATTCTCATTTAATCTAATCTAATTGACTCTTCCTTGTATCGATTCTTCTTCATCAATGGAAAATATGAAAGCAATTGTTTCGTTATTAAAGTTTTTAGTAACATTTTCATGAATGCCATTTCTTTGGGGTCGGAGGTCACCTTGTGTTTCCTTCGCCGAACGTGCAGATTATATGAACGTATCTTCGTGTGGCTATTAAATGGACGTATCTTCGTGTGTCTATTAAATGGACGTATCTTTTGTATCTATTAAATGGACGTATCTTCTTGTGTCTAGTAAATGGACGTATATTCGTGTGTCTATTCAGCCAATGAAATGTTATAGGATGCAAATTTATGTTGCTTTTCAACATTTGAATAATTATCGCCTATTTTATGATTTTCTAATGGAAATTGAACTTTGAAAAATGAACCTTAAGTTAAAAGTCGTGTCAGCTCTGTTTTTCGCACAGTTTTTACGAGGTAAGCAACGTTCATTTAATTCAGATGATTTATCAGAATTTATCATCGACGAACGAAGAGAAAATCTTTCCTTTTCTTCTACGTCATCGAAAACTAATAGAAAAGTCGGCGTTGCCCAGGTTTGAGAGAGGAATCATATCTCACCCCTACGTTCAGATCATGACCGTTATTTGATTTTTAAGGTTCGACACAATAATGTATTTAGCATTTACGGAGTAATACGTTTTTTTAATTTTTTATTAATTTGAGTTTAAAATGAGATAATTTAAATTTATTTTGTATAGTAGGTTTCTTGGTTAAACATGATGGATTTCTTTATATTTGAAAAATGAAAGATCTCGCCTTAAATGAAGGATCTCGCCTTTAATAAAAAATCTTGTCTTAAATGAAATGTCTCGTCTTAAATGAAACATTTCGTTTTAAATGAAAGATCTCGCCTTAAATAAAAGATCTCGCCTTAAATGAAAGATCTAGTCTTAAATAAAAGATCTCGTCGAAAATGAAAGATCTTGTCTTAAATGAAACATCTCGTTTTAAATGAAAGATCTCGCCTCAAATGAAAGATCTCGCCTTAAATAAAAGATTTTGCCTTAAATGAAAGATCTCGATTTAAATGAAAGATCTTGTCTTTAATGAAAGATCTCGCCTTAAATGAAAAATCTCGCCTGAAATGAAAAATCTTGCCTTAAATGAAAGATCTCGCCTTAGATAAAAGATATTGCCTTAAATGAAAAATCTCGCCTTAAATGAAAGATCTCGCCTTAAATGCATATAAACTACATCAACGCATACACTAACTGTTTTTGATCAGTTTTTTTTTTTGTTTTCATCTGTTTTGAGACTAAAAAGTCTTATCTCCGATCAATGTTAGCAATCTGCTAAAATTCCTTTCACGGTCTATAAAAGAAACTTCAGTGTGACAGACTGACAGACTAACTTATCGATAGACCGACGGACAACCAGTCTATTACAGCGTATCTATTGTAGGCGTATCTAACAACGATAAATTACGAGTCAACAATTGAATTAGTCAATGGCAATTTAAAAATTGATAGCATTATTTTGAACATCAGTCGACGTCGCTTCAAAATTAATCGCTATAAAAATGTTTGAATAGAACTCCCTAAGCGACGTCCATCTCTGCTTACTTATTAAGAGAGAGAGAGAGAGAGAGAGAGAGAGAGAGAGAGAGAGAGAGAGAGAGAGAGAGAGAGAGACAGGAGCGAAGAAAAGAAGAAGATGGATAGAGATAAGAAAGAGGTAAAGAAAAATAAAGAAAGAGAGAAAGAGTGAGTGTGTGAGAGAGAGGGAGAGGAAGAGATAGAGAGAAAAGAAAAAGAAAGAGGAAGTGACATGCAGAGCAAAAAGGCAGAAAGACAGAGCGGAATATTATATATATATATATATATATATATATATATATATATATATATATATATAGGAGAGAGAGAGAGAGAGAGAGAGAGAGAGAGAGAGAGAGAGAGAGAGAGAGAGAGCAATTTATTCTTACATTCTCGTAAAGTAAACATTTTATTGATTTTCTGCTGATGTAATTCGACAATTAATTCGTTTTGTATTTTAAAATTGAAAAGAAAAGCAAATACAAAATGACACATTTGCTAACAACCTTCATCCAATCGAGGATTGGCTTTTTGTGCGTGTCTTTTAGTTTCTCTCTTTCGTTCTCCTATTCTCTCTTTTTTTTTCGCTACGCTGATCTCTTTCTTTCTCTATCTTTCTTTTTTCTACTATGTCTTTATCTTTCTCACTTTCTGTCTGCTCTCACTATTACAGATATACATTCCCTTTAAAATTATTTATCTTTCACATTCTTGTCCCCATCTTGGGGATTTATACTCTTTGGCCTTCTTCCAGTCCCCTTTATCGTAATCGGTAACTTTTGAATTTCAAATCCGAACATTTTATTTAATCCCCTGGTGGAGAGCAACTGCTCTAATTGCCGTCACATATCTTTAAGAAATCTAGTACCAGTTATTTTGTTTTTACACCAGCAGTGATTGAGCATCCACCTCAATAATATATCATAACCAACGCTGTTATCCATGTGGCCATGTGTTCAGTATTGCAAGGATGTTTTTTTTTAAGATTTATAAATCAAATGTCTATGGAAAAAGATGCCGATACGAGAACTGAGAACAGTCTGTCACTGTTACTTAAATAAAGGGCTCAATTTTAAATTCCAGAAAGATCACTGACTACGACAAAAGGTACCCGAAGCAGGCCGAAGAGTACAACGACCGAAATATGACGACAACAAAGATGAGGCCAATGGTCCGAAAGAACGCAAAATTCCACGTAAAGTTAGAACATAAAACTTGACGTCACAGTGATCGCACGCCTGTTTTCGAGGCTGCTCTAGGAGAGGGGCAGTTGAAAAGCGAATTTGTCGCACATCTAGATGTACTTGCTGTAAAAAAGTAAACAAAACCCCAGATCAAATAATGGAGTTAAACATTGTTCTTTTTGATTGCTGTCACATCAAAGTTGCAGCAGAGCAGGAAATCAATATAGCAAAGAAACAAGATCGATTCTGCTTCTCGTGAGTTTGGTGTCAAAGTGATCGGGTGACTGTTTTAGAGGTTACTGTCACCCTAACCCGACATTGAAAGGGTAAGTTGCAGTTCATATACATTGCTGTGAATTGTTGTATAAAGTAAACGAACCCCCCAGAGAAAATAATGTAGCTAACTGTTGTTCTTTTTAATCGCTTCCATTATTCCAGTCAGAAAGAGAAAAAAAAGAAAATATCAGCATCTCAACGGCTGCTACCACTGCGGAGAGACTTCACTATTCATGGAGCTGCCTACTTATAACGTGTCAACGAGAGACTCAGCTGTTTTCTTTCAACAAGAAAATTACGAGCTATCTGGTGGGTTGCCGACAAATCCTCACGCAATGCTACAGGTCGCTTATTAGTACGGTACTGTTACACCAACACCTCTCCGCTTAGAAATGCCTTTGGGTTGATCTGTGATCGTGACAGAACACATGGTCACCAATACCTCACTATATAAATATTAAATAATTTATTCAATGATTCTACATCTTGATTGGGTGACACAATAATAAATCTTTTAAACAGTCTGTGATCTTCTCTCGGGTATTTTTAAATGAATCATGTTGAATATGTTTAACTGGTGTTGTCAAATACTTCACCTGACCAGTCGTTCATATATCCCTTCCCCCATTCGGATAAAGTAAAACTGTCCCTTTTAACAACTTCCAACGCTATTTTAAACTTTAACCTGACACTACTAATTTCAGTCACAAGATGATATTTTTCATAATTTATTTTTGTGTATGATAAGAAAGAAACCCTAAAAATACTGTCGTTATAACATAAACCGTTCTTTTAGATAAGGGTATGTTCCTATGTGGGAACGTTGCCGAGACATGAACACCATATTGCGTAATGAATTAAGAAATTTACATGTAAAAGAAGACACTTGTTTATACTGAATATAGATTGAATACAGAGTGCCCCCCCCCCAACGGAATCGGTAATAAAATTCTTGTTTCAGATGCGTTTTAGTATTTGTATCAGCGACTTTTTCAGTCGACACGTTTCTCGTGTCTAAGTTTGAAACAATAGGATTGCCCCGAAAAAAGGTGACCCCAAAAATGCCATCCATGGAAGCATTAATAAAATTCATAATCCTTTCTTTAATCCAACCAAATTCGGTTCAAATAAACTTCAGTCTCTGCCTGATTTGTCCACCAGGTTTCAGTCGTAAATGCCCAACAGTCTTTGTTTTATCGCCATTTAATGATAAGCACACGATGTGCAAAATTGTCAATAATTCTAAAACCATCTTTTCTTGGCACTGCCCTCTTCAGCGCAAGAATATTCTTTGAATTCTGACAGACATTATCTTTAAGATAACCAAACAGATGGAGATCTGGGTGAGTTAGGGTTAAGGTCCGGTGAGTGTGATCACAAAAGTGTCCTCGCATATCATACTGTTTGACATTCATGACTGAAACTTGGTGGACAAGTCAGTCTGGTGCCCAATTCATGGACACACTAGAGTTTATTTGTACTAAATATGGTTGGATTGCAGAAAGGATTATACGTTTTATTAACGATTCCATGGGTAGCGTTTGGGGGAGGATAGACCACCTTATATTTAGAAAATTGTGTCAGAACATGTGAAATGAAAATATATAAACAATTACGGAATAGCATATCAGGTGAAATTCAAAAATTACTGAAATGTTTCAAATTTGGTCGTGACCGATGAAGCTTTTGTCCACGAAATCATTTCTTATCAAAAATCATAAAACAAATGAATTTTTACTCGTGAAAATAAAACTATATGAATCAATAATTTCTGCAAATTAAGAAAAATGTATTATAAAATATTCCGGTTAAATAAATAAGGTCTGAAGGACATCAGATTTACCGACTGATCGACTTGAATCAAACGTAGGAGAAAGGGCTGCGTTGAAATAGTAAGATTTAAGTAACAGTCGGTGTCAGCTAAGGTGTAATGGTATTTAGAAACGGAAGTTAGGGTTAGAATGGTAAATTTCCACGTAAAGTTAAAATTTAAGTGGTGTAGAATTTTCCAAGTAGAAGTAATAAGGGCTAGGTATCCCAGTATTGATGTTACAAAGACAGGAAGCCGCTAAGGTGATGTAGCGAATGGGCAGGTGAGTTCTTTCGACTAAACCAGCAGAGAGAAAGCAGTGGGTTTGGATAGCTGCTTCTTCACCCATGGGGGGAGTAGTTAGGTATTCCATGTGTATACATCTATGCTATGAAAATAAAAATTCTTTTTCAAGGACATCTTCATGAAATGAATTTCAAGATGACAACGCAGCCACCAGATAATATACACGTGACCATCACCAGAGAATACAGAATATTCTCATGATTTGCGCGATTATCATAATGGATACATTCGAGGCATATCTAATCGGATATGGCAAGTTAAATTCTAATCGGATCCTTTGTATTATTTCATAAACTGTGAACACGACATTTACCCCATGAGTTAAATAAGTATTTATAGTAAATTAATTGTATACAATATTTGGGCATTGGTGTGTTAGGAACCAAATTTTCACACGAATGTAGACTAAGTAGTAAGTGGAAAATTCCACTAGAAATCTGAAAATGAGCTGACGTGTTCAGGAAGTTTCGTTATAATCAGGAAGTCTCCGATGACATGTAGCGAAGAAGATAGGGAAAATGATTCTCCTTGGTTAGCGATTTGAACGGATTCAAACATATCGTTTGGAGCCTCCCCCCTCTCTCTCTCCGCATCCGAGCAGCGGGCGAGGAGAAGATTGTGTAATAAAATATATTCTAAGTTGAAATCGTCATTGTCGTCTTTCAAGCGGCGAGGACTGCCTTTCTAGATGGTTACGCAGTCACATGTAGGATCTTGGTATAAACTATCTTTGGACGTTGACAAGGGAAATATATAGATTGCCCCTATACGGGAATGTTGACAGGTGAAAAGTTAATGAACACAATGGAAAGCTTATCATTGGAAAAGTTAGATTTCTTTTTTTGTCACATCTTTTTACAAACGTGAGAATTTCAAGCAAGTAAAAATATGGTCAGCTCTCGTTTGTGTTCAAATCAAAGTAAATATTTCATGAGAGTCTCCCACTAAAACTATTGCCCCTAAAACGATACATGTATTGAACTGATGTTTATCAGACTAAGCACTGACCTATTTAAAGCTGATCTCCACCCGGAAAACGAAAGAATCATTTGTCCGTGAATCGATATATTCGGATGACATTAACTTCATTGCATATACATTTGAGAATGCTCTGCGCCAAGGGATGCTTTAAATTTATTTGTTCCGCAAAAACCTTCGGACTGTAACATTCCACCAACAAGACCAACATGATATTCGAGTCAATTCTAGAATCGGTCAATTCTCGACTAACCATCAAACCTGCGAACAAGTACATGAATAAAGTCATATTATATCACTGCATGCATTAATTGGGATTTGCATGCTATTTCTAGTTGTATAAAGTTAGCATTGTGTGTGTATATATATATATATATATATATATATATATATATATATATATTATAAATATATAAATATATGGGAAGAGAAGGATGAAGGTAATCCGACGTGATGGCCAAATGAAAAAGGAAAACCAAAAAACATTCCAACTTACTTTTTCCCCTTCAGTCTTGACCGCAGCCATCTGTTCAAACACCTCCTTCCTCCCTCTCCTCCACTCCCTCTCTGCCATCCACTTTATTCCTGCTCATCCCCCACCTCTTTCTCTTACTACCAGCCACAGTAGTCCTTGCTCACCCACATCTTTCCACTTCTTCCCCACTCATTTTCATCAACATTCATTTTTCATTCCTCACCAAGTACGGACGTCCACCCAGTAGTGGCCATTATTTTCTTCCTTCTTCCCAATATGTCGACCATACATGTGTTTGTACTTGCATGACATTTTTTCTATATTATCATCCTGATGAAGTCTTATAAATAAAGACGAAACGTTGATGTACACATAAAAAACATCCATTTTTTGGTTTTCCTTTTTCATTTTCCCATATATATATATATATATATATATATATATATATATATATATATATATATATATATATATTACAGGTGAATAATGAGAATAAAGATTTGTAAAGATACAATATTTATTAAAACATCAAAAAGTTCAGAGAAAGGAGCTTCATATCCTTAATCCATGGATTTTCAAAGATTAAAATCTTCTCATCAGAGGATAGGGAGAGCTGATAATGTAGTTGTAAATATTATCGGCAACATTTAACTTTGAAAATTTCATATAAAGTAAAATAAAATAGAAATAGAAATAAAGAACAAAGATGAGGGCCAAGAGCTAAAGAGTCTTATGTTGAGGTGAGGGTGTAAAGTCAGGGCGTATGATATTTAAAAAATCACACGTCAGGACAAAAATAAAGATAAAAGAAGCCAGCTGTTATTTTGGAAATGAATGCTTGAAAAGGAAAGCAATACTCAAGTTGTTTGGGAATCCAAATATTTTTGTAAGATGCTGGTAGTTTGACGGTAATTGGTAACTTCCATTTTATCCTGTCTGTGCATTAGTTTGGTGGTGGAATTGTTCGTTTCGTAGGGTTCAGATTGATTTTTGTCTGTTTGAGTTCGGTATATATAAAATTGAGCATTTTGAAACAACCTCCTGCTTCCTAGTTGAACAGAAAATCGGCAGGTTATAGGCGTCTATTCAGATCTGAAAGTTTTCAAGATAGAGCTGAAAAAATGTGTTGTTTGATGGGGAACACACTTTTCTCTTGTTGGAATGGGTGTGAATATTAGCTGTTTGTGGTGGTGGGAGGAGGGCAATGAGTTCAATTGTGGTGTAGGGTGACTAGGGAAGGGTTGAATGGTAAGCGTAGATATCCACATTCTCAAACACATGCACAACAGATATATATATATATATATATATATATATATATATATATATATATATATATATATATATATATATATATATATATATATATATACTAACATTGATTCAATACAGACACATAGGCATATACTCACACGCACACATAAATCCTACCGTGTAAATATATCTTTTTTCATCTTTTTTCTTTATCTATCAGAATGAGTACCAGGTTACATTTTGGCTTTTAGAATTGTTTCTATTTCGTCCAGTTGACTTAGTTAATCTAAGGGTGAGGCTAGAGAAGGGATTTGAAGAAACAGACTGCTAGTCTTGGCGTTTAAAAGGTCAAAGGCTACAGTTATTTGTTTAAAGTTGTTTTTTATATAGAAAAGTCTATCATAAAGCTATATTAGGGAAGTGATTATCTTAAATATTTTCTTCTTGAGGAAATTTATTTTCCAATCTTTAAAAAAAAAAGACCTCTTTAAAAAGAATCGTTTTAAAAAAAACTTATTATAAATTTATAATGATAAATAGTATTTGGGGGTTATGGGTCTGAGAATTCGTATTAGTTTCAGCAGGTTTACGAAATATCCTCTGTTGGGTATCAAGTATGGTTATGGTCGCAATAATTTTGAATTCCAGTAACAAATAACATTTCAAGTAACAAATGCATAAGATAGCTATAATCTTATAGGGAGGTAGATACGTGAGTATCGATGTACACGTACCATACGGATGCATGTGTGTGCATATACAAAAACAATGGGGCTGTCGTGCGGAATACTTCCTGGCATAAGGCAGGTAAGCATATATACACACTCGTATATAGATATATACATATGCATAGCCAATATGTATATCTAACATATAAATGCCCAAAATAACGCCCATACGCAAGCACATACACACGCATACATACACACATACACATAAATAACACATATACATACTCATACAAATATATAATCATACAGTCATACATCCGAGTTGTAAACTCTACTAATCTCGTTTTTATTATTATATGGGTGTAGAATTTACACATTCAGTACATACAATATAGCCAGACATACACATACATACACATATATACATACATATTCATACAGACATATATACAAGTGCAAACGCATACGCATCTAGACACATGCATCATATATACAGGCACATCCCCCATATCCCTCCCGGGTACAAAACGCCTATGTACACATACACACACACATACACATATATAACATACATATACTCACAAGTACAGGCATACTTACGCACACATAGGTATACATACGTGCATACCGATTCAAAGGGGACAAAAGTGATATATATATACATGACGGATTGGAGTTATGGGTTCTGCGGTGGGGGTGTCTATTGGGGTTATAAGTTGGGCGTATTTAAATTTTCTTTTATGGTGACAGTATGAAATTATCTTATTTCTCGAGTTTACGATATTTTTCTCTCTTGAAGTGGAGATTATCAGAAGTGCAAAGGTGGCAATGCTTTGCGCCCGGGTGTAGGACCTTGATATTTTTAGGATTGCCCATTTTAGAGAGAATGGGATATTATTTAATTTTAAGTTTTTGACTATGTTTGTTAGGGTTGTTTTATTATTGGTGTTGTTGTTGAATGAATACATGTGTGAGGAGATGCGGCTCTTTATTAATTGGGACGTCGACCCTATGTATGTGTATATAGTAGGTGTAGTTGTTCTGGTGTTAATCGGATTATCCCTGTTGTTTGAGGTTGTGGTGTTATTGGTGTTGATTGGGTGCGTATTTCTGGTGTTAGGTAGTGGTAATTGCTGGAATGGTGTAGAATCGTTGGTATTATTGAGATTATAGGG
>OY744522.1:201552049-201594549 GCA_963556195.1 Sepiola atlantica
ATATATATATACGTATATATAGGTATATATATATAGGTATATATAGGTATATATAGGCATATATATATATATATATATGTATATATACAGGTATATATTATCGGTATATATATATAGGTATATATAGGGATATATATATGTATATATAGTTATGTATATATATATAAGTATGTATATATATATATATATATATATATATATATATATATATATATATATATGTATATATATAGGTATATGTATATATATAGGTATATGTATTCACACCGTAACTAATTAAGCGATAGTTATGAATTTTGTAAGCACATGTGCTAGGTGAAGGGGGGTTGTAGACATTCATGAAAATACAGATACCTCCGATTTTAGTGAAATTTTAACTATTCTCCAAATTTCAGTTTCTTTTGGAGTATTTTAAAGTTTTCTGGGGGAACATAATATGGCCACAATCTCAGATTTAAAAATTCGAATATTTCACATTTTCATTAAATTGTATCCATAGCTATTAGACACAAATTAAACAATATTCCCTTAATTTCAATTTCTCCTCAATATCAAGTTTTAGCCTTAAATTTTAGACATTTTCTAGAATAAAAATCATGTAATAGATTTTGATCAAAATTATTATAAAAATTCTAGACATAAGGTTTAGGATCATTATGTCTTGTTTTTTTAAGGGAACATAAAAGTGATGCAAAACTGTTCTGTTCAGGGAATTTATTTTACCTGTCCTGGGACGAGTATTAGTCTAGTTTGATATAAAACTTATTTTTATTTGAATAGACACCAGGAGTTTCTCAGGAATAAAGAAGTATCTTGTCTCATTGCACTGAACCTCACATGCCCGTTTTTATTCTTTTACTTGCGAAGATTAAGGAACTCAAGAAGCTCCTGCTCCTAACCCTGAACGACATATTACTAGTGTTGTCATCATTTTTTAACAAGCGAAAGTATAATTCTGCAAGCTATAAATAAAAGAAAGTACGATGCATCTACAACGATATTAACATAAAACCCCAATGGAAATCAGACTGTAAGTATTTAATTAAGGAAGCATTCTATGTTTGTATGGCATAGAAAAAAATGCAATGCAAATAAAGTATGGCGTATTCAAATATTGTAAATGATCCCCCATTTAGTGGGCGCTTATGAAGCCGGGGTTGTTAACTAGGATTGACCAAGAAAATAAGAATATTTTAAAGAGATAATTTGGGACGCTGAAATAATCAATCGAACTATAAATCAATATCAAAGAAAAATCGATTAAAAATATGTTTAATATAAATACGGGTACTTCTACAGTTTACGGACCGTGTTGTTTGCTTTAGTTAGGATTAGATTGGAATTCTAATAAAAGTACCAAATAATAAGTAAATAAACTGTAATTATTTCTTTTTTTAAATAATACGAAAATTATTTTAGGGAAAATTTGTCACATGTTGATTCCCGTACCGAATTTTTAACAAATATCATAATTAGGGAGTCATACTTGAGCAGTTTATCATATTATTTTGTTTATTTTGGCGGAAAGGGGAGGATTCCACTTTTTTAGGCAATGACGTGTGCTTTTACGACCTGAAACAATTTGGAATTGGGGCAGTTTACCATTTTGTTGAGGGGTTCTACATTTTTAGGCAGTTACTTGTAGTTTTACGACCTGGAACCATTACATAGTTTTAAACGTATCTTTATCTTTAATAATTAAAAACATAATTTTCGATGTTACTTTTGAAGGTTTCAAACTTGCCATTTTAAACTTAACCAAATGATAATCAGAAAACAATTTTTGATTTGAATTAAGGATTTTTAGAGAAATTTGTTTTAAATAGATTTGTTTTTATTAATTCGGAAAAATCTTTGTCATAAAACAAAGTGTAATTCTTTTTAAGTAGGTAAACATTTTTCATTGGCTAATCGGACAACGACTTATTCATCAGTGGAACTTCGACAGATTTCATTTTTAGTTAATTAACTTGTTTCATTTTTAGTTAATTGTTCATATATAGTATTTGTGTAATCTTTTTTTAATTAAAATTCTTAATTTTAAATTGTGTACGTTCTCAGCATCCTAAATTCTCTTTTCATTGTATGCTTATTTTCATAGTCAAACCTGGTTATCCCTCCTACATTAACAACCCCGTCTCCATAAGCGCCCATTTAGTGACCATCAAAATTAAACACATTGTGTAGATAAGTTTTTTAAGTACTAGCAGCCTTATCAGAGCCAAGTGTTTACAGAATCGTCCCCCGTCTATTTATTTAAAACGTAATGACATACGCAACCTTGCTCTGTCTCTGAAGCGATGAATAACTGAACAGCCGAAAATGTTGTGTTTTATTTTTATAATTTCATTTTAGATTAAAACACTTTTTTGGCATTGAGCTCGCCAGAGAACGGACACATAATGTATAGTATTGAACACCGCAAAACAAATTAATTAAAAAGACATCTACTAATAGTTTCGGAACAACTTGACATATCAGTTTATTTTTGTAATACAGAATTGCTTCACAGTGTATGTATTGTTTTTAGTATGGATTTCTATTTCTTCCGTTCGTAAATTAAGATATTTACTACTACTACTACTACTACTACTACTACTACTACTACTACTACTACTACTACTACTACTACTACTACTACTACTCCTCATAATTCTTTTTGCTCTTGTAATGAATAAGGTTATAAAACAGGTGAATACGCCCCAAAGGGACATCTTCATGCATATTCAGCTTTCACACGTGTCCTGGTTACTCGGTTTAACTCGATAGTAGAAAAAAGGATGGATGCCCATTGGCGCTGGCATCATTGTAAGAATTCCTTTCTCTGCGAGTGCAATAGGTTACTTTCACTTTCACTTTCGGTTAGTTCTTATCTCATGTTGTGCTTTGCAACCAAATCAGCTCATAGTTACCTACACCGCCACATCCTTCTCTTCACCCTAACCCTAACCCCTACAAAGAAAAAAAATCCTGACATCTTCTACAACTCATTCAGATTCAATTAAGTGAAACCCTGTTCACAAGCATTCGAAAAAAAGTCCACTTCGTCGTATTAGATTTCGTTTTACTTGTTTTGGTCGAAGGTAAACGAAATTATCGTCCCTTTCGTACGATTAGTGGAGAAGTCGACGACAGAGAGACGAGCCATTTTCAGGACCGTGTGCCTCATCAATCATTTTAATTAGATTGCTTCTTACTATTTAAACACAATTTGTCGGCCTCAATATTATTTATTTGAAAAAATAATGATTTCTCAGAAAAAGTACACCCTTATATTTCACAAGAAAACTATTTCTTTCCTTTTTAAAATTTTAATTCACTTTGTTCTTAGAGATTAAAGATCACCTACTTGACTTTATAATGACTTAAAGTTATATTTGAGGGATCGTTTAACATTATACTTCTTAAATACTAGACTTGTCTTTCTTCCCCATTTCTCAAATCTTGAGTAAAATAGGAGAGAATAGGAATGGAAAAAAGAGGACGATCCAACCTGTCCTTTATGTAAGGAAAAGCCCCAAACAATGGACCATGTTCTTAGTTCATGTAGAGTGGCCTTTGCTAATGGCCGATATACGTGGCGGCACAACCGGGTGCTAAATGAACTGACCACAACATTTAACAATCATATGAAACCCGAAGCAGCTAACATCAGCCCAATTTTTTTTTACAAAGAGAGTGAAGATGTGGATCGGGTCTAAGTGCACAGCAGGCCAGTTATTAGTACCCGGCCAAAATATTCTTGGACCGGATGGCGAGTGGATGGTAGCCGCAGATCTTCCTGGTTGGCGCAGTAATTATCCCAAAGTTGATAGTGGAAAGGGGCAACGGTCAGACATTGTTCTATCGTCAAGAACAATCAAAAGACTCATCTTGGTTGAATTGACAGTACCTTATGAGAGAAAAGGATAGAAGAACAACACCAATATAAGATACAGAAATACGAAGATCTAAAGAGAGAGCTGACCCGTGAAGGTTATAGTGTTATCCTTCGAGCCGTTGAAATTGGAGCACGGGGTTTTCTTTCAGGCTCTCTGTATCAACTCCTAAGTCAGCTTGGCATTAAAGGCCGGAAAAAAGGTGCAGCCAGTAAACGCCTCATCGAGATAACCGAACAATGCGCAATGTGGCTCTGAGCAAAAAGGAATATCACATGGTGATATAATAGAAAGTGTCCACTCTATGTAAGGACATTTTTTTTTAATTATTCATGAATTATCTCCCTTGGACCGTGTGGATAATTTCATCATTTCTCGGTATTAATGTTACGAATATTATTTAATTAAGTATTTATTTATATTTATTTTATTTATTTATTCAGCTATTTACTTTATCTTATCTATTTATTTATTTAATATTTTTTATATTCCATATAAGAGAACGTTTTCAAACAAGGAAGTAAGACGCGCCGTCGTTAAAAACAAAAACAAAAACAGACGAGACGCTTAATTATCAAACGACACGTGAGACGCTAAGCCGTTGAAAAATCAGTTTTCATTTCACTGAACAGTTAGATTGAAATGCGATCCAGATAATGGGGCCTCACATTAGTGAGGGGGGCCGATACGCAAAACAAACCGCCGAGAGAAAGGCCCTGAAACGGTGCGTATTCTCTCCTGGTGACCCGACATTGTCTGGAGCCTGAAATGGGATATTCTACCAGTAAAACAGCCGGGAGTATATATATATATATATACATATATATATATATATATATATATATATATATATATATATATATATATATATATATATATATATATATATATTAGCCAACAAGGTAAGCTGTTTCTTCCAAACAACAATATCTTCTGTTGTCAGCTCACTTCATAGCGAGTTTCTGCTACTGTTCCAGTAGCTAGTTTCATTCTATTTGAGAGAATAGGAATGTTTTAGTTTATTTTCTTGTAGCCTATTTCGTTTAAACGTGATTCTATGACTAGAATTGGACTGATGTGGTGGAGTATTCAGCTTGGTATTGTTTCTTGTGGTAAAGGGTACAACCCTAAAAAGAAATGAGCCCCGGGTACATTTTCTGTCATATATTTTTCATTAATTAATCAATAATCTTGATTTTGCAGAATATGGCAGAAGCAACACCCTTGAAGAGAATGAGATATTAATGAAAGCTCCATCAGAAGAATATAATGTGTTAAACATTACACCATGACAGGCCCGTTCAAGAAAGTGGAGGACACTTTCGTGCATCAGTTCAAATGTGAAAAAGCATTCATGGTTGGGTGCATCACTTCAAGAAACAGTGGAGAACTTCACTTCCAAGTCATTCAAGACGGCATAAGAAGTGTACAGCTGATCAATAGTGTAAAAGAGTCAGTTGGGCAGAATCCGAAACACGTTCAAACGTTAAAAATGAGTTACAGCAAGACGGTGCAAGCTCTCACACCTAAACCCTGTCCCAACAATGAAACGTGTTAGAGTCATCTGATGAATCGTCAACAGTGTGAAACCTAAGGTAACGACCGATTAAAGACACGCATTTTATTCGATTAATATTACCCGAATCGAACCGAATCAAGACAGAAGATATATTTTGAACTGAGGAAAATGCTACCAGAAACTTAAGCGTGACAGACTGATGAAATGCTATTTCAAAACCTCAGCGTGACAGACCGACGAGAAGCGTGACGGACTGATGACATTGATGCTATTTCAAGTTAATCGTTACAGACTGACGCATCGAATATGAATAACAATACGAGTCAATAAGTAAATTCGTTAACGAGAATTTCAAAATTGTTCCGTAATTTTTATTCAAATTAATTGTGATTGGCATTTATTTCGAAGAGTTGTCGATGTTTGTTATCTTGTTGGAAAAAAGGGAGAGAGAGTGAGAGGGAAGGAGAAAGAGAGTGATAGTAAGAGAGAGAGAGAGAGAGAGAGAGAGAGAGTAAGAGGGGAGTGAGAATAAGAGAGAGAGAGAGACAGACAGAGGGTGAGAAAGAATGATAGTGAGATGGAAGGAGAGAGAGCGAGAGAGCGAGAGAGAGAGAGAGAGAGAGAGCGAGAGATGGAAGGAGAGAAAGAGAGAGACAGTTAGAGACAGAGAATAAGCCAGAGGGAGAGTAAGAGAGAGAGAGAGAGAGAGAGAGGGGGGGAAAAGAGGTCGAGAGAGAGGAAGATATATATATATATATATATATAAAGAGAGAGAGAGAGAGAAAGAGAGAGAGAGAAAGAGAGAGAGAGCAATTTATTATTAGATTCTCTCAATGTAAACACAATTCTATTGATTTATCGCTGATGTCATTCGATAATGAATTTCGTTTTTGCACTCAAAGAATAAAAGGAAAACAAAATGGTTGAAATTTCATAGAATCGGGAATTGCGATTTTTTCTTGTGTGCGTGTTTTATTTTTTCTCTTTTTTCTCTCTTTCTCTGCCACTCTCTTGCTCTCTTTATCTCCTACCCCTTTTCTCTCTTTTATCAATCTAACCGTTTATTTTTGTTTGTCTGTTCACGCCATTAAAACACATATCCCTGTTCTTTTCATCTTTCTTCCTCCCCGTCTCCATTTTCTGTCTTCTCACACTATCAAACACGTTCTCATTCGATTTGGGTCCCCTTTTTTCTCTCTCTTTTCTTCACCACTCCTTCCCCCTCCCCATTCATCTCTCCTTATTATCTTTTACATCTCCTCTACCCACTCTGTCTGTCTGTCTGTCTGTCTGTCTGTCTGTCTGTCTCCCTCCTACTTTTCAACTCTCGCTCTTTCTCATTCTTCATTTTTGTTAGTGTCTATTTATTCCTCTCTTTTTCAATTTATGTCTCTCTTCATCTCCTTCTCTCTTTTCCTTTTCTCATTTTATCTGATTGTATAGCCCTCCTCCTCTCTCTCTCTCTCCATTTTACACCCCCCACACATACATACACATACACACACACACTTTCTCTCACTCTCTCTCTCTCTCTTTCACTCTATCCCCCTTATTATACGTGTGTCAACCATTGGAATATCGCAAAACGAACCAGCTGTTTCGTCTACCGGCCTTCTGCACTACCACCCATATTTAGAGCTTATCTGAACTAGTGTTTATCTGGAAATAACAATTGCTGTTCATACCCGTCGCCGGCGCCCGCGCTCGTCGGCCACCTAGGCGGTTAAAACAGATGATTATGATGATTTATAGTTTCTGCATCCGTGACAAAAAGCAGAGAGACCATTAAACCCTAATCAACGCAAACACTGGCAAATGCTTGCGTTGATTCTATCAATAGCTTCGTTGGTATGATAACAACGTTTTAATACAATCTGCGATGTCCCCTGAGATTATTGAGAATAAATCAAGTTCAGGCTTAACAACTACTGATATAAACCCACAATTAATCCCATTGGTCGTTCATAAATCACGGATTATGATAAACTTCAAATATTCATCGCCAACTTTTGAAAGTCCTTTAATGAAATAAGTCGAAAGTTTTGGAAATAACATCGTCTAACCCGAAGGATTGTGCAATGGTAAAATCGATTGGCTCTTTCATAAGTTCCCTCAGTTTTATACATTTACGTTTCAGTGATCTTGTCGGGATTTCTGTCTTCTTGTCAGCGAATAATTCACCTTCGGTCGCTGCATGATGCCACGTTGTTAAGTAGAACTTAAAAACAAACAAACCGGTGAACGCGTACAGTGAATATTGAGTTTTACCGCTTGTATAAGTCGTGGGGGGGGGGGGCTGGTTTTATTAGTATTAAAAAAAAGTAAAGATGCACATTGCATGTAAAGATTGCAAAAACGTGAGATAAATAGGTTACACAAAATATAGGTTAGCGAATGGGATTATATTGTGATGTGAGATTTGGTCGCAGTTGTATTTCAAGGTAAGATGTTTTGACAGGTTGTGATTTAGGAAAGTCGGTAGGTAAATAACTATATTAGAAAGGAATGCGTAAAAAAGAAAAAAAAAGAAAACAGAATTTGATAAATACAACGAGCTGATCGAATTACAGAGGAAAGGATTCACTGATTTCGACAAGCATGTCCTGTGTTTTGTTTCCTCAGTGTTCGCTTTGCATAGTGAAATGAGTGAGAAGGTAAACAATAAAAGTTGAATAACGTAAAATTCTTTTTGTTTTGCGTCTTTCTTGTGTTCTAACCTGTTGGAGAAAATACTGTCCGAAATGACTAGAAGATCGACTGCAGGTAAATATACTAAGTAAGTCCATATTTTAAGCGAATCCCCATTCAACAACGATAAAAGATACCTGACACATAACCATACGAGGAAACGTCACGTATAAAGTCGATGGTATGTTACGCTACAAATTTATGTGGAATTTTTTTGAGAAAGAATTAAGGTGTTGCTACGTTATACCCCTAATCGCAAGCGAGTGCCTACTTTCACTGTCACTGTCACTTTCACTTTGGGTGAGTTCTCATCTGATTTTGAGGTTTACAGAGTCTCCTACTCACACCGCTTCATCCTCTTCGTAGCCATCTTGGATTTCGTTATTTGTTGGTGACTGCGCGCAACGCAGACTATACAAAATATTGATTCATTAAATTCTACAAATAACCATGACCGGCCGGTTTGGTTACGTCATAACTTCTTATGACTTTAAACTGTTCACCCCCCCCCCCCATTTCCCAGGGGTTGCAAGGTAGAAGATCATCTCTACCTAGTTAGCTGTCAGCTTTGTTTCTCTCGCCGACTGACTGATCGACTATTTCAAAAGCACCATCTCTAACTTAACACGTACTCGCGTTCGACTAATCACCCGCTTATATCTATCATCATCTCCATTTTACTATCTTTAGCAAATATACACACGAACTCAACGACTAAAAATGTATTTTTCATCCGTTTTAGGAAACGTAGTTGTGCGGCAAGTTTGTTATTATAATCCAACTTTGAAAATAACTGCGACTCATTCGTTCTGGATATTATTACCATTTGAATGGTTTGAGTTATTGGGACGTATCGCAGCAAATGATGTTTTAATAACTTGGCGTCATCCGAAATTCTGCGCAACTGCACGTGGGTGGCTTCGTCGAATCTAATTTGTTCAAACGCAATGTTCATTTCAGTCGGCAGTTTCTAATTGACGACGCTTATGTTTCGGTATAATATTCCATTCAGATATGCCAACGTTAATAGCAAATGATGTTTTCACATTGGAGATAACATTAAAAAATCAATGAGGAAAGATAATTGAAAGGAAAAAGACAACGAAAAAGAAAGAAAAGGAAAGATAGAAAGACGTAGAGGATAGGAAAAGAGAGGAAAAAGAGGACTAAGTTCTATTATGGTATGTGTTATTTAGAATTACTTGATTTATTCACCGCTTCTTTTGTTCCAGCTCGTTTCACTCGTTGGTCTAGTGGTCACCATCAATTCGCTGTTTTGATACCTCATTGTAATACAGCTTCCTATTCCAGTAGCTTTTTTTGCAAGAACCGCGGGCTTGTGGAACTCTCTTCCTGCTGACTGTTTTCCTCCTACCTATAACCTTGGTCTTTTCAAGACTAAGGCCAATCGGCATCTCCTGTCTTTGCGATAATCATATTTGTTTTTGTTAGCTCCTTACATCAAGTCGCTTCATGCCTTGTCTGGAGCGATTTCCATAAAAAACTGCATTTTCGAAGAAGGTATATTGTATATCTAAACCTTATATAAAACGAAGAAAGTTTTTTTTACACATCTCAAAAATCGAAAATTCAAAATGTTTGACACGATTTTCAATTTGCTTTCATCCCTCCCCCCCCAAAAAAAAATTTCGACCTCGATTACCTCCCTTTATTTATCTAAATTTGTGGCCCACTAGGCCACGATCTTTACCGATCTTCACCGATCTTCGACGGAAGAAAACAAATACTTGATTGAACAGAGAAAAACGTTGGTTTAATATTTAAAGATGGGCACGTAATGAGATTTTGAAATGAATAAGAAAAACCACTGATTATTTGTCACGGTCGGATTCGTAAAGCTCAAAGAAGTTTATTAATGATCGCCATTCTGTAAAAAACGACGAAATGATGTTGCTAGGCGAATCACATCAGATGACGTAAAAGAAATAGCTCTCCGACGGCCATTTTGATGCAATACACATACACACACGTGCAATACACATACACACACGTGCAATACACATACATACACGTGCAATACACATACACACACGTGCAATACACATACATGCACGTGCAATACACATACATGCACGTGCAATACACATACATGCACGTGCAATACACATACATGCACGTGCAATACACATACATACACGTGCAATACACATACATACACGTGCAATACACATACATACACGTGCAATACACATACATGCACGTGCAATACACATACATATATGTGCAATACACATACATGCCCGTGCAATACACATACATGCACGTGCGCACACGGCTATAATTTTCTAAGCGATATAATTGGTTATTCACGTATGCTTATTACAAATGTTTTTGAGTTATACGTTACTAGCAGGACAACCCGCTGTTGCCCGACGTGCTGGATAAGAAAATAGGATAGTAAAAAGTATCTACTCTCACTTCCTCACACTCTTTCTCTCACTCTCTCTTTCTCTTGGTTCAATATAATAGCAAGAAAAAAATCATCATCATCTGACTGACTATTTGGCCAAGTTTCAGTGTACTTTTTCAAACAATTACCATTTTTTTTTACACTTACTTCTCGAATCTATTATTATTGATAATACTTACTATTGAAAGTACTGGTTTGAATTACACTAAAGTTGGCATAAAGATCCGTCGTGATTCCGGGTGTAATATAGACAGAAAAACTAATTATGATGCCGAAATAAATCCCCAACAGTCCTCGTATAGAAAATATATTACTTGCCTCCCTTTAAATATACTGAGACTATTTCTTGTTAGAGTCCACTAAATATTGTAATTAGCACGGCCCACTTTTGGTGGGCTTTTGCGAAATAGGTGTCGAACGGAGACAGTCAAAACCGTTTGCCACACGAGGACGTCTTTTGCGATGTACTGATCAGACGTCGTAGGATAAAATACACGAATTGGGCAGACTAAAAGAGACGACACGTTCCGAATTCGAACCAACATTTACGAAACAAAATCTCATCTCAACAAGAACGGCTCGTGATCAAACAGCATCAAAGAGAAGATTCCATTTATAAGTTGCTCAATAATCCTCACAACGTGTCTAAATATTGTACATCGCTAATTGCATCATTATTTAGTAACTCCTTATATCTTTTGCAATGTCGATGTGCGTAGCATAGAGCTTTCAAAGCGGCGACCTAGCACTTCCGGAGTCAGGTCGCGGTTTCTGTTTGAGTCGATATAATACAGAACCCGAAATCGGCAGTGAGGACAGTGCATCACTGAACACCACCTTTGATGCATCTAAAATGTATTTGGCGATGTATATCTCAATACAATTAAGTTGAGTTATTTGACGCACTGATATTAAAAGTTTACTTTTTATTTAAAAAGTAAAAACAACTTCTTAATATACCCAGTCGTGGATATGCGCGCAACTTCAAAAAGCAAAACTAATTTGCATATTTCTTTTAAAAAGTTTTATTAATTAACTATTCGTTTTTTTTTCTGTTTTTTTTATTGGATGATTGGTTTTATTTTACTCTCACGAACAGTTGTATTTTATGCACATTCTACATTGCAGCGTAATTGCAACACACACATGTATATCCATATTTATTTTCTATGTACAGGATAATCATCTTAACAAATGAACCGATTATTATCAATTTTAGAGTATATGGTGAGTAACATGGGTACATTCTCTTTTTTTGTAAACTTCACTTATCCAAACTTGCATCCCCCCCCCCAAAAAAAAAACTTTTAAAATAAGTTAAATGCAAAGCAAATTAATGGAGAAAAGAATTGCTCTACATCAAATTTTGAATTCTATTAATTAATACATTTTTAAAAGGATCAGTGCGCGCGCATGACTGTTAATGATATGTATGTGCTTGGTAAAATCCTAAACTATCAAAAATTATGGAATATTTATTCTCAAACAACTTTACTATTTCTGAGGGTGCTACAAAAACCGTACCATGCCCCCAAAGAAAGAAAAACATCAAAATTGAAAACTAATTCTATATTTATTGCTTATATCCGACCTGAGTCGGGTATTCTACTAGTATGTATATCAATTTAAGTCAACTTATTTAATTGTTTTGTGACATTTTTCCCCCTGTGTCTTTCGTGGCAAAATGGCTGGTCAATCATATTCGACCGGAGAATTAAAAAAACCAAAACAACAAAAACGTCGTGAAATAAGACATATTTCCATGAGTTCAATGAGATGAATCATGTCGCCATACCATCAAGCTGCTAGGCAACAATTTTGTACCTGTTCACCTCGATTCGTATTGCCATTTGCATAACAGGTGCATCTTTAATTGCAGCTGGTCAACCAAAAAACTTAAGAAACAAAGAAATATCGATTGGAGGACAATTTTGGAATCTACAAGAATACAAACCGATAGTTTAATTACACAGGAAGATGTTTTTTTTTCCTGCAAACATTCATCAGAGGAGTGTCGTTAGAATTAGAATGCCATTTGCACGATTATGTAACTGATTAAATTCTTATAATGTCTGTAATAGATTTAGTCTCAAAATGCGGAAATCACCCCCTCCCAATACCTATAAATAAAAAGCAGATAAAGCATGACACACTATGTTAACGTATTCATGACGTCATCATGGCCATCACCAGAAGAAAATGATTACAAGAAAGAAGATAAAAAGCGAATCATAATTTTAAGGGTCTTCTTAATCCCAAAGATTACAGAACGATTCTCTTATACTGTAAACTGGTTTACAGCCTCCGTCAAAAGACAACGAAACAATTATGCTTCGCCAGTGTTCACGCTAGCTATTTAACTAGATCTATTACTAAAATATTCACAGAAAAACATACGACAGCGATTTACTTTTTCATATATAACGTACTTGATAAAGTCATCTTCAGGGGAAAGGGTATCGTTGCGCTCCCAGAACAGCACCTCTCATTTCTCGAATGATCACCCATTTAGAACTGACCAGCCTCACCGTAGGTTAACTTTGATGATCCAATAAGAACTGGTTTGCCAATGCGGTTAGGCGCATATGCTTGCTTGTAATACAACTCAATTCAAAAGGGCCAAACATACTTCGACGCGCACGAGAGAAAGGTATATATATATATATATATATATATATATATATATATATATATATATATATATATATATATATATATTCTCTCCATACTGTCCTTACGCAAAAGCCTTTTTTTCGCTTTCTACAATTCATTGGACATCTTTTCAACGGAAAATTACCACCCGGACAAACCACATATCTTTTTTACGGGACTTCTTTTTCACTGCATTTTTTTAATAATATTTTTCATATATTTTTCAAATATTTGAACTTTGGTTTTTTCGAAAGCCAACTTACCTATCTGTATTTCTCCTCTGATGATAAGATCTCGATCTTTGAAAAGCCTTGGCTTAAAGAAAGAATAATAAACACTAGTTTATTACTGAATACACCTTGCATTGAACAATTGAAATTTGAAATAAATTTGGACAATCGTCGCATATTTATCACTCTTTATCTTCTATCTCTCTCTCTCTCTCTCTCTTTCTCTCTCTCTCTCTCTCTCTCTCTCTCTCTCTCTCTATATATATATATATATATACACACACACGAGGGGCGTTCAATAAGATTTGCCCCTGACCCACTTCCAGTTGTCTGACCTAGATGAAATTTTGCATGTATAATGATTTATATCTGTATGAGTTATGTTGCAAAAATCAGCTCTACATTAATTGTGGTTTCTGATTTACAGGTGTTTGAACTGAGTCAGGTGTGAAATGGAGCCAGTTGAGTGTCGCGTAGTGATCCGGTTTTTGTATTTGAAAGGACGCACACCAAAGGAGACTTTTGATGAAATGAAAGAAACTTATGGTGATGATGCCCCATCATATGAGCTTGTTAAACGCTGGCATCGTGAATTCAAACATGGCCGGGAGTCTGTAGAAACAGCTCCAAGACTTGGTCGTCTCTCTTCTGCCATTGATGAGGCATCTGTCCGTCAAGTTGAGACTGCCATTTTGGAAGATCGACCCATTACCATTCGCTAAATAGCCGAAGAGGTCAAGATTAGGACAGGGTCTGTGAAAAATATCATTCATGACCATTTGCATATGCATTAGGTGTCTGCCAGATGGATTCCCAGGTTGCTCACAACTTTCCAGAAGCAAGAACGCGTCGAGTGCTCGAGGATGAATTTGGAGATGTGCCAAGAAGATGAGTCAACGTTTTTCAAAAGACTGATTACACAGGATGAAACTTGGGTCCGTTACTATGATCCAGAGACCAAAGCCCAGTCAATGCAGTGGAAGCACTTGGACTCACCACCTCCAAAGAAGGCAAGGGTGCAGCCCTCCGCTGGCAAAGTCATGCTCACAGTCTTCTGGGACCAGGACGGAGTAGTGATGACAGATTTCCTGGCAAAGGGTACCACAATAATAGGAGCCTATTACGCTTCACTTTTGATGAAATTAAGAGAAGCTATCAAAATCAAGAGGCAGGGCAACTTCAGCAAAGGTATCCTCCTCCTGCAGGACAACGCTCCGGTCCACAACTCGCATGTCGCCAGATCAGAAGCACGGGCGTGTGGCTATGAAATCCTCCTCCATCTGTCTTACTCTCTTGACCTTGCACCCTCTGACTTTCATCTCTTCCCAGCCATGAAGTTGTTTTTGAAAGGAAAGCGTTTCCAAGATGATGCAACCTTGATTTTTGAAGTTACGACGTTGTTGGAGGACCTACCTGGGGTGTTCTACAAAAACGGTGTCCAGAGGTACATCAAACGATGTGAGAAATGCATAACTCTGGGTAGTTTTTATGTAGAGAAAGACTAATAACTGTGCCAAGTTTCATTAATCTACTGCTATGGGAAATGGGTCAGGGGCATTACTTATTGAACGTCCCTCGTATATATAAATATATATATATATATATACATATAAATATACATATATATACATACATTCATATATATACACATACATATTTATATATATCTATATATACATAAACATATATTAGTAGTAAGTTATGAAAATATACTTATGGCAATTAAGCTACACAGAGGCTCCCGGGTTTCATCCCTGAGGGGAATCGTCAGGCTAAAATGCCTTCTGTGTAGCTTAATTGCCATAATATATTTTCATAATTTACTACCTAGCTCTACTTACGTATTGAGCTCTGTTGAAGTAAATACTGAAAATTGATGCATAACAAATTATATCTCCTTTTAACATTTTATGTGGATACATGAAATAGTAACACACACACACACACACACACACACACACACACATATATATATATATATATAGGGAGAGAGAGAGAGAGAGAGAGAGAGAGAGAGAGAGAGATAGAGAGAGAGAGAGAGAGAGAGAGAGAGAGAGAGAGAGAAAAAATGTGACACTGTTCTATTATTAGCATCCAGTGTCTCTAGGTGCTAAAGCTGAAATAAGAAAGTTAAAAATTTCCCGCCTTTATAAGCAAACTCTTTCCCGGGGTTCTGTTGAGAAATTCGCACATGTTTATTGCATTATTATTATTATTGATTCTAATCTACAAGCGAATATTTATTTGTTCGATTCACATTCGATTTACAACAGCGACGTGACTTTGTTTCGTAAGAAAAGCCAATGATGACAACAAAAAACACGAAGAAAGAAGAAAGAAGAAATAGATATGGATGACAAAGAAGAAGAAAATTAAGAACACAAGAATTCTAAATTTAAAATTAATTAAATTTCTTGCTCAGAATCAGAAAACTGCCATATAAATATGGATTTACCATTTTTTCTTTAGTCTGGAATCCGAAAGATCTTGGAGTTAAATAGAAAACTCTTTTTTATCTGCAAATTGAATTTTTAAGCTAATCAACAATTGGAGCCGAATATGCGTGTCTTCTTCTTCTTCTTCTTCTTCTTCTTCTTCTTCTTCTTCTTCTTCTTCTTCTTCTTCTTCTTCTTATTCTTATTCTTATTCTTCTTATTCTTCTTATTCTTCTTATTCTAATTATTATTTTATAGTAGTAGTGGCAATAGTATTAGTATTGGTATCACTGATGGTCTAAGTGCTGATGGTCTAAGTGCTGATGGTCTAAGTGCTGATGGTCTAAGTGCTGATGGTAGTCGTATTATCAATCTGCTGTCTAATCCCAAAATTTCCACAAATGCAATCCGTTTTAAAGTTTTGTTTACGTGAGTGTACACGTGTTCGACTTTAAACTAAAGCTTGGAGATATAAAAGCTCTGATTGGTCGAATAAGATCACGTGTTAAGCTAAAGAGAGAAAATTTTGAAATAGTCAGTTAACTTATCTCAGTTGGAGATATGCAAATCTAACAGAAAGATATATCTCCTGGTCGCATGCAAATAGAATGGGCAGTAAAAAAATCAGTAATTTATGATACGACGAACCGGTCGGTGTTTGCTATGGGATATTTATATTTTTTCGGATATCTTGTACATTCTTAAGTGTTCAATTATCCATGCTTAATGGATTCTGTCGTAGACTTTCTTCTAGTCAATCCATGGCTCTATTTTTTCTGCTTTTTACCTACTTCGGAATCTTTTGATCTATGTATGTCAGGTTGTGCGTCCCTGTTTTCCCTTTCCGGCATCCTTTTTGTTCCTCGGGAAGTAATTCACGATTGTTAAGGGTGTGGTAGATACGTTCTCTTATTTGCGCCATTAGGATTTTCCACATGGTTGGTCTGTAATTGATTGGCGTCGTTTCCCTGTCGGTGTCTATTTGTATAAACGCAGTTCTTCCGTAGTCATCCATTCTGCTGCATCTGTTATGTGGATGTAGTTTCTCAGTTTTTGCGTTGGCCTTTCATGTAGGGTAGTGATCGTGGCCTGGTGTTTTCCAGTTTGCCATTTCTTTAGAGTTGCACTTTTTCTTTATTAAGTTCTGTTTCTGTTCCTTCTTTAATTTCCTGAAGTTCTTCTTTCATGTCTTTCAGCCATTTTGCATTTCTGTTGTGCTCTAAAGGATTTTCCCATATCTTGCTCCAGAAGTGTTTTGTTTCTGTCAAGTCTAGTTGTTCTGTTCTTGTTCTTCCTCCGTTTACGTTTTGATAAAACGGTGCTTCATCAGATTAGGACCCGAGCTAACTTTGACCTCGTCGTTAAGGTTATGGTCAGGGTCAGAACCAAGGTTAGCGTTAGCGTTAGGGTCAGAGGTTGGGGTCAAAGTAAGCTTGGGTCCTAATCTGAAAAAGTACCGATAAACTGTTTGTAATTGTTTTTAAAGGTCCTGTTTATTATTATTATAATGTTTACTCACTAGGAGTTCTCACACAGGTCGTCATCAACGATTGCTCACTGATAACCACCAGTGGTGTTCCCTGAAGTCTGAGTGACAACAAGTCTCCCTAGATTTCCAGTGCTTTCGATAACTACTGCAAATGAATTTGTGTTATCACAACAGACGCTTACCATCGATTTCTCGTTGACAACGACCATTGGCCTTCTCTGAGATTTGGATGGCAATAAGCCTCCCCAATGTCCCAGTGCTCCCCGCACTCTTCCAGCAGAGGTCTTGTTAGTGCTATCCCTCTTCAGTCTTTCCATCCCCCTTGACCCTTCACGACTGTTTTGTGTAGTATCAGTCGAGGCTGGTGGCATCACTTTGGGGGGGGGTAGATTATGAAATTACTTGCAGTTTCTGTTCCTTGGGTTATTATTATTATTATTATTATTATTATTATTATTATTATTATTATTATTATCTAGCATTACTTGATGGTTTTCACTGGAGCCCAATGATATCAAGTCTCCCTAATTATCCCGCCACTTTTTCCACTTTTGCTGTTGACAAAAAATCTTCCAACGGTAGTGCGTTCTTTTAGTTATCTTGTGAAATTACTTTTGATTCTTCACAAGATTTCAACAGCCATCGACGCCATTGTTGCGTTTTCGCCTATTTGGCCAGATCGATCCTTTGTTCGTTTCAGTTTCCGTGATCTGCCGAGACTGCAAATTTATTATTCGACACGTTCCAGTCGGTTGACCGAAATTATAATAAACAGCATTGATTGACTTGAAATATTATAGTCGGGTGCAAAGGTACCGCTTCAATGAAGTTTTGATTTGAACATGTCATTTCAATTTGTTTATTTTATTTCTTTATTGGTGTGCTGCTATATATTAGAGTGGGTAGGTTGGCTAGTCAAAACATATGCTAGTATATATTAGAGAAGTTCTGTAGACAATGTAACAAGCGATCAAGGTGTTGACCCTGACTGTAGAAGCTAGGATCGTGAGAAAAGGAAATCGATGATATGTAGGCAGATGTAACGTCAGATGAATGACAGAGAAAGATGTGGGTGAGGCATTTTGTTCAGTCTTGGAAAATCGACCGATCTAAGACCACACGTTAATATAGTGAAAAGAAAATTGTAATATAAGTAATGCGCTTACTATAACTAACTCTCTCCTTATTCCTTCTTTCTTTCTTTCCCTCTTTTTCCATGAGCCGATAATAATTATGGCCGATATGATTAGCAACGATGATGCTTGATTGTAACTTAATAAATCCCCCATTCTCTAAGAAATGGTTTGTGTAATTAACTGCATAATTATTGCAAGACAGTACGACCGGCAGCACTTTGTTCTAACTTCACCAGCAACAAATAGACGAATGCATGCGTAACAAGAAAAAGCCTCGGAGATGAGACAGCTGGTCGGAGGCGCACACGTACAGTTCGATGACCTCAGTCAAGCTATGGGATTAGATTGATTAAATGTTTAAATAACTAATTATGCAACAATAGTCAACTTTTTTCCATTTTAGAGCGTTTGAAAGATAAACAAATCTAAAAGAAAAAGAAAAATGCAAATCATTAAAAAAAAGTATAAAATTCTGTCATCAATTAAAAACATCTTTCTTTAAAATATAATCAATATTTATTTTATTACATATCAGAAGTCAGCAGTTAGGATTTTGAGAGGCACAAAGTTTAGTCGAACTAAATCACGTGTTCAGTCAGAGATGGGGGACTATTCGCCCGCCGATCGCCGTATGGGAGAGGGGTATCCGCATCCCCATGGTAACCCGAACAGGGAAATGATAATTATAGGCCATAAGAACTGACGATAGATTAACAAAGAAGCCCAGTATTATCCCGGACAACTAACTTTACAGTTGGAGCAATTTTTCATGCAGTTTTTTCAGGGTCCTTAAATTTGAGGGCGGATGCATTTGATGTGCGTTCATGTGAGTGTATTTGACTTATTAATAGCTACATTAGCAACGTGGGTTAAAAATGACTTGGCTTTATGAGCGCCTCTCTATCGCCATTATTCGTGGAAACGCCTCGAGTCTGCTCTCGGCCTGCCAAACCAGCCGGACATTCGATAAAACTTCCTGATGCGTGCATCTTTGTTTCGAAAAAGGACATTTTATTAATTTTTGAATTAATTCTTGTTTTTTTTTGTAAAAATTAATATTGAATAAATATATTTTCTTATTTTTAGAACGGAACGAATAATGCGTCATTCCATATATTTATAAATATTGGATGTAAAATCAAATTATATATGGCACAAGTAATAAAAAATCATATGCGTTTTATGAAGTACTAGCCTTAAATGGCATGCGTACAAATTTGAGTCAAAAGAATGATCAGTTTTCAAAGGAAAATCTGGAAGAACAACACCAGAATCAAGAAGATGAAAAATAATAAAAAAAAGACGAGCAAAGAAATCAGCCTCATCCTTAGAAGATAGAATAACCTGAAGACCATTGAAAAGAGGAGGAATAGCAGACTTGCCACTCTTAACAACACTATTGTAGATTCTCCCAAAATTACGAGAGCCAACCTTTTGAGAATAGATAGAGTCACGAATCCTTTGAGAATAGCTAGACTTAACCTCGGAGATTACTCTTTTTGCAGACATTGCTAGCTCTTCTGTAAGATTGCCTGGAAGCCTCACAACCATCCTGACGATACTGATTCAAGTAATGGTGACGATGGGAAATGGCAGAAGCACAAACAGATGAAAACCAGAGAGGAGAATGAGTTTGGTTTGAAACTTACGATGAGGAATGAAGGTGTCAATTCCAACAAGAAACCAGTCAGTAACTTCCCTAGCAGCAGACACATACCAAAGATAGACCGCCATCGAACGTCACATAGGAAGCTGTGAAGCCCATTCCAATTGGCCGTCCTGTAGTTGAACGTCTTCAAGACGAAGGGATGATCAGCAGAAGACTTCACAGAAAAATAAACGTTTTTGAAAGTTGATAAATTGTATTCAATAGGAATTATCAGTTTTTCTATAATTTTTTTATGAATATAAGAATGTTATCACTACGGATTTACCACACAAACTATAATGTTTACTCATCTGTTCTAACCAACAACACAATCTTATACTACTACTACTACTACTACTACTACTACTACTACTACTACTACTACTACTAATAATAATAATAATATTTTTAAAAAACCTGGAGAAAAGACTGGGAGAAATTGGAATCAAAGGGACTATCGAATCCATACAAAGGACGGCAATGATCAAAACAGCTGCAATCTTAAGGAACATCCTCGAATGCGGAAACCAACACGTATAAGCTACAAAGGCTAACCAGTCACAAGGAATTTACAACGGAGAAAACAAAGCCACACGAAGAACACCACAACAAGAGCCAAGGAACAGAAACTGCAAGAAACAGCACTTTATAATCCCCCCCATCAATAAATTACACCGGCCTCAGCTATCACTACACACAAATGAACCAAAGAAACAGAAATTACAAGAAACACTATAAGCTCCTCCCTCTCTGCCTCACCCCCCCAAAAAAATTAAAAAGAATTAAAAAAAAAAAAATTTTAAATAAGGAAAGAGAAAAGGAAAAAATTAAGGAATTGAAAGGAAAAAAAGGAAAAAAATTTAAAATTAAAAAAAATTAAACTTTTTTATTTATTTATTTATTTTTTTAAAATTAATTAAAAAAATTATTTTATTTATTTATTTATTTTAAATTTTATTTTAACTGGTGCCGGTCTAGGCTTACACTAGACAAAATATTTGTGAAGGGTCGAGGAGGATGAGAAGATCGAGGAGTGACAGCACAAACCAGACCTCCACTGGAAAAGTGCAGAGAGTGCTGGAACCTTGGGGAGGCTTATTGCCACTCAAATCCCAGAGAAGACCAATTTTCCTTACCAGCGAGAAATCAATGGTAAAGGCTGTTGCGATACCGCATCGTTATCGAAAAGAGGTGAAGAATACTGGAAATCTGGGGAGAAATGTTGTCACTCAGACTCCAGGAAATACCACTGGTTGTTGTCGGTGAGCAATCACTGACGATGATCTGTGTGAGAACTCCCAGTGAGTACAAATAATAATAATAATAATAATAATAATAATAATAATAACAATAACAATAACAATAATAATAATCAGTAATAAATAATAATAATAATAATAATAATAATAATAATAATAATAATAATAATAATAATAATAATAAAAATAATAATAATAATAATAATAATAATAACATCAGTGACAATTAGGATGTAAACATAGAACATACAAAAATAGTAAAACAAAATGATTCGTCCATTAATTTATTGGAGAGAAAAACAAAGAAGACACAGTGAGTGTCGAGATGAAACCAGCAGTAGAAAGAATGAGTTGTAAAACAGTATGAAAAGGAACAAGTGAAAAAGAATAGAATGTTCAAATATAAGAATTTACTATTTCTCGCGTTGATGTAATATTATTAGACTGGGCTTGGGTTTTAGGAGAGATGGAGACATTTGCGATTCTAAGTCATTAGAGTATTCCGTACTTTAAAACGTCCAATTTTCATCAATTACTGCATGTCGAGTATATATTTAACATTGGTTTGAAAATGTGGACAATATACAAGGACCAAATAAACAAACTCCATTTATATACGATGAGGTATTTAAGAATTGTCATAAATATTAAAGGTCTTAATTGAGGAAGTTCCGAGTAGAGTCGGCGTGGATAGTATCTTTATATTGATGCGGAAATGTAGCGCGGATGGAATCTTAGTTTACAAGCGGACACAGAAATGATGACAGATGTAATCTCAGATACAGAGTATTTGGCATGAAGAAGAGAAGTTGAAAGAGAAATAGTCAAAAATATAAAAGAACAGGTGGAGAGAACGAACGAGAGGATGAAGAAGCGAGGAAGTTCCCTCGCGTTGAAAACAGTTTTAAAATTATTTGCAAAATGATAAGTTGTCCAGTTCTGTAAAAAAGTCAAACAAATAGTCAGTTATCTCTATAATCGTAATAATATTTGACGTGATATAAGTAGGTTACTGAAATATAGGATAGCGAATGGAATGTGTGAGGTGAGATTTGATCGAATCTGGAATTCAAGGCTGGGATGTTTTGACTGGTTGTGATTTATGAAATTCATTCGGGGAATTATTAAAATAAACATTTGTGTTTTGCTATTTAGAAAAGAAATGTATAAAATTAAAAACAGATTTTTATAAATACGGAGAGCTGATCGGAAGACAGAAGAAAAACTCTATTCTGATAAGCGAGGATGTCACGTGCTTTGCTTCCCAATGGGGCTCCGTTAGGGATCTCGCTGCAAATATGTAGATGAGTGTGAGAGTAAGCAATTAGAGTTAAACAACGTAAAACCCCTTTTTGTTACGAGTCTTCGTTGTATTCTAATCTGCTTAAGAAAATCCTGCCCGAAATGACAAGACGATCAACGGCCGAAAGATACCAAGTAAATGCAGATTTCCAGTCCTATCTTCATATGTGGAATCTGGACGCGTTACAAGTTACACGAAGATAATTGATACGCGACATATAACCATGAGAGTCAACGTCACACATAACCATTTGAACTACATTACAGGCATTCATATTTGGAAGCTCTCTAGGAAAGAAATGAGGTACTTCTACGTTACATAAGGACGGACAAATCATTTAATAAAGGTGCTTTGGCGCATCTAAAACCGCACACAGTAAATATCAATCTTAACTACCAACGAATTGCCTCCATGAAATTATTTCCATTAACAAGATTAACATATTCTTCCCCAGAGACTTCTTCTTTTATCTTTCTAGTTCATAAAATGGATCAACATCATTGGAAGTCTTTGAGTTAAATAAATCAAGACATTCAAATATTTATTCTGCATTGAAACGAGATTAGGTTTTCTTTTTCTAATTCTTCCGGGTTTTATTATCGGCAAACGTGAAACAATTTGAAACGGTAAATAGTGTTTTTGTTGAATCATTTCCCTTTCTTGTTTATTCAGTTGATTTACTTTCGTATCCCAAGAGATGAAACACAGAAAATCTTGCTTGAACGAAAATCGCGTGATAAAGCACATGCGTTTAGAACAAAAAAAGAATGACATATGACAAAATCAGAAGATAACATTTCGGCGATTATATAAAAAAAACTTTAAATAAAAGAATGAAAGAAATTATAAAATAAATTATAAACATATTTATGTTTAATATTACTGGATAAATTAGCTAGTACATATATTAGTTAAAATATATTTGATTGGGTGGATCTGGCCTTATGTGTAAACAGGATATATTCTATACAGAAGAGGTCACGATGATTTTAAGAGGTTTATTTGCGAAGGAATAAACTGGGTTAGTGAACATCGGAAGTGATAAAGCTTAGATGGAAGTGACGTCAGACACAGAATTGAGCGAACTTCTTTTTTTTATTATAACGATATTATATAAAAAGAACTTAAAAAATTAAAGTAATTATAAAATAAATTATAAATATATTTATGTTACATATTGGTGGATAAATTAGCTAGTATATATATATATATATATATATATATATATATATATATATATATATATATATATATGTGGGTGTGTGTGTGTGTGTGTGTGTGTGTGTGTGTGAAAAATGACAAACAAGTTAAAGTGCAGGAGAAAAACAAAAACAAGAGATTTTGACCAGTTTCGTTCTTGTTTTTGTTTTTCTCCTGCACTTTAACTTGTTTTCCATTTGTTATTTTTCACACATTTTGTCCACCACGATATTTCTTTTTCATGAATCATCGTGTACCTTACCCCGTATATATATATATATATATATATATATATATATATATATATATATATATATATATATATATATATAGATATATATATATATATATATATGGGGTTACAGGGTTGATCTGCAATAAAATCAGCTGGGTTTTTGTGCAGTGGAGGCGATGAAGCTTAGACGGAAGTGACATCAGATAGGCGATTCAATGAGTGGTAGTTGCAATCAGTGAATCTGGATGGAAGTATGGATCCAGCTAGACATGTTTTTAAGATGGTCTAACAAGCGTTAAAATAATCAAGAATTGTTATAAAATGAGCATATCTCTCTATTTCCCACCTCCTTTGTCGCTGAAGTTCTATCCGATCAGGTTGCAACCGATTGAGTAAATGATTTTTGAATTGTGTTGACTTAATTAATTGCAGAGTCAACTTGATAAGCACGATATGGTTTTGTTTACAGCTACGAAGTTGACATCGGTCCTCGGAGAAGACAACACACACGATGACAACACCGGCGGGAAGCATAGCTATGATTTTAATAATTGATTAAACAATTGGTGTGGATGAATTTTATAAGTAAATGATTAGACAATGTAACATTTATACAGATTAAAAAGAAACATCGAGACTTGGTTATTCTAGTAGATGGATAGTTATTACTTGGTAGACTATCGAAGTACTTTGAAATCAATGATTTCGAGCAGACTAGTCAGAGGCATTAAGGACAGACCGGTTAAGTATGTAAGTAAATACGGATGAAATCGAACTATTCATTAGATAGGTCAGCACTCAACACAACTGACATTTTAGATTACAAGATGCTTAGAGCTGAAGTAAGACTGAGTTTTGCTTGATCAAAGAAATACGCTTATCTCCAAATGTACGATCTAAAATATAACGTAGAGAAACGTAAGTTTTTCGAGACACACCTAAGCGACTTGAGTTTTAATCTCAGATCTGCAATTAACCTAGAAAACATATACAAAAGTATAAACCGGTTGATTGCTGAATATGTTTAGAAGGAATGGTGGAAGGGTACAGAAAAAGAGATAAACAACCGAGAAGATGGTGAGATAACGTATCTTCCTGGATTTCCAGATCAACCATTCCGTTTAACAAAGTAATGAGTGACTTGCTTTGTTGTCATTTAGAATCGTGGGAACGGAAGTCTATGATAAAAGTCATTGTATCACAGACTTCCGCTCCCACAATTCGATATCCACAGTCCTGCTAACCTTTTTGACCCGTGTCTATAACACATCCTGTTTCCTAACCTGATCACTGATACGTAAATGCGGTGCAAGTAGAAGGCACATAATTATTAACCCCCCAAAAAGAATAATCGACGGAATCACGAAATAGAAGTCAATCAAAGGAATCCAGAATTCAGTTTGATTGGAAATCAAAACGGATAAGAGAAACGAGTTTCTAAATCGGATTAATTAATGAAAGTATTTTTAAAAGAAGATTCGAACTTGAGATATTAATCGTCGAAGTAATATTTAATGAATAATTATATCGCACTCGAATTGGTCAAGTTTTGAATAATCTCTGTGAAACCTTTGTTTCTTCTTTAGTTATGCGTTGGCTGATAAATAAGGTTGGATCGTTTTCTTAACAAACATTTAATGATGTCATATCACCTGAGATTGCTGTGAAACAAAACAATTTTTTTTCTGCTATATTTTTTTAAATATAAAAGACAACACTTACAACTTCGCCATGTTTGTTTACGCTCAGGGAAATACATTTATTACCCTTCATTTTTATGTTTCTATTGTAAACACCGACTCTCATATGAAGTAGATAGATAGATAGATAGATAGATAGATAGAGAAAGGGAAAGAGAAAGAGAAAGAGAGATGGATATATATATATATATATATATATACATATATATAATTATTAATGACAATATATGTATTACCATATACCATCAGTTCCTTTTACTTTGTAGTCTCCTTTGAAGATACAGCTCAATGTTTGCCAATTATTGATAACAGAGCAAAATATAAGACAGTTTATATTATATGGCGTAATAGTGTGATCTCACATGTGTGAGTTTTTGCTCTCTCTTTTTGTTTGTTTTTTGTTTGTTTTCACCCTAAAAAGAAATTACTGTATAGTGTAGGTGTTTTCAAGACACTTTAATCCAATAACTTTTTACTCTTTGTGAATTTTTTCTGATGATTTTGTAGTGTTGCAGAGACGATATTGACATAAAAATGTTGTTTGGCACAAGACAAATGAAACGGACCGTAAAAATATATCTCACAGAAATTTTATATTTTTTGGAAATGTGAAAAAATAAAAAATAATAAAATATTAAACCATGGTTATTGGAATATAATATCAACTGTCTTATATATATATATATATATATATATATATATATATATATATATATATATATATAGAGAGAGAGAGCGAGAGAGAGAGAGAGAGAGAGAGAGAGCATGATTTTAAGTAAACAACGCTGGTGCTGTGTCTGTGTACTTTAACAGTATTGCCATAGCTGCACTTATTGACATCATATTCCGAAATGAAAGGATCCTTGAAGGGGAAAACTTACACTGTCCGCCAGGAAGGGATACTCTTCATAAAAAAAAGAGACATCAGCATAACACGTGACTCCGTGTTCATTCGCCTCTATACGACGACAAAGTTAGACACAGCGTCGGATTTTGATGTGAGGGAAATCCACGATCACAAAATGGTTACTCTGTATTGCGACAATAATATCCTCCAGTCGAAGATTTCTCATCTTCTCAGAGCGTACAAAACAAGTACTACACTGTGATCCTAACACGAAGGCCGGACAGAAACAGTCTTCTGCTAAACCTCACAGAAGCACCAATCGACATGAATGAAATACTCATCTGGTTTAAGTTAAGAAACGTTATGCCACCTGGTAAATACCTTTGCCACAACGTTACTACCAAAGGATATTGCAATCGACTGGTTCTATCTATCACTAGATAATTGACATATGGCGTAACAGGTAATACGTTGGTTAACAATCAGGTCTAAGTCACAATCTGCACAGCTCCCAATTTTGGATGACCCCCTAAACTTTCACCCTAATTTACGTTTAAAGTGGAAACTTGCCTTGTTTAGGGTGAACTAAGTTAAAAAAAGTTCTTCTGGAGGTTGAAGGTCCAATCCTGACCACAAGCGGCAACAACTAACAATTACATACAATTAACACTTATACTCTACCGGGCTGACGAAATGAGAACAATCTACCCTCGGTGGATTAAATAAAGCGTACAGTTCGAAATTGCGTACATTTTTTCCGTACAGATTCCCGAGTTCGACATAAAGATTCTCAAGTTCGACGATTAGGTTCCTAAGTTGGAAAAGATTCGTGCGAAGAAGGCCGGAGGTTACATCGGCTGAAACGTTGTGAATATAACAATTAAGATGATTATAGTAGTCTTAATAATCCAAACTATAGACGTCAGGGGCATGCTTTGTTCGAATCCGCTAGAGAGGCCGAATTATGCATTGTTCACATCCAACGATGTCCGGGAGGATGACTTGTCCACACCCGTTCTCGTGCTCGACATAACACATTCCCAAGTTCGAAATAGATGCACCTGAAAAAGGTTAGAGGTTACATCGGCTGAAACGTTGTGAATATAACAACCAAGATGAGAATAGTAGTTCGAATAATACCAAACTATAAACCCACATCTAAAACTATTCCGAAACATAAAGAAATATATTAAAATACTAGAAAAAATACTTTTTTAAAATTACCAATGCCCCAAATAACCTATGATGTTTCCCCATAGACTACATATCCTCTCTAATAGCACTAAGCTAGCAGTAACAATTGGGGTATATGCGTAGAATATCATCAACATATTTAAATAAACGATCCAAAGACAGTCATCAACAAATACATTAAATAGAAAAGCAACAACAAAAGCCAGTGAGTGTTGAGACGAATGCGACAGCAGAAAAAAACAGATAGAAAAAACTGCGAAAAGAAACGATTGAAAACCAAAACAAAGTATAAGTATATGTCATTGTTACTGCTGGTTTAATATTATTAAACTGGGATGGTATTGAGGAGAGGACTTTCCGTAACAAAAGTAAATTCGGAATTTTATAAACAAGCAGCTAGAATAGGACGGGTATTCTGGTATTTAAAAATAAAATTAATCCGTCGAAAAGTTTTGCACCACTTTTATGTTCCCTTACAAGATATAATGCTACTAAGTTTATGTCTAGAATCCCTAGTCTAATTTTGATCAAAATCCATTAAATGTATTTTGATTCTATAAAAATGTCTAAAATATGGGGCTTAAGCTTAAGGGGTCCCTGCAGCAACATTGAATGTGGCTGTGTTAAAATAGTTTTAAAAACGATTTTTTTCTACATAAGGTTAGACGATGTAGAAAATCAGAAAATTTAATTCGGAGTTAAATGTCAGAATTATATTAACGTTTTCCGGATGTTTTGTCACGGGCAGGAATCACTAGTGATACGTAGCGGATAAGCCGATAAAATCTTTCTCTTGTTTCTGAACAGCGAAGGACAGTGATCGTATTTGGGACAGCTGTTTCCTCTCTCTACGAAGGATGAGTTGGGGGGAGACCCCCAGGTGTATTATGTATGTATACTATATACTGTAACCGAAAATAAAAATCTTGAAATAATTGTTACCCCCTCCCCTCCCCAAATGATGTCTGTTATCATTATTAATCACTTTTACAAACGCTGTTATTAAACAGAATAACGAAAAGGAAGAGGAGAGAGAACGAACTACTGCTACGTGTTATCTACGCAACAAGACTCTGCTGCCCAGATAATCTGTTAGAGACAGGAAGAAATTGAAATCCAGAGAATCTTGCTTAATTCGTGTCTATTAACTATGGACCACATTTCATGCAAATCGGAAATATTTCAATTTTCAAATGAGATGTTGAACTCCCTTTACAACATTTCAAAGCTGAAATCTTGGGAATATTTATTAATTGATGTCTAATACCTAAAGTTAAAATTTTTATCAAAAATCGAAAGTGTCTCAAAATATAGCTAACTTTATATATGTAGAGATGCATGCCAAGAAAGTTTTTGTTGTTTCTTCTTCTTGTAATGATTTTGGTATATTTAAACAATATTTGTAGCCAAAGTTGTGTGCACTAATCGACGTAGGTTAAGAATATACTAGTGTTAATAATCCAATTTGTAAAGCTTTTATTTTATTTTGACTGTATTCAAACATTTCTCGGCTTTCTGCCGGGATCAAAGTTGGAAGGACACCACACACTCTCCGAACTCAATCACCCATTTTCTTCTTCTACCATATAGACCCCACTTCCATTTAGAGATTGACATGCGTGTTTTCCGTTCTGAAAGATAAAACGGAAAACATTGGGTGGTCTATTATTTAGAAAGGGTTGGGAGGGTCTTACTTATAACTTTTATTGTTTTTTTCTTCTTTCCCTACTCCCCGTTTTATTTCAATTAATTTCTGTACAAATAACCATATTTATGAAAAATAAAAATGTCAAACCAATTCGGGATATCTTAAGTAAGACGGCCTCGTAGTGTAAATGTGGTATTGTGGTGACTGAGATGATTCTAGTTGAGAGGAGGATGGACGCTTTTATCACTATAGACCAAGGATCACCAACGACACCTATCTCCCACACTTTTGATGGCCTTGTGCCTAATTTATATTAAATATAAAATGTTATGCTTTGTGCAAATAAATAATTCAAAGTGTAGTATCTGTTCTGTTTTTGATTGGTGAGTGAAAGATTCTTCTAGATTGTAGCATTTCTTTTTGTCCCAATTCAAAGTGTCACTTATCGGAGATCTGGATTAGCTCACATTAAAAACTGACCTTGTGTCTTACTCTGTCCTCGTGGAGAGGCAAGTGAATAGGGACTGAGTTCTGAAACAGCTTAAAATCTAATTTTGGTCGCGTCCAATCGGCAGCAAAGTCATCTATTAAGAGTCTTCAAGATCCGACAGAATTGGTCCCGTGTCGCGACAGAAAGAATACCTGGCAATCTCACGATGAGTCGCAGCGATGTCTTTTAGTCCAGATGAATGAGATTCCACGAGCGAAGACTCTCAATAATTCTTCTCTTTTTGCTTTTGGAGAGCCGACCATTACTCTCTCTTCTGTAAACAGATTTGACAGCTCGCGTAAGTCGATACGATTCGATTCACATACAAAAGAACAGGCAACGTGTCAGCGGTTTTAGGTGCCCTTTTACCAGATCGAATGCTTCTAACCGATCGATCATTTTCTGTCGTGATCCAGGTACACATAATGGATGGTTGTTTGTACAAGGTTTCCGTCCCTCGTCATGACACAGCATTTTTTTGGCGCGCAAGAAAAAGAGGCCCGTGTTTTCTGTTTTAGTTTTCAGAGAAGGAAATTGTGTTATCTGAATTGCTGCAATTTATCCTTCGAATTCGCTTCGGCCGATGTGGCCTCCGGTCTTCTTCATACACGGTGTTATTAATGTTTTTGATGTTTTTTTTTTAAAATTAACGCATATAAGCAATCGTGTGCAGCAGAGGTTTCTTAATTTATTCTGGTCATGACTCCTTTCTATCTAACTACTAGATTTTACTGACTTCTGCATTTTAACTTGAGTTCTTATCACCTCGACAGTCTGTCAACTCGGGAAATAATTTTGATACTACAATAGAATCAAAATACTAACTCGAGTTGAACATCAAAGAATAATATCGAACCTTTAAACTTTCGCTTCCCATGTTTTTATGTAGCCCCCCCCTCCCACGGCGGGAAAATTAGACACAAGGTCAGGGGATTTGAAAAGCCAGTGCACTAAATTAGCGCACTCTGGGCGAACAAAAATTGCCTGGGCAGCCCCGTATGGGTGTCTCAAGCGATTAGCAATAATTTTGTCCTTTAGTCCTCACATTCCATCAACAATGTTTCTGACAAAAGGAGAAGAATTGCTGTTGTCTTGGTAAGAATCCATCAAAAACATATCGGTGGCTAAATTTTTACCTTAAAGTAGTTATTTTCTTTTTAGCTCCTACCATCAAATGGCTTCATGCCTTGTCTGGAGCGATTTCCATAAAAAAACAAATAAACTAAATCCTTCCCAAAGGGCGAGAAGGTAAAGCCTGGGAAGGTCGAGCCATAGAACTGCTCACGACCATACAAAGAACAAGCCAACCTAGACTGATTTTGGTATGAACTAACCTCGGAGGGGCCCGCTTCCAAAGTTTTCCTGTCTTGAATTAGATTTTATCTTGACGGCACATATACAGCATAATGATTACTTCATATTCTTCTAGACAACGTATAAAAATAAATTGCACAGAACCAAAATAAAATAGATAAAAACAAAAATTATTTTTCAAAAAATAGCGAATCATTCTTATAAAAACACAAATGAAAAGAATTCCTTGATAAAAACACGATAATCTATATATTAATAAAAAAGTGGCTCACAATTAGTCGTGTGTTTGTGAATGTGGGTATGTGAATGTGTGTTTGTGAATGTGGGTATGTGAATGTGTGTTTGTGAATGTGGGTATGGGAATGTGTGTTTGTGAATGTGGGTATGTGAATGTGTGTTTGTGAATGTGGGTATGTGAATGTGTGTTTGTGAATGTGGGTATGTGAATGTGTGTTTGTGAATGTGGGTATGTGAATGTGTGTTTGTGAATGTGGGTATGTGAATGTGTGTTTGTGAATGTGGGTATGTGAATGTGTGTTTGTGAATGTGGGTATGTGAATGTGTGTTTGTGAATGTGGGTATGTGAATGTGTGTTTGTGAATGTGGGTATGTGAATGTGTGTTTGTGAATGTGGGTATGTGAATGTGTGTTTGTGAATGTGGGTATGTGAATGTGTGTTTGTGAATGTGGGTATGTGAATGTGTGTTTGTGAATGTGGGTATGGGAATGTGTGTTTGTGAATGTGGGTATGGGAATGTGTGTTTGTGAATGTGGGTATGTGAATGTGTGTTTGTGAATGTGGGTATGTGACTGTGTGTTTGTGAATGTGGGTATGTGAATGTGTGTTTGTGAATGTGGGTATGTGAATGTGTGTTTGTGAATGTGGGTATGTGAATGTGTGTTTGTGAATGTGGGTATGTGAATGTGTGTTTGTGAATGTGGGTATGTGAATGTGTGTTTGTGAATGTGGGTATGTGAATGTGTGTTTGTGAATGTGGGTATGTGAATGTGTGTTTGTGAATGTGGGTATGTGAATGTGTGTTTGTGAATGTGGGTATGTGAATGTGTGTTTGTGAATGTGGGTATGTGAATGTGTGTTTGTGAATGTGGGTATGTGAATGTGTGTTTGTGAATGTGGGTATGTGAATGTGTGTTTGTGAATGTGGGTATGGGAATGTGTGTTTGTGAATGTGGGTATGGGAATGTGTGTTTGTGAATGTGGGTATGTGAATGTGTGTTTGTGAATGTGGGTATGTGAATGTGTGTTTGTGAATGTGGGTATGTGAATGTGTGTTTGTGAATGTGGGTATGTGAATGTGTGTTTGTGAATGTGGGTATGTGAATGTTTCTAGTCTCCATGTAACTTACAATGTTTTGAATTTACTAAATTATTAATTGAAATGCAACAGCGTACAATATGCAGATTACAAATTAGTCATTTTTTTTTACTGAAGATGCAAAATTCGAAAATGTCGATTCGAAAGTCACTTCAAAGATTATTTTTTTTACACGATGGTTCATTTAAACTCTTCTAAATAAAACCAAACCAGAACAACAAACAAATTTGTTTATCTGATTAAACAAAAACAAATAATAAAAAAAGAATAAGCATCTTCGTCATAAAATAATGAACACAGTCATCTCAACAATATTACTCAAATTGCGTGGTGGCTATTTCACGCCACTGATGTCACTGTGTTCATAACCCGTCACTGAGACATTGTCCAAGCTACATGCTGTTTGCCATTAACGAAAGCTTAACGTAATATGGGGTTCAGTGGTGATAGAATAAGTTTCTTTGATTCATAATATTTCCCGGGTAACGCCGGGACACTGGTCGTGCTAGTATATACATATTACTGCTATATATTATGTACTTATTATTATAAAATAATATATATAGTATAGTTATGTAGTTTAACAAAGGCGTCATGAAAATTATGCTTGGTTTTTAAAATAACTTCTTATTATCTCATTTTTGAATTCAAATCAATAAAAAAAACTATATCTGGAAAGCCCATGGGAGTCGTTCAAATGGCTTCTAATTCACAACTTACATCCTAAACTTTCACTTTTTATATACTCTTAATATACTCCAATGCGATCACTGGTGCACGTTTTGGTATAAGTCAACAGAAGATGAATCAGATTTGATCGAATTCAAAGTGATTAGTGCAGATAACCTTATATTAGCACCGGCTGTTGTCGATCCGTGGCACACCATTAGGATGGAAACGTTCAGATCAATTATTCGTCTCAACTTATCGATCACACACTAAAGCTATCTATCTATTTAAAAAAATTTAAAATAACACTTCTATCGTCCCTTTATACCCGTGGTTTAACGGAAACACTGGAAATTCAAACCAGTTTTTAATTCGTTGTACCACCATCACTATGTACCTACAGAAGATTCGGAGTTTAAGCAAAATACTAGACCCTCAGTGGTCTAGACGGTTCGCCTAGTAGGTAACCACTGAGCCTTGGGTCACAGGTTGTCCAGATAAAACATCATAAAGAGTATTCCTCTTTCTCTCTAGTTTGATGTATGACGTCATCATTTTGTTACGTTATCAACTGTGCACGGTTATCTCACGTCTGTGTTAATGCATGGTGTCATAAAAAGGTGATGTCACCCAGTGTGCACGGAGACAAACAAGCAAGATAGTAGTATATAGGTAGATCCCCAGTTGTCGTCTTCATTACATTGGCTTAGCTAAGCAGCGTGCGGACGTAGTTGTGACATTTGGCTCCCAAGAGATAAAAAGAAAAAGAAAATAAATAAAAACTGTGTTTCTTTTAATGTCTATTTTCGCCACAGTAAGCGCAGCACACGAATATCCAGCCCACAAATTTGTGGTATCGCGCGTGAGTATGGTTTCCACCTCTGGTGTTATCATGGTGATAAGAAAACAAATCCCAGTGTACACAATTCCACTTTTAAGCAGTTCGGAATCACAGAAATAATGTACATTTGCACTGCGGTCGCCATGATAAGCACAGGGAGAGGAACCGTCGGGCGTCAACGAACAAAATGAGATCTAAAAACCCTTACAAACTCGATCACATAACTGAATAAAACCTTCATTCTTCTAAGAACGTGTAGTTCGAATTCATTTCATGATGATCATATATTAAGAATACGTGTCAGATGGAGTTTATGTCAGCGAACGGAATTAATCTCAGACGTGACAGGAAGACATCAACACACGCACGCATAGCACCGATGACAACGATTGCATAGATTTAAATAAGGAAAAAACCCAACATGATTAGATAGGATCATCGCAAGGATGCTCCTATTTCTATGTGATTTGTGGTTGCGTTTATTTCATCAACTTTCCCAAGGAACAATTGTTAGTCGATTTTTGAGATATAGAATAAATGCAGACGAGAGAGACAGACGCAACTACTTAATCTGCTATTACAGTCAACACACAAACGGCACATCAATACGCGACTTTACAGCCACTACTACAACCACAACTACTACTACTACTACTACTACTACTACTACTACTACTACTACTACTACTACAACAACTACTACTACAACTACTACTACTACTACTACTACTACAACAACTACAACTACAACAACTACAACTACTACTACTACTACTACAACTACTACAACAACTACTACTACTACAACTACTACTACTACAACAACTACAACTACAACTACAACAACTACAACTACTACTACTACTACTACAACTACTACTACTACTACTACAACAACTACAACTACAACTACAACAACTACAACTACAACTACTACTACTACTACAACTACTACAACAACTACTACTACTACTACTACAACAACTACTACTACTACAACAACAACAACAACTACTACTACTACTACTACTACTACTACTATACAGAGACAATATACGATACGTGCGCGGCCATATATGTTCAGGTGGCGAAGAGATGTCTGCTATACTACGTAAAAGAAAACTCCCCAAAACACCACGTGTTGATTTATTATCATCCAAACTTCCGACGTATATACATTATTACAGAGATATCATGTGGCCAAACATGTACAAGTTGAAAGTCTAAATGCCTTATGCCTACTTCGCTTCGTTGAGAATTGACAGAATAATAAAGTAGCGTTTCCAGTGCAAATTTCACATAGTGTTTGGGAAGAGTTTTATTTCATACAAACTGTAGTGACGTTCCGTATATAAACTGATCGACTCTTACGTTAAAAATGTGTTGACATGCTTTTTTTTTTTTCAGAAACCATGTTTGTGTCAGGCGGTCGACTCGAGCCAAATCATAGTCCAACAACTTACTGAATTCCGTGGTCAAAGAACAGAACGTAGATACGGGTGGACGCAAAGACGAACGGACCACAGACAAGAAACTGAAGCTTAAAGGTTTACAACATAAGAAAGCAGTTAATAAAATGACACTTAACTCTTTTTTAATAACTTATTTATTCTTTATTTTCGCAAATATTAAAATATAATATTAATATTAATGAAATTAAAATAACATTCTCATTTATTAAAAATTATTACATTAACTGTTACACTTACGTTACAGTTAATGTAATAATATCTTCCAGTTACTTCGGTTTTATTGGAAAATGTACTTAATTTAACTAAATAAGAAAATAAATATAACTAAATTCATTTCTTACTAAGAAATGTATTTCCGTTTGAAAGTCCAAATATCCTAGGCCCACTTCTCTACGCCGAGAACTGACTCTGACAGAAAAACTTGGTCGAGCTTTCAGTGCAAATTTCACATAGTGTTTGGAAAGGGTTTTATCGAAACCTTGTTTGCCTCAGACGGTCGACTCGAGCTAAAGCATCGCCCGACAACTTGTTGCGTTTCGTGATCAAAATTCTATTCAAATTCATTCAAAATTATTACATTAACAGTTACACTTACGTTAAAGTAAGTGGAACAACGCATCTTCTATATCCTCCTGTTTTATTGGCACATTTACATAATTTAAGTCAATAACAAAATGAATATAATTACAGTCATCTGTTATTTTGTTATTTTGAAATGTATTACTTTCAAGATTTATCCACAAAAGCATATTCAATATGTATTAAAATAAAAAATAAAAAAAAACATTTCTGAAAATTGAGATGGGAGGAGCTTTATTACCTCACTTCGCACCTGTCGCCTAGATTATCTGGGTCAGTCGTTCGAATTGAATTCTGTGCTCACAAACAAATCAACAAAGAACACCAATCAATTATGGATCCTTTTCCACACGTTAAACTCGCCGTCCCTGTTCTCCATATTTTGTCCAAATCTACTGGATTCAACATTTTTCTATCGCATAAGAGTTTTCATTTTCAGAAAGAAATCGCGTTGATCGATAGTCTCTCAGATTCCAACGAGTGTTGCATCAACTCATTTGAGTCTAAAGAGTCAGCAAAAAGCACCTGCTTTATCCCCTATAAGTGCGACAACAATTTGTCGAACAACAATGCGATATTTATGCACCCAAACGGATCCTACTCGATATAAGCTGTCATCGGAATAACAGCCATACGTCATCCAAGTGGAAGAACCTGTCAAACTTTTATACAGAATATTGTTAATATTTTAGTACTGAGAAACATGAAGATATTAACACACGCTCAACACACACATACACACACACACACACACACACACACACACACACACACATATATATATATATATATATATATATATATATATATATATATATATATATATATATGAACGATAAGAATAAAAAAATTGTATATATACAATATTTATCAAGACATCAAAAGTTAAAAAGTTTAGATGTCCTTACTTTTGAACTTTTGATGTCTTAATAAATATTGTATCTTTACAATATTTTATTCTCATCTTCTGAATTTATTGCTCTATTCAATATATTGAGCTTTATATTATCACGAAAGATTATTATTTCAGGATACATTGCTTATCTTAAGTAAACTATTAATATTATATATATATATATATATATATATATATATATATATATATATATATATATATATATATATATATCATTAATTGATAAAGTTCAAATATGTTAATAAAGTAAACATAAAATCAATTTTTTCAAGAGTGCTCAATATCAAGTAGAGAATTTATAAAATTACATAAACAATATTATAGCCTTTCGTCAATTAACCAAGGTTTCAATGCTATGGCATCTTGCCAAAGACTGAATATTTAAAAAAAAATTTATTAAGATTATAATATTGTTTATGTTATATATATATATATATATATATATATATATTATATATATATATATATATATATATATATATATATATATATATATATATATTATTGGGTTTTATGAGTAAAATATGCTTTCAATTTTATATTCCTTATAGTATCCGAGAATTTCTAAATACAAAATTCAGAGCATATATATTATATATTAATTAACTTCCAAAGTCCATGCAAAAAGCAATCCAAAGACATAATTTACATCAGTTCCTTAAATTCTTTATTTCCGCACTTCAGTGGATAATCATGATTTACATTTTCGTTTTACATACACAATCATAAGTTTTTCTATATTCATCAACCTGCATGTGTTTCTTGGCGGATAGAAAAAATTACAGTTCGAAAGTCCATCCGTGTATATATATATATATATATATATATATATATATATATATATATATATATATATATATATATATATATATATATATATATATATATATATATACACAAAATTTGTTTAAGGGAATAAATATCTAGGAATAATGTAATATGCAAATAAAAAGTTAAATTGAATATGAAAATATTACAGAGAATCAGACTTTTTTTGTATCGATATTTCGCTTGACTTATGAAACTTTGTCGAGATTTTATATGACGTAAATCATCCTGTGCAACATAGGTATGTGTGTGTGAGTGTGTGTATGGCTGTATGCGCGTATGCGTTAAAGTGTGTGTGGACTGGGGTGATCATGTAGCTGCAAGGCGGATTGAATATGGACTGAGTCTAGAGACGTCACACCTACTTGTGAATTCTTTAGCTGTGGCTGGACTGACCACCACCAATTACTGACTTACTGTGTTAATCTCTCACTGACATTCGTATAAGTTCGCCCTGCCACTATTTTTCTTACTAAACGTTTTTCTATGATATTACAGTTCTTGTGACAATAACGCTGAAGAAGTGACATCTCATCTCATCTCAATATATATAAGGCAAAAATCTTTGATATGTATGTAACGCTAAGGCTTTTAAAATACTAAACAAACACCTCCGAATTAGGTATTATTTTAACCGGCATAACCTCGAGACAATAATATCGAGAAATTAAAAAAAAAGATTCATTTTTAAGGGGTCAAATAGCCATTTTTTCGTTTAATGTGATCACGATTTTTAATGTTATCTTGTGCACATGACGTCACATAGATAGGTACATGACGTCATAGTAATAGGTTCGGATATTATTTTATGCTATCGTCACGTTATTATTGTTTTTTTTGCATTTTTCTTCGGACTATTGCCCTGATAAAAGGGAGGGGAATAAGCGAGAGTTATTTTAGTATAGCTCTAGAGGCCTCCTTGTATTTGGGGATTGAAAATGATGAAGAATATCATGATGGGATTGAAAATAATGAAGAATACAATGGGAGGATTGAAAATGATGAAGAATACCATGTGAGGATTGAAAATGATAGGGTGAGAGGATTTAAAATGATGAAGAACATCATGAGTGGATTGAAAATGATAAAGAATATCATGAGGGGATTGTAAATGATGAAGAATACCATGAGAGGATTAAAAATGATGAAGAACATCATGAGTGGATTGAAAATGATGAAGAATATTATGAGAGGATTGAAAATGATGAAGAATACCATCAGAGGATTGAAAATAATGTAGAACATCATGAGAGGATTGAAAATGATGAAGAATATTATGAGATGATTGAAAATGATGAAGAATACCATGAGAGGATTGAAAATGATGTAGAATACTATTAGAGGATTGAAAATGATGAAAAATATCATGAGAGGATTGAAAATATTCAAGAATATCCTGATGGGATTGAAAATGATGAAGAATATCATCAGAGGATTGAAAATGATGAAGAAAAACATGAGAGGATGTAAAATGATTAAGAACATCATGAGAGGATGTAAAATGATTAAGAATACAATGAGAGGATTGAAAATGCTGACGAATACCATGATGGGATTGAAAATGATTAAGAACATCATGAGAGGATTGAAAATGATGAAGAATATAATGAGAGGATTGAAAATAATGAAGAATACAATGAGAGGATTGAAAATGATGAAGAATACCATGAGGAGATTGAAAATGATGAAAAATACCATGGGGGGATTGAAAATGATGAAGAACCTCATGAGAGGATTGAAAATGATGAAGAATATCATGAGGTAAGGTGAAAATGATGAAAGAATACAATGAGAGGATTGATAATGCAGAAGATTACCATGAGAGGATTGAAAATGATGTAGCATATCATGAGAGGATTGACATTGCTGAAGAATGCCATGAGGGGATTGAAAATGATGAAGAATACCATGAGAGGATTGAAAATGATGAAGAATATCATGAGAGGATTGAAAATTATGAAGAATATCATGAGAGTATTGAAAATGATGAAGAATATCATGAGAGGATTGAAAATTATGAAGATTACCATGAGAAGATTGAAAATGATGAAGAATCTCATGAGATGGTTGAAAATGATGAAGAATATTATTAGAGGATTGAAAATGATAAAGAATACCATGAGAAGATTGAAAATGATGAAGAATAACATGAGAGGATTGAAAATTATAAAGAATTTCACGAGGAGATTAAAAATCATGAAGAATATGATGAGAGGATTGAACATGATGAAGAATATCATGAGGGGATTGAACATGATGAAGAACATCATGAGGGGATTGAAAATGATGAAGAACATCATGAAGGGATTGAAAATGATGAAGAACTTCATGAGGGGATTGAAAATGATGAAGAATATCATGGAGGATTGAAAATGATGTAGAATATCATGAGGAGATTGAAAATGATGAAGAATATCATGGGAGGATTGAAAATGATGAAGAACATAATGAGGGGATTGAAAAGGGTGAAGAACATCATGAGGGGATTGAAAATGATGAAGAACATCATGAGGGGATTGAAAATGATGAAGAATATTATGAGGGGATGTAAAATGAAGCAAAATACCATGAGGCGATTGAAAATGATGAAGAATATCATGAGAGGATTGAAAATTATTAAGAATACCATGAGGGGATTGAAAATGATGAAGAATATCTATGATACATGATACCTATCTATGATATATATACATGATACATATCTATGATACATGATACATATCTATGACACATGATACATGATACATATCCATGATACATGATACATATCTATTATACATATCCATGATACATGATACATAACCATGATACATGATATGTATCCATTATATATTATACATATCCATGATACATGATACATATCCATGATACATATCCATGATACATTATACATATCCATGATACATGATACATATCCATGATACATATCATGATACATGATAGATATCCATGATACATATGCATGATACATATTCACGATACATATCCATGATACATGATACATATCAATGATACATTATACATATTCATAATAAATATCAATGACAAATGATACATATCCATGATACATGATACATATCGATGATACATATACATGATACATGTACATGATACATGATACATGATTCATATCTATGATACATAACACATATCTATGATACAGGATACATATCCATGATACATATCTATGATACATGATACATATCCATGATACATATCCATGATACATGATACATATCCATGATACATGATACATATCCATGATACATGATACATATCCATGATACATATCCATGATACATATCCATGATACATATCCATGATACATGATACATATCCATGATACAGTTCCATGATACATATCAATGATACATGATACATATCCATGATACATATCCATGATACATGATACATATCCATGATACATGATACATATCCATGATACATGATACATATCCATGATACATGATAAATATCCATGATACATGATACATATCCATGATACATGATAAATATCCATGATACATATCCATGATACATATCCATGATACATGATACATATCCATAATAGATATCCATGATACATGACACATGTCCATGATACATGATACATATACATATCCATGATACATATCCATGATACATGATATATGATACATATCCATGATACATACACATGATACATGATACATATTCATAATACATATCCATGATACATGATACATATCCATGATACATGATACATACCCATGATACATGATACATATCCATGATACATGATACATATCCATGATACATGATACATACCCATGATACATGATACATATCCATGATACATGATACATATCCATGATACATGATACATATACATATCCACGATAAATGATATATATATACCTATACATGATGCATATCCATGATACATATACGTATACATGATACATATATATATACATGATACATATACATGATACATATACGTATACATGATACATACACATGATACATATATATATACATTATACATATACATGATACATATACATGATACACGATATATATATATATATACATGATCCAATGTATTTATGTAATAACTTTATAAAAATGCTGACTCACTAAACATGCTCCATAATCCCTTGCCGGATGTACCCGTCTTGCCCTAAATTGTGTCCGGTTGTATCAGGTCATCCCATAACATCTGTCCGGATGCATCAATAACAACATAGGAAGGCAACCGGTAAGAGTGAGGTCAGTAGTTCTCAGGAGGCCTACTTGATTTGCAAAGTAATGTAGGTGCTTCTGAAGTATAACGGTCCCTAGAAATATTGGTGTTTCTAAAGTATAACGGTCCCACAGGAATGTTGCTTCTAAAGTATAATGGTCCCCAGGAATGTTGATGCTTCTAAAGTATTACGGTCAACAGGAATGTTGATGCTTCTAAAGTATAATGGTCCCTAGAAATATTGGTGCTTCTAAAGTATAACGGTCCCTCCCCAGGAACGTTGGTGCTTCTAAAGTATAACGATCCTTAGAAATATTGGTGCATCTACAGTATAACG
>OY744522.1:201599549-201612049 GCA_963556195.1 Sepiola atlantica
TATTGGCAAAAACAGTGCAACAAGCCATGCAAAACACCAGTCTAAAGATACGCACATCTACAGTCTGAACGTTTGTCTTAGGCGACTTCTTTTCCTTTCTTTTCTTAACAAACAAGGCATGCTGTCACTGTAGCCGTAAGGGGCTACTGAGAATTACGGTGAAATTTTTGGGGGGGTCATCCTAAATTGGGAGCTGTGCAACGAGATGCTTGTTCACGTTAGTTTTAAATTTCTGCGCGTCAGTACAGTCGGGGAAACAGGGAGCAGGGAGGGGGTTCCAAAGACAGACACCACGAGGAAAGCAGCTACTGGAGTAGAAGGCTCTCCGGCATCTGGGGACCTCCACATTGAATAGATGGGATTTAGCTGATTGTCGAGTCGGTCGAGTGTATTTACGTCGATGGGGCACCAGAGAAGCAAGTTCATCGGGGCACACTCCATTGAAGTACTTGTAAAACAAGCACAAGGATGCTACAGTGCAGCGATGGGACAGGGGCTGGAGCTTGGTAGATAGTGAGGGACCTATCAGATTAGAGACTCTTTTTTAGACCTTCTCTAAGAGGGAGAGACTAGTGGATGGTGCACCAGCCCAGATGTGACAACAATGCTCCATGCATGTGCGGATCATGGCTTTGTAGAGATATAGGATGCTGTCAGGTGTGAGGAGTTTTCTTGTCCGGTAGAGGGAGCCCATAGATTTGGTAGGCGTAGATTATTTTACGGAGCAGAAACATACGCAGAGAATGCTGCTTTTCTTCGACTGAAACGACAATGGTACATCTTTTGCAGACCACGCGGAAACCGTAACTTGGTGCCGGGGGGGAAAAACTTATTGAAAGGTAGATTTAAATTCCAGTTGATGAGGTTGATGTATGCTCAAACCCCTTCGCATCCGCAGCTGCTCAAGTGAGGGGTAATCATCAGTGACCGTGATGCATCCATCAGCGCCGCCTTGAACCGTTTGAAAGTCTGCAAGCTGACCACGGCTTCTGGCCGTTTGTTCCAGAGTCTAGCGACCCCAGCCGAAAAAGAAGCCTTTCGATGATTCAGCCGAACTCGTCAGCTTCTGTTTAGTTTCCACAAAGCTCTTTCTGCGGAACCGGCGTGAAGAAGAGGTCACGTGGCACATTAGAGTTGCCGCGCATTATATAAAAGCAACGATGAGGTCGCCGCTTTGCCGCCCACGCTCTCATTTATTAGGTTGACCAGTCTAAACGACGCTTAACCAGTGATCTTACGGGACTAAAAGAATTCAGAGCCAACTTCATGGACGTATTTTTTTTTTTTAAATAGTAACGAGTCACCGCTTGACAAGATTCGATAGCAACTCGAGGATAAAGGTTAATGAGATTGTCAGTTGGAGATGAACAACATCATGAGAGGATTGGAAATGATGGGTGAAAAAGGCAGAGGTTGATTATTTAAATGGGTGGTTCGACAAGAATTTAACATTGTACTTAAAAACGACCATATTGTACGCAGCTGGGAAGCAATCCCGTGGTATTGTATTCCACAAATAAGAAGTTCTTTGGAAAGAAACTTTGTTCATGGAAGTTCTTTTTTTTTTTAGGTACACAGAGGAAGAAAGGAAAACTCTTTGCACTGGTTGACGCTTGATGAGTTTTTGTTATGAACGTTTTACAGGGGAACCAGAGATTGGAGCTCAGTCGAGCACCAACCATGAAAATAACAATCGAGTAGAGAAAGACTAACAACGTCTTTTCTGTGAGAAATAGTCTGTAAAGAAAAGGACATCGCTCACTAGATTTTGAAGTCAATTCTGTCAAGACAAGAGAGAGTGCTCCGAGCGGCACCTCCCCCTATATGGCAACAGTACCTCCCTCTATATGGCAACAGCACCTCCCCCTATATGGCAACAGCACCTCCCCCTATATGGCAACAGTACCTCCCCACCTTAGGACGTATCTGGCTCTGGTAGAAGATTGGTGAATGTTAAAAACATGTAACTGTAAAAGTTAAATATGGGGCGTGTTATTGATCCAATAGATATCGTCGGGTCTTTTAAATCGATCATGCGGAGTTCGTATCTAATCGGATCCATCGCGTTCAATAATTGGCTAATATTGCTGGAAAAGAAATCAACTTACAATTCACCAGCATCGATGGTTTAAATAGAGACTTGCGTTTAAATAATCGTGTACAATGATTCGTTTACAAGATCATGTTTCGTTATCAAATAGCAAAAAAGGGTTGATATGCCGCAAAATATACAGCAAAGTTTGCATCTTTAGAAGAACAGAATAAGCACGGATCGTGTGTTCCTTTTATATACTTCAATAAATAATTTATTATTTTTCATTTCTTCTCTGTTCTTACGTAAATAGAGATTTTAACCACGTAGTGTATGTAGTTCTTTCACAATTATATCAACTCTCCCCCAGCCTAGCAAAAATACGCGACCGGAGTGAGCATATATTTGCTATTATGTTAAATATCCAGTTTGTCGGTAATGAAGAGACATATTGGCGTAGAAAAAGTATTGACATCCCTTCTTTACACAAGAAATTATCCCGAGTCGCATATCAACAACGACGATGCTAGCCTACAGTAGTATAAGTACAGCCTGGCCGTACCCCATATACATTACAAGCCAATTAACACACTTGCATTGCATTGTTTACTTATAGTAATATTTTATTTTCATTTTTGTCTGTTGGCTGTTCGAGTTATTATGAAATACATTCGGATAACATTCCAAAACATACAAAACTCAAATTTGCAAAAATAGCAAAATAATTATTTATTCACTTTATTTCTACCCATACGAAGTGAAGCTTTTTCACATATCATACACGACACTACCACCAGATGTCTTCAAATTAAGGCTGGGTAATTAAGACGAAGAGCTGGTTAACGTCACAGAATGAGTTACGAATCATACTGAATTCGAGCTCTCACATCAGTCTTCTGCCGTTTTTTTTTTCTTACGTGTCTTCATTTCTTATTTTATGGAGAGGACACGCACACGTATAGATGTTCTCCTTAATCATCACAAATCATCTGTTTGTTCCTGAAAAACACGAATGAAATTGTTTGACTTTTATCTAAAATATACGATATTCGGATAAGCCTAGCCTGGCAAAAGACCATTGGATTTTTTACGCATATAAAAAAGCAGGCATTTTACATGTATTTAGCCATAATAGACTATCACATATTTTCATCCGGAGGTCGCATATTTTTACGTTATGTGGTACTAATAAGTCTTTTATAACGTTAGATGGGAAATCCTTTCGTCCCTATCAAATTGCCTGTTGCCTTCTTGTCGACAGAAAATAGTTGTCGTTGACACACTGTAGGTAGTTAGCTGCATGGATAGTGACGTCTCTCATTAGTAGTGGCAGTGATGGTCGTCGAAGTTGAGATATAGCAGCAGGAGCTTCTCTCTCTTTGTTTTTCACTTCTATAATTAACAATAAAAAGCCAACAGCATACTTTTTTACTCATAGCCCACCACCTATCAAGGCCGGAGGCCACTTGAGGATAAGTGTTACAGAGATTGGCACCGGAACACCGGAAACAATGGATGGGATGGGCAGAAGATTACTTAAGAGAAATTGATTATCCAACAGAACAACCCAACAAGTATTTGTTCACATTAGACTTGAAGACGACCATACTGTAGTTGGTTGGGAAGCAGGCATGTGGTACCTTGTTCTATTTATATTTTTGAGAGAGATAGAAGAGAAAGTTTATTGCAGTGGTTGTAGCTAGACGAGTTCTTGCTGTGAATGTTTTACATTAAGGGTAGTAGGGATTGGAGCTCGGCCGAGCACCTACCATGAACATAACGATAGAGCAAAGAGAGACTAGCAACATCTCTTCTGTGAAAAAGGCTGTAGGGACGAGAAGTGATCATCCTCCATTGGATTGCGGAGTCGATTTTGTACCTTGTCACGACAGACTCAATGACGTCATATTAATTGTTGCTTTGATGTTTTGGCAGCATTGTAAAGTTACATTTAACGCAAACTTCCGGCGAAGGGCGAACGAAAATAGAGCTAATAAAAAGGTCCGAATCTAATCAGCTTGCTAGCCAAAGAGTAAGAATTTTGCTATCTTGTTCGACACGTCTCACTGCAGACTTCCTGTTCATCACGTCACATCCTGAAATGTAGTTTTAGCTCTAATCTAACTTCTAATGGAAGTTTCTATTTTTTTGCTTAATCTACCCTTATCGAAAATCTACTGTTTTAAAGATTATTTTTACACACACACACGTCCAATATCGCTATAATATATTTGCTACTTAGTTCGATTTTTATTCTATTAACAATAATTCTATGACATTAAAACTTATGACGCAATGTTTAATAGTTCAATTGTTATTTATCACATTATTCTAGATATGACTTGTTGAATTTTGTGAGGCTTTCCGTTTGATTGGGTGGATATTTAGTTACATTTTTCTTTCTTTCTTTATCTTTTTCTTTTTACATTTTTCTTTCTTTCTTTCTCCTTTTCCTGGTGTTGTGCAAAAATAAAAATCTAGTTGTTTTTTTGTCATCGACACTATTTTTAACATCGGCCATTGAAACGGGAGAGAGAAAGAAAAGATGTCCGGAAATAAAAACGTGTTTTGACCAAAGACGAACAGCTGACCGTCGCGCGATCAGAAAGTGCGCGTATTGTAACGGCTGATGAAAACTGTGTCAAACCAGACGTCAATAAAATTAAAAAAAAAACGATATCGAATTATAATTACTGACAAAAATCTAAAAAAATATCTAAAAGGAAACAGCCGTTAAAATACAATGAGGGGGGGGGGCATCTGCAATGTCGCCATTTTCTTTATTTACTCGTGACAGATGGTTGTCGTTTCATTTGCATTTGTTTTTTTCATTTATTTCACCTGTTTCATAACACTTTTATTTTAGTTGGTTTCAATACTATACTATGTCCTTCCTTTTTTGAGTTAGAAGTGAAATAGTAGGAAAGACTAGACTCTCAAGCCTTGGTTGGTCTAGAAAGAAGGAAAACTGAAATAAAACCAGTCCTTATCCATTTATCCCAGCAGTGCTGCAAGCCGTTTTGCATTTCCCTTTGTCACTGTTCTTAAGCAATAACGGCCCAATAGAATTACAGTTAGTTATTACGCAACACACACTTCACTATAAACTAAGCACACTTTCCGAGAATATCAATCAATTGCTCCAGAGATTAAAAGAGAAGAAACTCATTTCCGTTTATCACGGCGTTGCTTGCGATTGCCTTGTGACTCTCTCTCTCTCTCTCTAGATATATATATATATATATATATATATATATATATATATATATATATATATATATTTCCACTGTTTGAATGCATTTTAAATTTGTAATTTTTAAAGCGGCTAGGAGACCAATAAATGTTGACTTTTTTTTTTTTTTTAAATAAAATATTATTTATTTGAAATTCAAATTTTCGATTCATAAAAGAGTCATCATCAGGATGATACAGACAGTATTTTTTCTTTCTTTTTTTGTTAAGCGACATGTTGTCTTACACCACTTTTATCGGATATTACACACCAGTCTTATATATATATATATGTGTGTGTGTGTGTATATATTGGGTATTTAGATCTGTATGGCTAGCTTTCCGTCCTCTTATCCATCTGCTTATCTGGTACCAAAGGTACTTAAGCCTTTTTACATTTTTTAATACATTTTTTACACCTAAATAATTGATATGCTAACTACTAGGTACGTGCAAAATCAATGGCCGATTCCCAAAATGAAAATCATTTTATCCCCCCCCTTCACTTAAAAATACACTAAAATTCAGGAAATCAACCAATTTTACTGAAATTTTCAATATTTATTAATCAACAACTACGGAATATAATGAAACCATTATTTCTTTTTTTAAATCTTAGTGAAAATGTATTATTTCTTAAAAAGAAAATACACCTTTACTAAAGTTATATTTTTATATATTAATAAAAAAAATGCATGCTTTTTTAAATGTTGCTTATGTAAATAAAGCATCGTAGATGTTAACAATTAAATTGTTTTTTCAAAATATTTCGTATATATTACGAAAAAGGCCCGTAAATACCGTGTTAATAAAATCACTATAACTCGAAGAAAAATACATTTTTTGAATTAGCGATATTATTATTGAATAAAGCATTGTTTAATCAATATTTTCACCAAAAAATAATATAATTGCAAAAAATATTTCATGTGATTTTAATGATTAGAGTTTTTGGAAAAATAAAACATGCGACATAATTATATTTCCCTTTCATACATAAACGTGGCATCATCAACGCAAGAATTTTTTTTTTATAATCTTGAAAATAAACCAAAAATTGACAAATTTGAGATCCAGGAACTTAACGAAAAAAAGAATTTCAAAAATTGAATAATTTCTACTAACGATGAACTTTAATTAGTATGGTAGCCCCGTTCTGTAATAACCAGGTGGGATTAGCCTTCCAACAATCACTTACTTTTACACCGCACTCAAATTTTTTTTTTAGAGATTCAACAATTTCATTTATTTCACAATTCATCGTCAATTATTTGGAAAGATTTGTATTTGTTTTGTCTTTTTTTCATTAATAAATATTTAAGTTAAAAACAATTATTTATTAATAAATAAAGAGAATTCAAACATGACATTTTCTTTCAAAATTGAATTCTGTTTATCAATAAATAACTGTTTTAACTTTTTTTTCAATGAATAAATTGTCAGTGTAGTCATTGACTTTAATTTACGTTTTCACACTTAAAATAAAAAATAATAACACTTTATTTTTAAAAGAATCTATGTAATTTATCGTTACGACACGTTAAGAATAAATCGAGTAACTAAAGTTTTAAATCATGTAAAAAAAATGATAAAATTGACGCAGTTCGCAACGTAAAAATATTTTTAACATTTAAAAAATAGTTTTATTTCAAATTCTAAGGAAAACACATTGGTAAACAGACGTCATCAATAATTTCAGAGTATTACGAAATTAAAAACTGAACCTTTTTAGTTTAAATAAAATAAGATCTTAATTGCGTACACTCACAAATAATTAAATAAGTATTTCCTTTTTTATTATAACAAAATAAGGGTACTTAAATTTGTTTATAACCTTAAAAAGAATAAAGAAATTAATGGATAATAATTTTTCAACTTCTATAAACTATTACAAAATCATTTTTATATATAAAGTTAAAAATGATAAATTATGACATTCTTGTCTTCCATATATTTTGCATAGCGATAGTCAATTTGTAAACAAAGTCCTTTTCCGATGAAGTAATGGCGGATTTTACTCATTTATCACATTTGAAGGGATAATTTTGCTAATTTTTAGTCAAACGTAGGATTTTTTTTTTAATACAGTGTCTTATGACTTTAATTTAATAATTAGCTTTGAAATAGTTCCCAAAACATTATATTTATCTTTTAAGGGATTTTTACAAGTAATTTTTTCAAAGTTCAAAATTCATTGAATTTTTGGGTTTTTTGACCGTCGTAATTACATATTTTATTATAATTTATTTTTCACACGTAAATATGCATTTTTTTCGTTTAGAGATTAAGTTTAGGCTTTTATCTTTCAAACACAATCAAAGTTTACACGGAAACTAATTAAATAATTAATGATAAGCGCTTTTTAATAAGCATAGTTCGTACAAGAAGCCGCCATTTTTGCACATACCTACTAACTACCATATCACAGAATGGTTCTTAAGCGTCATGGTATAATAGTGATTTTATTATTATTATTATTATTATTATTATTATTATTATTATTATTATTATTATTATTATTATTATGATTATTATTATTATTATTATTATTATTATTATTATTATTATTATTATTATTATTTGATATGCAAATTACCATATCACATTGTAGTCTTAAGAGCAATGTTTTATAATAATAATAATAATAATAATAATAATAATAATAATAATAATAATAATAATAATAATAATTATTATTATTATTATTATTATTATTATTAATAACATATATATATATTAGTGAAAAAAAACTGAATTGTTTTTACATTTGGTTATTGGGGAAGTTGTCATTTGATAATTACCACTGGAGATCCATGAATTTTATAACTGTTCTATTTTTAAATCTCTAAAGAGTATCATGGTAAACAGCTGATGATCCCCGCTTAATATTTGACAATTAAGCTAAGGTCCCCTGTTTTTGTTTCATTATTATATGTACTTGAATCCCCTTTTGTATTTTTACATTTTTCCAGCGGTAAGTCGGCTTATGCAAGTGCTAAGTCTGCGATATTTTGGATTTAGTTAGTATCCCTAGGAATTAAAACATTTGCATTTTTTTCTTTGTATAAAATGACTCAAAACTTCTTTAGACGAGTGTTAATTAAAAATAACTATTTTAATGTTATTTTTTTTCGCATTGAAGTCACTACTGTAAAGCTGGTTACCCGTATCATCAGTATAGACTACACTCTCAAGCCTTGGTAGAGAAAGTAGTATCGGAGAAGAAAATCTAAAACATGACCACAATTATTCTCGTCGTCGTTGCTTCTAGCAGTCTTGGATTTCTTCACGTCACTAAACTTAAGCAATGATAAATCAGGAGAAATGCAGTTAGCGATTAGGCAACCATTGCGTCACCATACATTATCCAGAGTGAAGCCACTATTTCAGAGAGTATCCATTGTTTTTGTCGACTGGAAGAGACCAGTTCGTTATCAGTCAAATGGCTCAGTGATGTCATAACGTAAAAGTCAAATTTTGATTTCTGATTTAATTCGATTACATCAAAACACATTGATCTCATTTAGTTATTATAATTCTTTTATTTGAATTGATTAACCCATTTCAACTTTTATTAAAAATAAATATTTGCCTTTGACACAATTCATAATAATTATTAAATTCAAGTTAGATTAATCATTCAAATCTTTGTAGATTCCCGCGTGGACATCGAAAAAGACGTCTGCTCACTTTGAAGGTGTAACGTCAAAAACATTATTCATCTCGCTTCTCTGGTACGTACTTCTTCTCATGACGTAATAGCCTGTGACGTAATCATAGCTCTAGTCTGTAAACTTCTAATGGAATTTTACACTACTCTAAGCTTATGCCTACTCTAGCCTCATGTGAAAAAATACTGTTTTTAACATTATTTTTACAAACCCCTCTCTAATCGCGTTACAAAAGCACCAGTTTTTATTTATATTTATTTTTCAAAAACTTTTGTAGTATTTTATAGTCTTTTTTATTATTAAAGTTATTATTATTGTTCTCGCATCAGCCGTTTACCATTGTGCTCTCCTCGGTGGAGGCTCAGTAGTTTTCTCTGGAATTTGAGTAACAATAAGCCTTCTCCAGATACCAGTACTCTCCGTACCCATCCAGTCGAGATCTAGATGATGCTATACATCCTCGACCTTTTTATCCTCTTAATCCCCCCGCGGGCAGTTTCCGTGGTACCAATCTATGTTTATGCCACTACGTTCTATTTTTTGGAGGGGGGAGGGTGATGTCATATTACATTATTTTTCTTATATATTTACCAATGTAGTCTCAGCTCCATTGTGCTCGTTTTAATTAGCTTCATCTATATTTCTAGCTGTAACTTGGTTATGTGGGTTGGTTTCCGCAATCTAGGATTTTTCTTAATATGTCAGCCGTTTCCATATGCGCCGTGATTTCTATAGTGTGAATTCTCATTTTGATTACAATTTAATATAGTCATTTTTTTCATATTTTCATTGATAAAGAAAAGTAATTCAGAAATATTATTTTATATATTTTAAAACGTGTTGCAAAATTTAAATATACATTTTGTAATTGTAACTTTGTAATCAGGCAGAAAGTTAGTTGTTAATAGAATTACTTTTCTTCTCAGCTTTTGTTGAAATTTATATTTATATTTTCTGCTTTGTGTTCCAATGCGAATAACCCGATATTTTTCTACATTAAAATTCAATTTCCCCAATTTAATAAATGAGCTGTTCGTACTTAATTTTAGATTGTAAAAAAAAGAGGAAATCTTTTTCTTGTAAAACAAACAAATTAAATATTCCTTTTGTTTTTATATATTTTAGATATTAAATGCTTTGTTCTCATCGACCACCGTCCCTCATTTATTCCCTACGTGGCAATTTGAAATATCAAAAAATGTCGCGACATCACGGGGTGAGGTGATCAAACAGAAAGGAATCCAAAACAAGGGAATGTCGTATAAATCATGTTCGGTAGAATTCAATTGGTCAAGTGGGGTGTGTCAGTGGTGACAGAATGCGTGGATTATTTTTATTGCCAAAGAAGCAGACAGGAAGTGGCGCTATTTTGTTTTCAAACATAAATCAATTGAACAGCGGTAAACATCGAGAACCATTTACTTTTTGCTCTTGTAATTAAGGGGGGGGCGTAGTTAAATACATAGAGCTATTGGTTATTCATTAAACAGACTTCACGATGTCTTTGGTTAGTTTTTTAAAGGAATATCCTATCTAACTAATGTCTATGTTCCCTTAAGAACAAAATGTACGAAACTATTACACGCATACCGATATAAACATGCTTTTAAGTGAACAAAGGCTTTGCGAAGAAGTAACTCTCTAAGCAACTACTATCCTAGCCCAAAAAGAAGAGCAAGTCTACATCATTGTAAGCAACAGTCGCCGCCGGTATTATATTACTTTCTTTTTTAAAATCTTAGATGTGTGTCAATGAAGGGTGAGTGGGATACCTCTCCTGGTGGGGTTACCACGCCCCCAGACACCAATATGACCATGTCTATATCACGGATTAAATTCACACAGATATACGTTATATCGTTTGTGCTATTGAAGGCGTTTTGATTACTACGACCAGCTTACACCATGAAATATTGGATCAAGGGAAGAATAAGGACCCCAGATCATTAACACAAGACGCGGGACATATTTTCAAATCACCGGTTGACCTCGCAATACACGTGGTCTCTATTTACAAAACACTTGTAAATAGATCTTTTATTTATGTTAATATTTATTTTAAGGCAGAGAGTTCATAAATAAAACAAATAAATATTAACATGTTTTCTTTTCTTTTAACATGTATACGCTTTTTTAAAAATCGGCTGACTTGTAATCTGTCGTTTTGCAATAAACAAAACAATTTATCATTTTTTTTTTTACTTTTATTTACTAAATAAAAAACAAATTTTAAACGCAATTCTATATTTCGTGTTGTGTACTTTTTTTTCTTTTCGTAGGGAGGCGAGTAGCGAAGTTTTATATATTTGTTTATAATTGTTGCTTACAGAAAAAAAAGGAAAAAACTTCACGAGGGCAGAAATGGGGGGGGGGGTATGAAATATTTATCACCGTACTTAAGTAATCTTTCGTTTTGTAGGGAAAAATCAAGCTTCCCAAAAAGGGGCACTATGGATCTTACCTCAGTTTAGAAGGATTTTTCCATACTACACATTGCTCCTAGCCCGAGGAGGCAAAACGGATGATTACGCAAGTTATTTTAATAAATAAACGAAATATATACGCCTTTTAAAAAATCGGCTGACTTGTAATCTTTCGTTTTGCTTCCCCACGAGGGCGGAGTTAGACTTCAAAAATCAGTTTCCAAACGGAAGCAATTTAAAATTTATGAAGTTTTTTCCTTTTTTTTCTGTAAGCAACAATTACAAACAAATATATAAAACTTCGCTACTCGCCTCCCTACGAAAAGAAAAAAAAGTACACAACACGAAATATAGAATTGCGTTTAAAATTTGTTTTTTATTTAGTAAATAAAAGTAAAAAAAAAAATGATAAATTGTTTTGTTTATTGCAAAACGACAGATTACAAGTCAGCCGATTTTTAAAAAAGCGTATACATGTTAAAAGAAAAGAAAACATGTTAATATTTATTTGTTTTATTTATGAACTCTCTGCCTTAAAATAAATATTAACATAAATAAAAGATGTATTTACAAGTGTTTTGTAAATAGAGACCACGTGTATTGCGAGGTCAACCGGTGATTTGAAAATATGTCCCGCGTCTTGTGTTAATGATCTGGGGTCCTTATTCTTCCCTTGATCCGAAATATTTACTAACTAAATACGGGTCACGCTTTCTGCATTTACGGCGTTTTGATTAGCTACAATACTATTCCAGAATAACCGAATAGGATTAACGAACACTAAACAAACAACCGTTGAAATTTAAAAATGCCCTCAGATACCAATCTGACCATGTCTGTGGAGGTGGCGGTGGTTAAGTGGATAACGACACATACTGATGACCTGGGTGTGCCAAGTTCGAATCCAGCCAATCGCATGATACCACTTTGAAAGGGATGTTGGCAACAACTACGGTCCCTCCTGCAAAAATGCCGACAACAGAATCAAACCGGTCAACAAAGTTGTACCATTCTGATTCATACGAATTTACGTGACGTTACCATGTCTATGTCCCGGACTGAATTTACTCAGATACACGATAAATTGTTTGTGTTATTTAAGACGTTTTTATTATTTTAATTTGTTTTTTGGTGAGAGAAAAA
>OY744522.1:201614549-201649549 GCA_963556195.1 Sepiola atlantica
AATATGTACATGAGCACAATTAATACACACACACACATATATATATATATATATATATATATATATATACAAAAAAAGAAAAAAAAACATATACATGCATATATAAATGCACACACACACACACACACACATATATAAATATATATATATATATAAATATATATATATATATACATAAAAAGCAAAAAACATACATACGCATATATATGTGCACGAAAAAATATATATACAAAATGTGTACAGAAGTAGTATTGGAAAAGGAAAGGAGAAATTAAAGAGAACAAAGGGGATCCAAATAGAAAAGTAATTTAAAAGTAGGGAATCATCCGGTGTCTAAATATATCTTATTTTCATTAATAATAGTTTTAGATTAGACATAATAGAAGCCCACTCTTTGTTTTATTGTATTTGTGGAATGGAGTAGATAGGTTCTTCCTATCGCCGGCCTATGCACTCCTTCTTTGGTTATTAGTCAGGTGCAGAGGTAACAGCGCTGGGACGCCTCTAAACGCTCAGTGTCTAGCCTTGTTTCCTTACTATGGCAATGAACACCATTCTCTTTCTCTCTATTTGGGCAACTTGGGGAAAGTTTTTTTGTCACTAAGTCTTACATGACCAGACTGGGTATTTCTTGTTCCAACAGGTTGAGGGTACAGGTTAGACAGCTTGTTTGGCTGCTGTTTCCGACTGACAGGAAGGAACCCAAACTCTTGGGTAGCGCCAAGAACGGCTGCTCCATCATCAGTTGCATAATACCGTGGGTAGTTGTATGTGCAATGTCGCGCATGGAAAGGGACCCTGCAATTATCTCCGGTGGCCTTTCCCGAGGCCACAACCCCCATGGATCAGGTCGTGACGAATGGACTGTTTGTGTTAGCTTATTGGCACTAAGCAAGTACACACCTTGGCTAACCCACTCTATAATCACAACAAACATGTCATTACAAAAAAATAAAAGCAAACCTAAACCAGACACCCAACAAAAAACACTTTCGCCTCCGCCCTTGAGGCTCGCATTCACAAATATCCGGGGACTTAGAACCAACATCAACGACGTAGAAACCTTTCTCCTGACAAACTCCCCGGATATCCTAGCTCTAAGTGAAACTAACCTTCAATCCTCAATCTCCTCTCACCACTTTGACATGGCTGACTACCTCCCACTCTACCGTAAAGACTCTGACAAACATATGCACGGGCTAGGAGTTTATGTTCGGAACACCCTCCCCCTGTCTAGAGAACGTAGGTTAGAATCAGATGACCAAGACTACATGTGCTTTAGATTGACTTTACATCACAGCGTCAGTTACTTATATTTCTTATATCGCTCCCCGTCGACCCAGGACTGTAGTCTGCTAAACTCTGTCTCTGAAAGTATAGATAGAACACTCTTAATTGACTCGAATGCACACATACATGTATTTGGGGATTTTAATGCCCACCACCGTGACTGGTTGGGATTCTCCAGCCTTACTGACGCAGCCGGCAACTCTACGTATAATTTCTCCTTAGCTCACTCTCTCTCTCAGACTGTCGATTTTCCGACCCGCATCCCCGATCGAGGAGACCAACAAGCCTCTCTTCTAGACCTTTTCTTGACCTCAATGCCCGAGGCTTGTTTGACAAAAGCTCATAGCCCACTCGGGAATGCTGATCACATTGTGCTAATGGTACATATCACCCTAAAAAGTCGTCCAAAAGCTGATGAACCGTTGCTCAAAACAACAAGATACTACAAGCAGGCTGATTTCGAGTCAATCAGAGATCACATCAGTGACACCCCATGGGGGGAAACCTTCTTACTCCCTGCCGACCAGTATGCAAACGAACTAACTGAATGGGTCAAAGCAGGCATTGAAGCCTATGTTCCCATGCGAAAATTCTTTAGCAAGCCTCACTCTCCTCAATGGTTCACCTCGGAATGTGCAGCTGCCATTTCTGAGAGGCAACAAGCATTCAGTAAATTCGGCCGCCATAAGTCAGCTACTAATAGACATCAATTTATAGAGTCAAGAAATAAATTCAAGGCCGTGATAGGTGAAGCGAAGAGAAGGTATAATGAGTTAACAAAAAAATGCATCCAGTCACAGAAACTAGGTACTCGTGATTTCTGGAAAATCTACAATAGTGTAGTGAATAATGGTCAATCAACGATTCCCCCACTATCAAGTCACAATGATGTCGTATGCACGGCTACTGATAAGGCTGAACTACTTGCCTAGCGCTTAGCTTCTAACTCTACTTTGGACTCAGATAACCACCCCCTCCCTGAATTCCCTTTGCGGACCGAAGTCACACTTGATAACCTGGTCATCACCCCATCCCAGGTAAGAGCCATCATAAAAAACCTTGACACCTCTAAAGCTTGTGGGCCTGATCTTATACCTGTAATAGTAATAAAGAAATGCTCGGCTGAACTGGCCCCTGTCCTCTCCAAACTCTACAATAAATGCCTAGCAGAATCTTGCTTCCCCGATCGCTGGACAATTGCCTCTGTGGTACCAGTCTACAAGAGTTCTAGGAATAGAACCGATCCTCAGAACTATCGTCCAATCAGTCTGCTGCCGATCTTTGCCAAAATCTTGAATCCTTAATCAATCTAGCGATAGTACATCACTTAGTTGATGCTAAACTTCTATCTGACCGCCAGTATGGATTTAGACAAGCACGATCTACTGCAGACATCCTGACGGTCATCTCTGAACACATGTATCATACACTTGACAAGGCAGCAGAAGCTAGGGCAGTAGCGCTTGATATATCCAAGGCCTTTGACAAGGTATGGCATAAAGGGCTTCTCCTGAAAATATGTTTGTACGGTATTACTGGGCAATTATTTAATATAATTACATCCTTCCTAGACAAAAGAAAAATCCAGGATGTCCTCGATGGCCGTTCATCTAAGCAACATGACATAAATGCTGGTGTACCCCAGGGATCTATCCTTGGACCTTTGTTGTTCCTGATCTATATAAACGATCTCCCTGGTGACATAGTGTCTGAGATTGATTTATTTGCTGACGACACCACGCTTTACTCTCGCCATGTTGGCAAAACCGACGAGATCATATCCGAGGAATGGCTGAATCTTTAGAAAATGACCTCCAGGCTGTAGTTGATTGGGGTCATAAATGGTTGGTAACTTTTAATGTCGCAAAGACAAAGCTCCTTTGCTTCAATAACTACAAGAAACCTCTCCAACCACCGATTGTCATGGCTAATAACACCCTACCTGAGAGTTAATCATTCAAACTCCTCGGCGTAACCTTCACAGGTAACATGAATTGGAACAAATACATTGAAGACATTGCCAGGGCTGCCGTAAAGAAGGTTGGCTCCCTCTACCGTGCTAGTAAACTCTTCACACCTGACATTATCCTGTATCTTTACAAAGCCACCATTCGCCCATGCATGGAGTATTGTTGCCACATCTGGGCTGGTGCACTATCTACTAGTCTCTCCCTTCTTGACAAGGTCCAAAAAAGAATCACCACCCGAATAGGTCCCTACCTGTCAGCCAAGCTCCAGTCCCTGTCCCATCGCCGCAACGTAGCATCCTTGTGCTTGTTTTACAAATACTTCAGTGGATTATGCTCCGATGAATTGGCTACTCTGGTGCCCCTAGACGTGAATTCACTAGACTAACTCGACAATCAACTAAATCTCATTCATTCACTGTGGGGGTCCCCAGATGCCGGAGAGCCTTCTATTCAAATAGCTTCTTTCCTCGTGCTGCTGGCCTCAAGCACTCCCTCCCTGCTAACTGTTTCCCCAACAGCACAGACATGCAGAAATTCAAAACTAATGTAAACAGACATCTCGCTGCGTTATCCCCCACCCCCAATATTCTCCCCTCTTCTTTTTCTCAGTAGCCCTTACGTTTACAGTGGCGGCTGCCTTGTTTGGGGTGAACTTTGTTAAAAAAACAAAAAACAAAACAAAAGCTGATTCAATCAACCGAAGCATAGACTTATAATCCAGTGTCTAAATATATCTTATTTTCATTAATAATAGTTTTAGATAGGTCGGGGGAGACATAATAGAAGCCCATTCTTTGTTTTATTGTATTTGTAAAATGGGCTATGAAAGCTGATTACATCAATCGATGCCTAAACTTATAATCCGGTCTCTAAATACAAGGTGTTTCAAAAGTCTTGGGAACATTACAAGTTATTAAAAATCGTTATGTTCCCAAGACTTTTGAAACACCCTGTATATCTTATTTTCATTAATAATTGATTTAGATAGGTTGGGGGAGACATAATAATAGCCAATTCTTGTTTTATTGTATTTGTGAAATGGGCTATAAAGCTGATTCTATCAATCGATGCATAGACTTATCATCCGGTGTCTAAATATATCTTATTTTCATTAATAATAGCTTCAGATAGGTTGGTTAGGACATAATAGAAGCCCATTCTTTGTTTTTTAGCATTTTTTGAATGGGCTATAAAAGCTGATTCAATCAATCGACGTGTAGACTTTTAATCTGGTCTCTAAATATATCTTATTTTCATTAATAATAGCTTTAGATAGGCCGGGGGAGACATAATAGAAGCCCATTCTTTGTTTTATTGTATTTGTGGAATGGGCTATAAAAGCTTATTCAATCAATCGACGCGTAGACTGTAGTCAATCCGTGAAGAATAATAAAATAAAAGTCCAACTGGCAAACCACAGTGGTTAATCTCTTTCCGCTTCCAATCCGTAATCAATAGTTCAGGAACAATTCTTACTTCACTGTCTCTTCTTTCAGCCTCACTCTCCTCTCCCCTAGCTCTTCAAAGCTCAATGAAAAAAGTACAGTTTTCATACTACTTATTTCCCAACCTATGCAAATTGACTGTCAACCAGAGCCATCTAGCTTCCAAATTCTCCAAACAGCCAATTTGCAAAGGGGGACAACTCAAACCACATGCTCCCTTGATCTTCAAGATCAATAATCGGTTTCATAATCCGTCATCCACGCTGGCCGTCTTCGTTCGCGTTGCGACCTTCGTACGGGTTCTTCTTGGGATACTTCAACAACCTCTTCATCTGATGGTAATGAAACTCTCCGTATATTTAATACGTGACGGGGCACTCCATTAACTGACACACTGTTGTTAGATAGTACATCAGTTACCGTTCCTCTTTCCCAGCGGGTCGTGCATCTGACATTGGGTGGTTTCACCCACACCTCTTCACCCACCCGGATTTTTGCTTGCCCCCGTTCCACTCTCTCAGTCATTGCTAGTGGATGTTGCCATTCATACTTGAAAACTGATCGATGTGGCACTGACATTTCATCTTGGCCAGCCTTCGGCGCCATGTTATTTACCAAAAGACTGCTTCTTAGGGCGAAATTTGGCTTCTTGCTGCCACAGTTTTTATCGTTCGATGGTGCCTTTCTATGATCCCATTATCGCTTGGGCGGTACTCTGCTCTGAAATATTGTCTAACGCCCCATTTCTCACACAGCTCTCTAAAGACCTCAGAGTGGAAGGACATACCGTTGTCCATTAGGACCTCTTCTACTGGCCCCCTCTCCATAAACATTTCCTCAACAACTTTCTTTACTTCGTCTGCCGTTTCGGTTTTTATCCTTCGGCATATTGCTACCCTTTTGGGTCCACAGTCAATCATCGTTAAATAAGGTTGATGGCTATAATGAGTGATATCGATAGCCAGTCGCCTCCAATTGTCCGCTACATGTAGCTCCCCTTTTTCATGCCTGGACGGCGCAGGGTCAATGGATTGACACTCCCTACAGTGTTCAACTACATCCTGAACATCTTCCATTGTGATGTTTGGATTCACTTTCCTGGACAGATATAAGGTCCTTTCCTTTCCAAAATGATGCATTTTATGTAATTCCTTCATAGTAAGTTCTTCACCATCCACTGTACAACACACCTGGGCCACATCTTTTTTCTCCCATAGCCAAGTCTTTTTTACTCTAGTCAGCACATCTGCCTTGTTTTTCTGTGATGAAATCAATGTGACGGTTACTTTTAGTTCAAATTCTCTTATCAAGTCTCCAAGTGCCCCAAGTCGACGCTTAATAAGCATCTCAGCTGCTCCTTTGGCCCTGATCCGTCTATCTCCCGTCACTTCTGACTTAATCCACGATGCCACTGTTACCGAATTTGTTCTAATGTCCACTGTTTGTAGCCCCCATTTTAAAGCCAGGTTGATGCCCTTGATAGTGGCTTCGAGCTCTGCAACATTGATGTGGGCGCTATCATTCTTCTTTCGCAGCCAGGCAGCATCTTCAACAGTTACTCCACCTATTTCTAATAATACTCTTAATGCCAGGCTGCTCGCGTCACTCCATATTACCCCTTCATCGCTCCTTTTCACGTGCCATTCTCCCTTTACAGGGTCCACCCTTTTTACTTCTGCAATCACATCCCTTATCGTGTGCAACACCTCATCAACTATATCTTCCCATCGGTCCATACCGGTCTGCCTTTTAATGAAGCTGCATGCAGTCCGCAGCCATCCGACTATGGGGTAATGACCAACCAACTTCCCACACACTGAGAAAAGTTCTCGCTTTGTTAGGCCGTCCGTGACTTCAGGGATTTCGTTTCCTCTTCCAAGCATCAACTTCCCTGCCTTATTCAGCTGTAATTTTAATCCAAGTGCCATTCCGTCTTCTAACGACTCCGATGGTTTTGCTGTTAGTCCATATGCTTTGACATGGTTTCTCATCCTTTCTGCAGTCACCTCTGTTTCGTCCACTAGCACATCATCGATATAAGAACAGGTGGCTCGTTTCACTGCATCGTCTTTGGACAACACGGTCTTAAGCACTGCTGTCATAATTTTTGGTGCAGAATTCAGTCCAAATCCTAGTCTGGTCAAGCAATAAATCTGACCTTTGTATTTGACCAATTGATACCGCCACAGCTTCTTGTCCACATGAATTTGAAGGTAGGCAGATTTCAAGTCCACAATTTTGGTTGCTTGCTCCCTTTTTCTCCACTCCCTCATGACTTCTTCACACACGTCGATTCCATTTTTAGTGTGGCAGGCCACATACTTGTTCAACTCCCGGAAGTCCAATACTGGCCTGACTTTCTTTTTTGGTAGGCTGAACCACTGCCATGAGTGGCAGAATTCCTTGACCATGGTATTAATATCCCTTTGTCGATCCACCTCTCAACTTCATTCTCAAACTGCGGTCTTATCTCTCCTCTTAGTGTACTTTCATAGCAGCTAACCTGATTTGTTAGCACGGGCGGTTTTGCAGCCCATTGCCATTCTACGGTCCACTTGTCACCATCAAAATGGGCCGAAAATCCTCATCCTCAATCTGACATGGCCTGGGTTTTGTCGGCTGGATGACATCATTACTGTTCGCGCTTCTTGACATTCCAGTTACATACTGTTTGCCGAACTTCACCTCGCCTTTAGTAATGGTAACTCCTCCCATCAGGTTGATAACATCATAGCCCAGTATCACATCAATGCCCGATACGAGCTTATCCAACACAATTACTCGGAGTCGTAATGGTATAGTTCTCACTGTAATCTCGGCATTGGTCTCTCCACAACACTTCACCTCTCTGGCATCTACTGCCCTAATATTGCTGGCTCCGTTCCAAAACTTTGCAACACTCGTCGTGACAAGCGTTGTTGTACATCCGGTATCAACAAGGGCTCTTGCCTTTTTCCCATTGATAGTGATCACTATCTGTGGCAGCAAACTCATACCCGCCTTTTCAGAATTAAAGGGGCAACTACCGGCACAATAGCACCCCTTTATTCGTTTCCCTGAAGTGAAGGGCAATTCCTACTAATGTGCCCAACCTGGCCACACCGGAAACAGATAACACCCGGTCTTGGTTCACTACAGTCTCTCATCAGATGGGGCCCCTGACATCTGAAGCATTTTCCAATAAACTTAGGTCTCCTCACTGTCTGCTTCTCTTCACCGAGCCTGTTCGCAGTAGAGGTTGCGATTGCCCCTAGTTCACTAGAATGTTTCGTCAGCACCCTGGAATGCCTCAAAATTTCTTCCACCTCCATGATTTCGATCGCAGTCATTCGTTGTAGTTCCATCGAGATCCTGTCAGGAAAACCACTCACAAAAGCCAATTTAACTGTCTTTTCAAGGCTTCGTCCTGTGTATCCGGCCAATCCTGCTAGTCACCTTATCTCTGCTGCATACACATCCACACTTTCTCCAGTCCAGGTAACTCTTCTGAGTTAATTATAGGCCTCAAAAGTACCCTCTGAAAAGGCCGTTCTCAATCTTTTCTCAATCATCTCAGCATTAGCCTGGTTGGCCTCTCCCATTTCCAGATAGACCGCTAGCGCATTCCCCTCCAAATACATCGGAATCAGTGTCGCTACATCATCAATTTGCTGCAGCTTTGCAACCAGCTTCAGCTTATTAAGCAACGCGACCACATCACCTTCTCCCTTAAACGGCCTCAGGATGTCACTGCTCAATTTTACTCGTTCTCCCATTTTCGCCGATTGTAGTCAATCCGTGAAGAATAATAAAATAAAAGTCCAACTGGCAAACCACAGTGGTTAATCTCTTTCCGCTTCCAATCAGTAATCAATAGTTCAGGAACAATTCTTACTTCACCGTCTCTTCTTTCAGCCTCACTCTCCTCTCCCCTAGCTCTTCAAAGCTCAATGAAAAAAGTACAGTTTTTTTACTACTTATTGCCCCACCTATGCAAATTGACTGTCAACCAGAGGCATCTAGCTTTACAATTCTCCAAACAGCCAATTTGCAAAGGGTGACAACTCAAACCACATAGACTTATCATCCGGTGTCTAAATATATCTTATTTTCATTAATAATAGCTTTAGATAGGTCGGGGAAGAGATAATAGAAGCCAATTATTTGTTTTATTGTATTTGTGGAATGGGCTATAAAAGCTGATTCAATCATTCGACGCATAGACTTATGATCCGATGTCTAAATATCTTATTTTCATTAATAATAGCTTTAGATAGGTTGGGGGAGACATAATAGAAGCCCATTCTTTGTTTTATTGTATTTGTGGAAATGGCTATAAAAACTGATTCAATCAATCGACGCGTAAACTCATTATGTCTTGTTTTAATTAAGGTAGAGTTATTAAAGTCAAAGGAATGCCCATATTCTAGTGTGAGCACATAAGGCGTTGAGTGTGTCATTAGTTTTGATTGTTCTTTTGTGCTCATAAATTTTCTTGTCTGTGTTGCGCTGTGTCTCCCAATGTTGACCCTATCACAATCCATACAAGGGATGGAATAGATCTCAGCTTTGCCTGTCGGTGAATTCTCGACTTGAGATTTGTTGATAAAATCCATAATAGTTGATGAAGTTATTTGGGTAATACTAATACCTTGTTTATAAGGTTCTGTGTAAATGGGGTTGTTGTTAGAGTTAGTCGGTAAAGCTATGTGTCTATTTATTATAAGGTTGATTGATGAGTAGTTTTGTTTTTGATTTAGTTAATTTGTAGAGCTTGACTTTCTCAGTTTTGTATAAAATGCATTGGGTTGTGTATAATGTTTTGACGGTGTGTTCAATGCATTTAAATTCCTCATTTAGATATTAGTTGCTACATATCATAAGCGCTCTGAGGTAAAATCCAATTATGATACCCGTTTTTACTTCATTATTGTGGTGCGAATAAAAATGAACATAATCATTCTTATTGGTTAATTTATGCTAGACTTTATAATATAATTTAAGTAAACTTATGGAGATCCAGTTTCCGCCTTGAACTCATCCAAAACTTCTCTGATACTCTCCAAGATGGAAGTCTTGAGTTTCAGACTTAAATTCGCCACTGGAATTTACCCAAAAATAACAACTAGACAGACGGGTCGCAGAGTACAAGCGACCCCCACAGAGATGGCGAGAGGACTCATTCCTTTTTCTCAACGGTCACATTCTTAAGACTCAAAAGTGAGAAGGTGGAGGCCCACAGAAACATACACTCTCGCCCCCATTCTATATTTATCTTTTTCGTCTCTCAAGCCGGCGAACAGAACGTTTTAAAAGGAAAAATTTAAAAAAATGTATACACGATTGGCGATATCTCCTTTTTTTCTTTTTTATCCCTCAAGCTGGGAGGTAAAATAATATTTTAAAAAATAAAAACATATCTTCGCTCGATGATATTTCACATACTCTAAGGCTGTATATTTAAATTAAAAATCTAGCTTTTGGATTACGTCACACAAGAAACCTGACATTTAGGGAATATTTATTAATTTATGTCTAATACCTATTGTTAAAAGTTCACAAAAATTGTGAGTTACTGAATTTTCCCGAAGGGCTTCCATCTCCTCTTTTCCTTGTTTGCATAAGCCGACATTACCCACCCGTACGCCTAGCAGCTGTGTTCCAAAGAGTGGTTAATTAGTTTAGGAGTGAATCCTATACATAGAAATATATAAACATATGCAAATGCCTAACTTTATTTACACATAGATAAATACACACATGAATACACATTGGTCTTTATTATAGAACGGAATGTAGATTCATGCGTGCGTTGGATGGGGGTCGGGGGTGTCGAGATACCAATAAAGAGTCGTAGATGCAATTAAAAGTGTAAAAAGAAAACTGACGAAACGCTAGAAAAGTTCACTTGACGACGTTATTAAGCAAACTTATGGCGAAATACTTTGAAAGGCCGAACCTCATTCGCTTAATGATAGTCGACAATAGAGCTTCAGCTTTTGTCGCTATCGATTTGTTTGCCCATCTGTCGACCTCGGCCTCCTTTTCAGCTCGCGGCAGATTGATCTAGATTCAGCGGCCTTGCCCTATTTCAGCTTACCTATCTACATACCTATCTATTTATCTATCGATCTATGTAATCCCCCCCACCCCCACACTGTTCATTTTCTTTTTGTACATGGTGAGTCAGAAGTAACCGGACAGTCAATATGTTCTCATTTTAAGTTTACCGATTCCGTAAATATCAATGATTTTTATGATTTGAACCGAAAATGTTTCGACTCACCTATTATTTGAATTTCAATAAGGAAAACATTTCTTTAATGTGATCCAGAATTAAAATAATTTTACCTGGACAAATAAATTCTCTAAACAAATAAATATTACCGGACAAATATACCTGAAGAAATAAATTCCGTGGACAAATAAATGTTCCCGGAAAAATATACCTGGACAAATAAATACCCTATACAAGTACATTTTCCCGCACAAAGATACATGGACAAATAAATACCCTGGACAAGTAAATGTTTTCCTGGACAAATAAATACCCATTACAAGTGAATTTTCCTGGACAAATATACCTGGACAAATAAATACCCTATACAAGTACATTTTCCCGAACAAATATACCTGGACAAATAAATACCCTATACAAGTACATTTTCCCGAACAAATATACATGGACAAATAAATACCCTATACAAGTATATTTTCCCGAACAAATATACATGGAAAAATAAATACCCTATACAAGTACATTTTCCCGCACAAAGATACATGGACAAATAAATACCCTGGACAAGTAAATTTTTTCCTGGACAAATAAATACCCATTACAAGTGAATTTTCCTGGACAAATATACCTGGACAAATAAATACCCTATACAAGTACATTTTCCCGAACAAATATACCTGGACAAATAAATACCCTATACAAGTATATTTTCCCGAACAAATATACATGGACAAATAAATACCCTGGACAAGTAAATTTTTTCCTGGACAAATAAATACCCATTACAAGTAAATTTTCCTGGACAAATATACCTGGACAAATAAATACCCATTACAAGTAAATTTTCCTGGACAAATATACCTGGACAAATAAATACCCTATACAAGTACATTTTCCCGGACAAATATACCTGGACAAATAAATACCCATTACAAGTAAATTTTCCTGGACAAATATACCTGGACAAATAAATACCCATTACAAGTAAATTTTCCTGGACAAATATACCTGGACAAATAAATACCCTATACAAGTACATTTTCCCGGACAAATATACCTGGACAAATAAATACCCTGTACATGTAAATTTTCCAGGACAAATATATCTGGACAAATAAATTTCCTTGGACAAGTAAATTTTCCATGACAAATTTATCTGGAGAAATAGATTACATGCTCAAGTAAATTTTCCCGGACAAATATACCTTGACAAATAAATATCATGGACAAATAAATTCTCTGGACTAATCAATTTTCTTGGAGAAATAAATTTTCACGGACAAATAAATTTTATCGAATAAATAGTTTCTGGACTCATGAAATTTCCCGGAGAAAATTTCCGGACAATGTGACCAAGTTATTGACAAAAATGAATGAAAAGGAAAGAAAATTAGAGTAACTAAAATACACCTGGGAATCAAAGAATTCGAACGGAAAGCTTTGCGCTTTAGCGACACAAAAAAGAAAACGGTTTCTAGTCTCAGCAGAACTCAATCTTTTTGTTTAATATAAGCATTTTGAAGGTTGGTTGGTGATCTTGGTTTTACGGCACCTCAACCTATCGAGTCTCAGATGATAGAACCACGTGACTTGCGTCTGCAATCAATAGAATGTTTCTTACGCAATGAAGCACCACATATTTCGAAGTTGAACGTCTTTTTTTTCGAAAAAAACAAACTAACATTGTTTCCACTTCATAGACGCACCACGTATTTCAAATTTTAACTTCTATGTCCCCTTCCCATCAGCCATCTTGAGAAAGTCTTTGAACAATAAAGACGAAACGTCGATGAACATATAAACAATTTTCGATTTTCATTTTTTTTATTTCCATATATACATATAAACATGAGGTTCTGTCGCCGTACACACACACACACACACACACACACACACACACACACACACACACACACACACACACACACACACACACACACACACACACACACACATATTCACACACACACATATTGATGAATCTTCTTGAAAAACACTTTCATTAATTAATCCGCTAAACAAGCCAATTTCCTTTATGCGTTTTCATATCGAATCAAACCAAATTTGCGATTATTGCGGAGCTCGATTCAAATGAACAAAATTGTTCTTTCCCTTCGAATGCAAGTAATTAGTTTCGCATTTTTCTTTCTTTTCGTTCTTTTAAACACGCCATCGCATCTCTCAGAGGATGTGTCCGTCGTCAACACTTCAGTTTTGAATAGAATTCTTCAGCGCTAACCACTTTTATCGAATGGACGCCTGGCAACATTATTCACTTTGGTTTTTATTAACAACTACTTACTATCGCGCCTGTCATATTTTCGCGCCATCCCGTATTTCCCAAAGTGTTTCGATTGAATCGCCACTCTCCTTATTACACAATATTGGCTATCGATTTCATGTTTTTGGCGTGATCAATATAATTACAGAAATCAGTTAAAAATCGAAGAGAAAATCACGTTGTATAAATGCCATAGAAGTCTTTTAAGATGAGAACCCGTGAATTGAAAAGCTGTTAACTAAAAACAAGCATCTATCCCACTGTTGCTCAAACATGGACGAGGAACCCTGGATATCCCTGCTCGTAGCCACGAACACAATATATATATATATATATATATATATATATATATATATATATATATATAAATAAAAATATATATATAAATAAATATATATGAAGCAATCCAACAAAAGATATAACCGTCAACTAATATCTTATAATTAGTGAAACATCCGGATAAAAAACTGAAGCTCAATATACTGGATAGAGCATTAATATTATAATATAAAATGAAGTAATAAAATAAGGTGTCAATCAAATTTTATTAGAATTCAAAGTTCATGCAAAGCATCCTTAAGTCCTTAGCTCATGAGTTTTCAAGATCTTGGAGTAATGTCCTTTATGATTATGCTTCTCAACTTGTATGACCTGGATGGACTGTATGGATTCAACAAAAGTATGTTTTTGGATTGATATGTTTGATGTTATGTATTTTTATATATTTGTGTATATAATTTTATATATTTTCAAAGCGTAATTTTATTGCCTGTAGTAGTATAACTGCGGTAATGGTCCTCTGAAGAGAAGAATTATCTTTGAAAACTCATGAGCTAAGGACTTAAGGATGCTTTGCATGAACTTTGGATTCTAATAAAATTTGATTGACACCTTATTTTATTACTTCATTTTATATTATAATATAAATAAATATATATATAAATATATAAATAAATAAATATATATATACAGGGTGGTCAAAAATAAGGGTCCTATTTTAAAAAATTCATAACTTTTTTATTTATTGATTTAAAAAATTTTTTTTTTTAGAATAAGTAAAGGACCCCTTCCGAAGCAAGCATGAGCCGTATTAGCCCTAAGGAACGTACCCTCATTTAGAAAACATTATTTTTGCTTAAAAAACTCAAAACAGTGTAAAAAACAATACTTTAGTTTTTGTAAGTTTTAAGAAGTGTTTTTCGGCTAAAATTTGTTTTATTTATTTCAAAAAATCTCGGAAGGGTCAGTCTACACACACATAAAGTTTGGTGAGTTTAACTTTTATTTTGTGGAAGTTAAACAAATTCAAGTTATTCAAATTTAAAGATAGGACCCTTATTTTGGCCCACCCTATATAAATATATATATATATATAAATATATATATATATATATATATATATATATATATATATATATATATATATATATATATATATATATATATATATATTTATTAATTTTATACGTACATAAAATTACGTACGTATAAAATTAATAAATATATATATATTAACGAAAAATACGTCCTATAAAGTTAAGGGTGACTAATAATGCAATTTTCTGCATCTTAATCACTTAGGAAGTGAGACAATCGAAATAATAGTAAGCAAAAGAAAAACAACGAACGCCCAATAAAAATAATTACATAAAAATACAATATATATATATATATATATATATATATATATATATATATATATATATATATATATATATATATATATATATATATATATATATAAATATAAATATATATATAAATATAAATATATATATATATATATAAATATATATATATTTATATATATATATATATATATATATATATAGTAAGCAATGAAAATATATATGGCAATCAAGCTACACAGAGGCTCCCGTGTTTCATCCCCGGGGGAATCGTCAGGCTAAATGCCTATATATATGATGAGTTAATGAAAATAATTAGACCTGCAAAGGGAAGCAAATCTTAATTTTCGGTTGTTCAAAACATGGACGTTAAGTAGATAACAATATTTATTTTTCCTCTCTTTCATTCCTTAAGCCAAGCTTTTCAAAGATTAAAATCTTATCATCAAAGGAAGCTAATGATGGATAAGTTGACAGATGAAGATAGCCAATATTCGAAATTTGAAAAAAAGTTTTAAATCCAGTATATTTAGCTTTCCTTACCTCACAATAGGTTCAACTCTCTAAAAGTTTACCTTTTAGTTATAAATTTTCATAATATATATATATATATATATATATATATATATATATATATATATATATATATATATATATATATATATATATATATACTCATGGGAATTTCTCTATACTGATGACTTAATTATCATTGCTGAGTCCTTGAAACAGTTAAAGAACAAATTGGAAATATGGAAATCGGTCTGGAGATCAAGGGTTTGGGGTGAACTTGCCTAAAACCAAAGTGATGGTGTGTGGCTCTTGTCTACAATCCATAAGGGACTCTGGTCACTATCTTTGTTCTGTATGCCGGAAGGGTGTTAAAATAATGCAATATTGCAATGAGCTGAAGGTTAAGTTAGCCCTGAACCCCAACTCCAGTGTAGGAAAAGCATGGGATAGGCACACTCTATTAACGACCGTCCTCCAAAGAGATGGCACGAGATGACAATACCCTGGAGGTAGTAGACTCTTTCGGAGTGCAGGTAGTGGATGTGAACTCAATACATCCGCAAGAGTGAGGGCAGCTTGGATGAAATTTCGTGCTTCTGACAACGTTACGTGCTGTCCCTCTCTACATCGGGAGTAAGTTATCTAGAAGCTGTGTGAGGAGCGTCATGATATATAGCAGTGAATGCTGGGCCGTCGCCCAGTTTTCTCTCGTCCGTCTGCAGCGCAATGGCAGATCCATGATCAGATTGATTAGCAACGTGAAATCTGACCCAACACATCAGGTCAAAGGATTTTCTGAAAGCACTACACTTGCCCAACATAGTGGTTATTCTAAGAATGAATCGATTTCACTGGTATGATTATGTGGAACGTTCATTCTGGATAAACCATTGCAGAAACATGGATGTCCTAAATCGCAGGAAGGTTAGTCGGTCAAGGTAAATTTGGAAGCAAATAATTGGACAAGAATGCATAGAGTGGAATTTGGAGACTGCTGACCGTTGAACCGCGAGAAATGGAGAGTGGGCTTGCGTAATATCATGAAACGTCTGCCCTCTGAAAAAGGGAAACGTGACGTTTAATGAATGTAAGTAAAAAAAATCATTCTAAGCTAGAAATAACATAAAATAAAATGAAATAAAACATCGTCTTTTCGATTTATGGATGTCCGGCGCGAACGCATCCCCCACGATATTAAAACAAAAATGTATACTAATATAGAATTCGTACCACTATGTGATTCTTCGTGGAATTGTCCCCGAAAAAAGTTGCTTGATCTTGTTATAGGGCGTTGTTTCAAACTGCATACCTGAACAGACACACAGACAGATATCAAATTTATAGTATAGATTATTCAAAGAATAAATGTTTCGCGAAAGTGGTGATAAGGTTCGCGTATCGTGTAATAAATACCGATGCGGACTATCTCATCTCTAGTAGTGCTCACTTTTCCATTCCGAATTCCATTTGAATGTCAGGGCTGAAGATTCTGGTTGTGTTGATCAGCATTTACAGTTTTTTCTCTGTTTTCCGCAAATAGTTTCAGGTCGTCCCTACACATGAGGTGGTTGTCCTCCAGCTGTCAGTTCCAGTGCCCGTGTTTCTATTGATTTTTCAGTCAAATTGATGAGCTTGTCTGATATTTTATACATCATCAAGCATTCGATTATCAATATTTGAGTCATCATGTCTTAAGCGTTCTTGTAGTCGATCCATGCCATGACTATGTTCTTTTTTCTGCTTTTTACCTCTTTTAGCATCTTTTGATCTATTTATAACAAGTCATGCGTCCCTCTTTTCCATTTCCGGCATCCATTCTGTTCCGCTGGGAAGTAGTCCACGGTTATTAAGGGAGTTGTTGACTTATTCTCTCAGTGTTGCTGTTAAGATTTTCCACATGGTTGGTAAACAGGTTATTGGTCTGTGGTTGCTGGGGGTCGTTTTATTATTATTATTATTATTATTATTATTTATTATTAGTATTATCATTACTAGCAAATATATGCTCCCTCCGGTCGCATATGTTTGCTAGTTATTTTCTTTAATTGCTCTCTATCTCTCTTTATCGCTCTCTTTTTCTCTCCCGCTTTTTCTCTCTCTTTCTTGAAATAGAACTTTCTGTGCATTCGAATAATCAGAGGACGGGTAGCCAAATGTTGGAATGGCCGCCGGCTGTTTCATCATATTCCATTACAATCTAATAGAATTACGTAACTCAATTATATAGATTAAAAAAAAACAATGTCTTTAATTAATTATATTTATAATTTTTATTAAGATTATTATCAGGGAAAATATTTTAGATACATCTGGAAACCTCGAAAAAAAACAATCATGAGTGTATATTTGCAAATATTAATTTATTAGAAGCTTTAAAACAAATTAATTATGTAAATTTGAAAGACGCGTGATGTTTGGGGAAGCTTTAGAATGAATATATAGGAGCTTGTAAGTGAATCTAAAAAGCGAGCGATCAAAACTAATACTATAGTTTCAGCATCAGGCAGATACATAATCTCCATTATCATAGGGATTATTATTATTATTATTATTTACTCACTAGGAGTTATCACACTGGTCATCGTCAGTGATCGCCCACTGCCAACAACCTGTGGTATTCCCTGGAGTCTGAGTGACAACAAGTCTCCTCAGACTTCCAGTATGCTCCACCTCTTTTCGTTCATCACCACTGATGACCTTGCGGTATCGCAACAGCCATCTACCACTGATCTCTCGCTGATAAGGGCCATTGGTCTTCTCTGGGGTTTGAGTGGCAACAAGCTTCCCCAAGGTCCCAGAGCTGTCCGCGCTCTCCTAGTGGAGGTCTGGTTTGCGCTTTCCCTCCTCGACCCTCTGTCCATAATTTTCGTGGTGTCAGCCTATGCTTGCGCCTCTCTCGTGCGGTTGTATTCTCCCCGGTTCTGTTTTCTTGTGCTTCCATGTGTTTGTTCTCCATTCGTTGCTTATGTGGGTTGGTTTCCGCATTCGAGGACATTTCTCAGGATTGTAGCTGTTTTGATCATTACTGTCCTTTGTATGGTCTCAGTTATCCCTTTGATTCCTATTTCTCCTAGTCTTTTCTCCATGTTTTTGGGGACTGTTCCGAGTGCTCCTATGATTATTGGTGTTATACTGACTTTCTTCATGTTCCATATTCCTTTCAGTTCTCTGGCAAGTTCAGTATATTTGCTTCTTTTTTCCGTCTCTTTGATCTTCACTCTGTGGTCCGCTGGAACGGCAAAGTCTACGATTTTGCAGGATTTTTCTTTCTTGTGTATTATTATCATATCCGGTCTCCTTGCTGTTATGGGTTTGTCTGTTTGTACATTCATATCCCATATGATTTTGTGTTTTTCGTTTTCTAGTACAGTTTCTGGTTTGTGTTTGTACCGTTTTTTTGCATATTCGAAATTCAGTTGTTTGCACATTTCCCGGTGTACTTCTTTCCCCACGCTGTCATGTCTGTTCTTGTATTCCTTTTGGGCTAGCTTGCTGCATTCACTTATTATATGATTTATCGTTTCGTCTCTTTGTCCACACAATCGGCATTTACTGTTTTCCTGGGTTTTATCTATCTTTGCTTTAATAAAGTTTGTCCTAATCGCATTGTTCTGTGCGGCCGTCAGCAGAGATTCCGTTTCTCTGTTCAAGTGTCCTTTTGTTAGCCATGCCCAGCTGTTTTCATTGGCTTCATCGCTTGTGAGTCTTATAAAGCATCCATGTAGTTGTTTTTCTTCCCACTTTTCCTTTCTTGTCTTTATGTTTCTGGTTTCAGTGCTTATTATTATTATTATTATTATTATTATTATTATTATTATTATTATTATTATTATTATTATTGAAATTTACATTGCATTTTAAGATGAAGTAACAAAGTATCCATAAAGATTAAATTAAATATCGATTATTTTTTAAGAGAAGTTAGCATTTTGTTTTGCAAACTTTAACATAAGAAAATTAAATATCTAGTAAGTAAATATATAACGAATACGTTCTCTAAAAAGAATCGATATTAAATCATGAATATATTTTATTTTGTCACTACATTTTAAATCCCAATGTCATTTTAAAACTACAAATCGAATAACCGTATAGAATGGCGTCTTTTGAAAAGAGAATTTGGATCGGCGCTGACAAGGTGTGTAATTTTTTTATTTGACCTCATATTCCAAATGTTACTTTTTACTTTTATTTCAAGACAAAATTTGTTAACATGACTATATTTGAAATTATTTCTGACCATCAATAAATAGCCAACCAATACCACTGGTCTCTTATAGTGGCATACATTTTTTTTTACTATAATGGAACTTAAAATAAAGATAACAAATCATCCTCAGTGATCATAAAACAATTTTATGCAACAATTACAAGAACACATCTCCTGCCGTCGTACATATACACGCTTTAATAACCCGTTTCCATTAACTCTTATTATGATAAAGAAGATGTCGTCTTATATATTTGCGATTTGTTATCAGTGTCGCCATAAATGGAAATGTAGGTTCTTGAAAACAAGTAAGCCGAGATCTGATGATCGGAGAACTCCTTTCTCCTAGGCGACGGCAGGTCATCATCGTTATCCTAGAAACAGGAGAGAGAGAGAGAGAGAGAGAGAGAGAGAGAGAGAGAGAGAGAAAGAGAGAGAGAGAAAGAGAGAAAGAGAGATAGAGAGAGAGAGAGGGAGAGAGAGAGAAAGAGAGAGAGAGAGAGAGAGAGAGAGGTATATAAGTCGAAGGACTGTGTCGAGTTAATGATTTATATAGAATGAACAATAAATGAAGATTCAACATGTAAACACGACAAGAACATTAGGTACAGTAATGTATTCATGGGTCGCGGTCTATTATAATAACACAGGCGCACAAACACACATATATATATATATATTTAGGGGAGTTTGAATTACCTACTGGGGAGTTTGAATTACGTACAGGAGAGTTTGAATTACCTACTAAACACTATCCTCGAGTGTCTTCGGTCTCTCTGTACAAGGGTTTGTCAGGACAACTTAACACGAGGATACTTCAACCTACAAGTAAACCCTGACCAAAAATTCAAAATAACATAGTATTCGCAGTACAAATAAGATCTTCTCAACACGGCTATACAATTGATCATACGAAAAAATAGTGCACCTTCTCCTAGTGATGTTGCCTCCAGTAACGACAGTTAGCTGGATACTCCACCAGACTAGATGAATCTTGTCCTGGAATCCGCTATGACCAAGAGACCACAAGCGATATATAATACAACATATTTAACCGGTCAATTGGGGAGAGAAAAATTCATGTTCTTAACTTTTTTACTAACTCAACGTTTGAGAAATAAAGGAGAAATTTAATAAAATATTCGAATATCTATGTATCTCATATAGAGATTAAGGAAGAGGCCCTTGATTTCTGAGAACTTCGACTGAAATAAAATGAAACAAAATGAGAGAATATATATATATATATATATTATATATATATATATATATATATTATATATATATATATATAATATAGTATATATATATATATATATATATAATATAAATATATATACACTGCGTGCCATAATTATATGCAAATCGATTTTTTTGTTCTAACTCCGATAATTGATGATAAAAATTATTGAAACTTGGCACGTTATATGGCAACACTAACACACGCGCAGATCTAAAATTCTGAGCTAATCTGCGCAACAGTAAACAAACGGCAGCCATTTTGGTGACATATTATTTATTCAAAATTCGAATTTTCGATCCATACAAGAATCTTCATCAGGAAAATACAGACAATACTTTTTCTTTCTTTTTTTAAAGCGGCATGTTGTCACTTATCCGCGGACTTCTGTTCGTGTCGAAGTCTGGTTTGTAATGTCCGAGTGGTGTTGGCTCTGGTATGCACGTGTTAGTTATGAGTGAAAATATTTCCACTATTTGAATGTTAGGTATGTTTATATGCTTATATAATTGTATCTACAGGATTCACTCCTTCACTTCACTATGAATTTTGGAACACAGCTTTTAGGCGTAAATATACGTTATGTGGACTATATTTAGTTTAATTTAGTCTCATGCAAAGGGGGCAAAGAGGGAGTGGAAACCATCGTTTAAAATTCAGAAGACATCAGCACACGCACGCATAGCACCGGTTGCAACGATTGTATGGAGTTAAATAAGGAAAGAACGACATGATTATATAGGATCATCGCGAGGATGCCCCTATGTCTATGTGACATGACGTCATCTTATGACAGACACAGATATTTTCGTAGGTAATTCCATTTTTAGATTCAACGGTTTCTATAATTAATTACGAGGCTAGGAAGATAGCAAAGAGAAACATGAAATTTGAACAGGATTTAAAATGTTGACTATGAAAAGGGGCTAACTAAAGCTGATTTAGGTATTACGTATGTATACAAACGTACCCACCGAAAAGAAGCGCGTAGGGCGTTTGTTGATGAATCCATAATTTGTTCGTATACCCTATGTCAAGCATTGATTGGTAATTAGAATACATTATAGTAATTCATTTAAATAGAGACCAGGAAGGTTATTAAATAAGATTATTAGTTTTTTATTTCGCAGATTTATGGTAAATTTAATTTTCACGGAAGAAAGAGAATCTAAGAATGGTAAGCGCATGCTTTCTGTCAAGGCTGACCATATGGATCGCCGAAAATAATTACTTAACTCCATATAAAAGCAAACCTAAATCTTTTATTGATTAAAGAGTGACGAACAATGAAGGTTTATGTTAAAGTCATAACAAATGTTTGAAAGTCCACCCCCTTCTTCTAAGACCAGTTCGACACATTTATTTGGATTCCGAACAAGATTGGCTAATCATCTGTTGATAAACACGTGCTTTTAGGAGCCCCCACAACAAATAGGTGGCAAGTGAACATGCAGGCTATTAATATTCAATTTCTCTGGTGACGTCACTCCTCTGTAAATTGACTTGTGGGGAATTTCTATAGAATATTGGTTGTGGGGGTTCATAAAGATCTGTGTTTATCACAACAAGTCTGGCAATCTACCTAACCTACATTGAAGAAGAGATTAATGGTGTTACTACAAATGAATTAGCCAAGGTTGTTCAGAATTTAACTTCGACTTGAGACATTGATTCTAGAAGAAAAAAAAATTCCGAAGGGTAGTGGAATTTTAAGAGAGAGAGAAAGAGATAGAGAATGAGAGAGAGAGAGAGAGAGAGAGAGAGAGAGAGAGAGAGAGAGAGAAAGAGAGAGAGAGGGAGAGATGTTGTTGTGTTGATAAACACCCCCAACTGCCAAAATGAATTAGTCCGAAAGGACTATAAATAGTGTGTATATGCTGAGGCCCAGTGAGCATGCGGGCTATAGATGTCCAGTTCATCTGGCGATGTCACTCCTCTGTAAATTTCCTGTGAGAAATTTCCCTAGACTATTGGTTGTGGGGGTCCGTAAAGGTCTGTGTTTATCACCGGCAATATACCCATGTTTAAAAGGTTTCGATCAGATCAATAATGTTTATTTTATTTTTTTATGGAAATCGCTCCAGACAAGGTATAAAGCCACTTGATGTAAGGAGTTAAAAAAACATTACTTCAAAAAATAAGTTTTAGATCGATAGATTTCGACACAGAAAAAAAGCAATACTTCCCCTTTGTCAGAAACATCGGCCATGGAATGTGATGACTACAGGACAAAATAAGGGAGGCGAGAGTTACGAGGCTGCCGAAAGTAAACCAAAGTTAGTCGCTTTCTACTCTCCTATGGCTTGGGAATGGTATGAACTAACAATTACCCTTCCCCTCAGTTTTGGACATAAGAGCAAGTTGTGTCCAAGTAACCGTATACAATGAATGATTTGCAATTCGTTTCAGCATTAAATAAACCCTAAACGGTTGATATGCGGTAAGAAACAATTTTTTATATATCTTTTTACTAATGACTCACAACTTATCAAGCCATTCGAGGGTGAAGGTTAAAGTGATGGCTAGTATGACAGTTGAATGATAAATATTATGACATTGTCAAGATTTATGGTGAATCCTGTATATCAATAACTTTATATGTTTGCAATCATTTAAATGTTCAAAATGAAGCTACACTTTATTTTAAACGAGTTTTGGTAAAAAATGTGATATTAGGTTATATTCTTTGGAAAATGTCTTCTAAATATGACGAAATATCCCCCCAATATTCTAATTCTACTTTTTAATTAAATGTGTGTGCGTATGTGTGTTCATATAAACCAACTTAAATATTACATAGTAACTTTATTCCCATACACCTCTTCTTTCAACCACTCCCCACCCTATACCAACTAAACTACATTCTTACGCGATACAGAAGCTATTCTCTCCAACAACTACTTCACGATCCCACCACATTTTACGCATTGTCGATTCTTACTACTACCAACACACTTTTGTATATATAACTATTGTAGCATTTTCATTATCATGTACTCTTGATAAAGCCTTGTTCTAGGCGAAATATTGAATCAACAGATAACTGTTAATTTCTTTTTGCTTTATTCCTCATTTCAATTGTTGTTAGCCATACAGTTTATCAGATTATATTCTTTAATAAACTAATGTTTATTGCTCTTTCGTTAAGCCAAGGCTTTTCAAAGATCGAAATCTTATCATCAGAGGAGATATACAGATGGATAAGTTGGCTGTGGAAAAGCCAAAGTTCAAACATTTGAAAAAATATTATTAAAAATGGAGTGAAAAAGAGTTCGTGTGAAAAAGATATGGGATTTGTCCAGATGGTAATTGTCCGTTACTAAAGTGTCCATTGGACAGCCAACTTATCTATCTGTATAATTCCTCTGATGATAAGATTTCGATCTTTGAAAAGCCTTGGCTTAAGGAAAGAACAATAAACATTAGTTTATTAAAGAATATACCTTGCATTGAACAATCTAAGTTTGAAATAAATCTGGACATTCGTACATGTTTATCACTCCTATTTCTTCTACCTTTATAATTGCTCTATCTCGTATATTGAGCTTAAACCATTTCACTATAGGTTCTATCTACTAAAAATTTACTTTTAGTTTATATATATATATATATATATATATATATATATATATATATATATATATATATATTGTGTTCGGGGCTGCGAGCAGGGATATAAGGGTTCCTCGTCTATTCTCGAGTGTGTGAAGTTTAAGTAAATAATATTTAATTATTTTTACCTACATACACCAGCGTTTCATGCTTTCACTCTCATCAGTGCTAATCTCAGACGGTCGTAACGTTTGAACCCGGTTACAGAATCAGCCTAGACTCTGCAAGCAAAAATCATAACTAAATGCCCACGAGACATTACCACGCCAAGAAAGGGAATTTAAGTTGTACTTATGTGAATGTTTTACACACATAATATATATATATATATATATATATATATATATATATATATATATATATATTAATATATATTAATATATATATATATATTAATATATATATATATATATATATTAATATATATATATATATATATATATATATATTAATATATATATATATATATATATATTAATATATATATATATATATATATATATATATATATATATATATTATGTGTGTACAACATTCACAACAAAAACTCGTCTAGCTACAACCACTGTAAATAGTTTTGCTTTCTTCCCTTGTGTACCTAAAACTAAACGGAACTTCCATGAGCAAAGTTTCTTTCCAAGAACTACCCGTCTGTGGAACACAATACCACGGGACTGCTTCCCAGCTGACTATAGCATTGTTGTTTTCAAGTCCAATCTTAACAAATTCTTGTTGCACAGTCCTCTTAGCTAATCAAATTTTGGTCAGTTTCAACCATCATCACAAATCCTCAAGCTGATATCTCACCACCGCCCACGTGACAATCACTTTAACCCTTATCCTCGAGTGGCCTTTGGGCCGTGATAAGCGGTGACTCGTTATTACGTAACACAAAACAAGACAAAAGAAAAACACATTTTCTATGATAATCACCAACAAGCACTTTGTGTGCGATTCTGATTTTAAGTTAAATCGAAGAAATGCATGAAAATTCCAACGTAAATTGACGCATCTGTGAGTGAGAGATGGACTTTGTGTGTGCGAGAGAGGAGTGTGTGTACGCTTGTATATCCATATGAGAGAATGTGTTTTTATATGTGCGTATGGGAATGCGTGTATCTGTGTCTATTAAGAGAGAATGTATATGTACGCGTGTGTATAAATGTATGTGTGCCTTAAAGAGACAATGTGTATGCGTGCGCTTCTGCATAAGTGTATGCATTGCGACCAAGGCGGAGCATGTGGGCGTGCGCGTGTTTGTGGGTGGGTGGATGGTGGTAGGAAATAGTCGAATAAAAAGCCAACGACTCTTGTAGAGATTCAAAATATTGAAAACGAAGAAATTGCATTGATTTTCCCACGGCCATTTTGCAAAAAAAAGCTTTCAAAGTGAATTTCTGCAAATTGTTTAAACGCGGCGATATTGAAGTCACAGGCGATGGGTTTTATTCCTTTCTTTTGACGCTGCTTTTGCGGATCGCCAAACTGGATTCTTGGTGCCAAACTCGACAGTTTATTTTGGTAAAAACGAAAGGAAATTTCTGTTTATAACCGGAATGCATTTTCCGCTTGTTTGTTTGTTGTTACGTGTGTGTGTGTGTGTGTGTTTGGGCATAGAATCGATTCTTCAATAGAGGCCTAGAACTGAAGAAGACGTTGGGGATGCAAGAGTGCGCCGAGAAGAAGGGTTAGGGTTAGGGTTAGTAATCCATCGTAACAAAGCGATGTATTTTCTGCTGTCGTATTTAGGGTTAGGGTTAGGGTTATAAGAAAGGGTTAGGGTTAGGGTAAGGGTTAGGGTTAGAAGAAAGAGTTAGGGTTAGGGTTAGGCTAAGAAGAAAGGGTTAGTGTTAGGATTAGAAGAACGGGTTAGTGTTAGGGTTAGTAATCCATCGTAACAAAGCGATGTATTTTCTGCTGTCGTTGTACAAATGTTGGTTATAAATAAGTTGTTTTACATTAATTTTTAATTTGTAATATTTTAAAAATCTATATTTAATCTAAAATAGTTTGCTGAATTATTAGATTTTTGATACTAATACATTTTACATTTTCAAATTTTCTGCAACACCTTATAACAATTTGGAAAAATATTTGAAAATTGACTCGTCAAGCTGATCAGGTAGTGGCTGCTATTGTTGAATTTTAGCTGAGGTTTGCACGCTCCGAGTGCTTTTAAAAAAAATCCATTATCTAATTTCGTTCATGAATTATGTCAATTATATTGAAAATTCCCCATTTTAAATTGACAGAGAAACAGAGGAATGTTGACATTGTTGTTGAGAATTGAAATCATTCGGCATGAAATCATACCCGTTCTAAATAATTATTCAATCAATTGAGGGTCATTGTATTTTTTTATAACTGCCATAAAACAAGGCAACATAGAAATAACATCTTCTTCCGACAGAGAGCGTGGTGACCTCCAGAATCGCTTTTGTTCCCACAAGAGCACGGTAGTCTTAAGAATCGCGTCTTTCTTCCAGAGATGATGGTAACCTTCAGAATAGTTTCTGAACTCAAAAGAGGGTTATAACCACAAGAATCGCTTCTATCCAGAGCCGATGCCAGAGGTATGAAACATCCAGAGGAGAAGGGAGAAACGGTTGTAGGAGGAAAGAGGCAATAGATGCTGAGTGTAGTTAATATATGGATTTTTCTTCCTACATTATATACAAATGTTGAGTTTTGTTTCAATAAAGCCACATCACCAAACGAATATGGTCGACTCCTTCGACCGGAATATCTTGGTCCAGATCTAATGACGCGTTTGTGTCCTTATTTTTACTCGCGTGTTACCGTGTTACCTTGTTTCTCCATAACCAATTTTACATTTTGTCTGAAATTTTTATTACATATTAACTCCCTCATAGCTATTTGTGGACAGTTTAAGGTTGGACTGTACATGCTGAATAACCGCCACTGTTGAACGCATCGCGGAATCCTGGACAGTTATCTGTGTGAGTTTATGTAGAGGCAGGAATATAAGGGAAACGATCCTTTTTATGCAAATACTCAATGACATGAAATGGACACCATGAATTTTGTCTGCTTTTAGGGATGGGGTGGCGGGGGTATTTCTTTTTGAGGCAGGGCTATTAAAAAAAAAGGATCTCGTGACGCATCTAAAATAGTCATTAAAACTAAAGCCTATCAGCCGATAAATGCTTTACACATTGAAAACATTCTATTTCGAACTGAAATGCCGATGGACAGCACCTCTCAGAGAGAAACTTAGGCACATCTAAAATAAGAGTGATTCCTTCAATCTACACGTGTAGCGATGACTGAGATTTCAAACTGAATTGTGACAGATGGACGAACCTAGACACTCGGAAATAGACTATGATGCCTCGTTTGGAATCAAATTTAAACCGTATCTTTTTTCTTGTTATTGTTCGTTCAACCTATGGGATTTCTTACTCTCCCCCCTCCTCCTCCCCATTTCTCTATCTCTACGTATACATTTTTTCTTTCCCCCTTCCTCTTTTTCCCTCCTCCTCTATTTATTGTTTCTGTGCCCCTCCCTCTCCATCTCTACCCCCTCTTTCTATCCCTCATATTCACCTTATCTCCCCTCACTATACTACACACTCCCCCTTTCTCTCCCCTCTGTGTTCCTCTCCATCTCTTCTTCCTTCTTCTACCCTCTCCTTCTCTCCGTCTTTCTATCTTCCTCTCTCCTGCATCTCCTCTTCCTCCTCCTCCTCCTCATCATCATCATCATCATCATCATCACCGTCATCACCGTCATTTTCATCATTGTCTCTCCCTCTCTTTGGCATCTCCCTCCCTCTCTAACTATATCTTCTCCTATCTCTTCTTTATCTCCTCCATTTTCTCCCCCTCTCTCACATTCTATCTCTCCCTATATCTCCCCACTTCCCCCTCTATTCTACTATATATCTTTCTCTCTCTCTCCTTCCTTATCACATTATCTCCCTCTTACCCTCTACTCTATATATCTCTAACCCCTCTACCCCTTTATATACCTCTCTCTCCCCCCACTTCTCCCTCCTTCTATATTACCCTATCTCCCCCCCCTCCTCATCAGATCCCCACTTGTAAGTGTCGAATCTGAATCCCAGACGAACATAGATTCCATTGGTCACGATTCTTATTGTAATAACAGAATTGGAATAACCGGATTTTCGTCTGCTTTCCCCAGATGAGACGACGATTCATTTTGAAATTCGATATCGATCGATATCGATCGTTCAAGTGATTTAGGCGAATTAGCTTTGAGGAAAGACAAATAGATTCTTGAATTGGACCCATTCACTTTCCGGTTGGAACTGAAAAGGAAAACTTTTCACGCCAGTCTACCGTGAGCCACACGCAGAGAATGATAGAAACCGGACCCATCCTAAGTTGTTGTTCTATTCGACGAAAGAAGGAAAGAAGAAGAAAGACAGAATACCGGACGAATAAATGACTTTATTTTCTTCTTTCTTTCTCGATCAGCGATGAAGACAAAGAGATTTGTCCATCTTGAGAAGAGAGAATCTCCCAACTTCCATTCACGGTTCAACGAAACGATGGACTGTTCTTACAGTACATTCTTTAATCACTCACTTTCTTCTACCTTGAGAGACAATGGATACTGCCTGAAAAGTTGCCTGTCTTAAGAGGAGTTGGTAGTGAAGCAAGGGTTGGCAATAACAACCGCATTTCTGAGCCGGGATTGCTTGACTTCAGTGAAAAGGCGACCGGACTTGAGTTCTTTTATAACACTAGTTACCCTACCTAAAACTCAAAGTCCTGTGTACCTTGTTATTTCGCAGATAGCTAGGGGAATGGCGGTTCATACCTTTCCCCAATAATATTCGCTACAGTACTCGTGAGACCTGTCCATTTATGAAGAAGGCAACGATGTTTGGTGAATCTTGTGACCTTTTGCGATGGAATGTGTAATTAAATTTGGATTATTTGGACTTCTTGGTTATTATATTCACAACGTTTCGGCCAACGTAACCTCTAACCTTCTCTAGGTGTATCTTTGTAGAATTTGGGAATCTCTACCACGAGCGACAATAACCAAGAATAACGATAATTAATGAACACTTTTAATTGGTCATTGCTGACGGAACGAGGACAGCCTAACCCCGTGAATTAAATAAAGGATTCAGTTTTACATTTTATGAAGCTATAAGTTTACATGGAGTATGAAGGTTAGCTTTAATGAGTGAAAATGTTCTTTGTAAAGTTTATTTAACTCGTGTTCTTTGTTTGGAATGTTCATTGAATAAGCATGACACTAGGCGTGAAAATGCGTATGTCTATATGTGAGTGTTTGAGTCATAGAGCGTGTATGTATGTAAGTGGGTAATGTGATCTGTGTGTGCGTGTGTAGATTTACTTTATGGGGTTACTGTGTGCGTAAGAAGGTGGGCGCGAGGCAACGATAGCTTGTACGTGAATTTCTGAAGTGTCCTGTTTCTTCTTGTCTCCCCGGTCAAGAGGCCGGGAGTAGGAGTAGAAGGTAAATTTCTTGTATGTTCCTTCGTGGTCTGTCTGGGTGAAAAACAAAGAGAGAGAGAGAGAGAGAGAGAGAGAGAGAGAGAGAGAGAGAGAGAGAGAGAGGGGGGAGAGAGCTCTGTCTATTCTCTCGTTTTTTTTATAGGGCTACTGCCTTCGCGTCGTTTACCAATTTAACATCGACGTGCTGGTTTTTGATTGGTTGGAATTCCTGTCACAAAATCCTTTGTTTATTCTTACGCATGGAAAAGGAAAACGCATCCAAACGAAACAAAGAAAGAGAGTAACAATTCACGCCATTTGCTTTTAAGCGTTCGTTTTGATCGCATTTCGATTCTCCACAGTTCTCTTTCAATGTATGTATGTAATATATACATTTCATTTAATTTGAATAGGAACATTTAAATATCTTTACTTAAAACGATGAATATTTTAATTTAGAATTTCTAACTAAATTTTTTCCTTTTACACTCTACTATTTAAACAAATGAATCATCATAATCAATCGACAAACGCATGTTTACATTTTTGCAACAATTTGGCTTTAAAATCCGATAATTTAATATTTGTTGTTGAGAATATGTTCTATCTACTAGACATCACAAAGCTAAAAAATGTATTATTGAACTAAAAGTATAACTTTTAAAATATTTATTTGTGTAGAAATATAGAAAGAAAAATCTGTTTACTGTACGTTGCCATGGCGCCAAAACACGAAGAATTTTAATAAGGTAAACGTTTAATTTAAATTCGGAATATATTTTAGAAATAATTTGTGCATTAAAATATTCTCCATAATAATAATTAGAAAAAAACCCCCGGAAAAAATGAATTCCTTGAACAGAACAGTTTTATATCTTCTTGCGAAGTCTAAAATCAAGATGTTATGCTACTAAACCTTATATCTACAATCCTTAATCCAATTTGGATCAAAATTCATTATATGATTCTGATTTAAGAACATGTTTAAAATTTAAGGCTTTAGCTTAAGGGGTTTTATGAATAAATTAAAATTCGTGGAACCTTCTTTAATTGATGACCAATGACGAAACGCTTCAACCCGTTTTTATCAACTTCGTATACAATTCATCATCATCAGGGGTTTGGATCACTTTGCGAGGAGGGACGCCTCCCTGGTTTCCGACCACCTTATTGGTGACTGTCATTCAGGGTTTTTTTTGCACTGCGAGTTGGCGACGCTATTTGCCCATAGCAAGGTGTCCATAGCAAGGTGTCCACATACAACATCTGTTATTCCCAAATGGTCACCCATCTGGTACTGGCCAGGCTCAACGTTGCTTAACTTCAGTGAACAGGTGTGTCAACGTGATTATGCCATATATTCGCATACAATCATTTAAACTAAATATGCCCCATATTTGAACCCCAATCACTCGTAGCAGCTGCGTTCCAGAATTGATGATAATCGGTTGATTAGTTTAGGAGTGAATCGTGTGCATACAAATATACAAACATAAAAAAGATACTTAACTTTGTATCGATGAGAAAATGTGTGGTTTTGGATGTTTCACTAATCAAATTTAGTTGCTAAATGCATAACAAATGCACTAACTGTTCTATTCATAGGTGAACGAATTATGGCGCGTTTTTCGGTTTCGTCGTGAACCGGAGCAAAGAAATATTTTTGAATTTCTGTGTGTCACATATTTTTAGAGAATCAAAATCAGACACAATGCAATTAAAGGAGTAAAGATGTTCAATAGCAAATCGGTAAAATAGGTACCGTGCGTGGCCATTGCATATCAGAAAAAAGGTTGATATGCCGTAAAAGTAACAAACAAGATGAAAGAAACATAACAGAAAAATATTATGAGCCACAATTTGATTTGATACGTCACACAACACAACTGTTCATTTTTCTTAAATCAAATTTCATTCGTTATTCTTACCAATCTCGCCCAAACGTCACCACTTTCACTGCGCACCCACACAAATTGTCAGAACTCAAATCGAAATTCATTTATTACTTTCAACTGCCAACCAACTTATACATATTTTTACAATCAGAACGGATGAACCCCCCCCCCCCCGCCAACTCGTACCGGATAAAATATTACGTAAAACACAACGAAGATGAAGATAATCGTCTCTAATAATTGATCCAACAATAGAACTAGGTTGACCCCCCCTCTCCACCTCGAAATTGATTCATAAATCTGTTTCGCTTCAGTGAATTATATGCATCATCATCAACAGCATCATCCGTTTGGCAGACTATTGAAGGTTTTTTTTTCGGTTATCGAAACGAATCAGACGGAATTCAATTAAAATAGAATACCCGGATTAAAAGATCGGATTATTTTTAATCTTTGTTCAAAAGTCGAGGTTTGATTAAAGAAGAAGAAGAAAAAGAAAAGGAAGAAGAAAAAGAAGAAGAAGAAGAAGAAAAGAAAAAGGAAAAAGAGAACTAGAAGTAGGAAAAGGAGAATAAGAAAAAGAAGAAGAAGAAGAAAAAGAGAAGAATAAGATAAGATAAAAGAAAAAGAGAAGAAGTAGGAACAAGAGAAGAAGAAGAAGAAGAAGAAGAAGAAGAAGAAGAAAAGGAAGAAGAAAAAGAAGAAGAAGAAGAAGAAAAGGAAGAAGAAAAAGAAAAGAAAGAAGAAAAAGAAAAGAAGAAAAGGAAAAAAAGAAGAAAAAGAAGAAGAAAAGGAAGAAAAAGAAGAAAAAAAGAAAAGAAGAAGACAAAGGAAAAAGAGAAGAAGAAGAAAAGGAGAAGAAGAAGAGAAGATAAAAGAAAAAGAGAAGAAGAAGAGAAGATAAAAGAAAAAGAGAAGAAGTAGGAACAAGAGAAGAAGGAGAAGAAAAAGAAGAAGAAAAAGAAGAAGAAGAAGAAGAAGAAGAAGAAGAAGAAGAAGAAGAAAGAGAAGAAGAAGAAGGCACGTGAAACTGAAAGTTTGAACTTGTAAAAATGATTGACTAGTGAAGGGGGGGAGATGCTATCGATAAACCGAGTGAAATAGAGAAATGTTGAACGTGTATTCAGTCGAATTCTGTAGAAAGGTGAAAAGAGAATCTTCTGATTTCTGGAGTCTCTTACCATTAATCTGCTCAGCTTATTGCAATGTATCACTATCCGCTTCTTTAGTTGGAAAAAGAATTTGGTGATAGAAGATAAAAATAGTCGAAACCGGGAGAAGTTTAGATTTGCTCTCAGCATTTTTCTGCTGACCTTCGTCTAGAAAGAAACGCATGAACATATCATTTTTGTAAGTGATGAATGGTATTAATTAATGAAGTTGCATAGGTGATGAGATAAAAAGGGGTAATGACCCCAAAAAGGGTGTTGACCCCCTCAAAAAAGTTGATGACCAAAAAAAGGATGATGACCAAAAAAGGATGATGACCAAAAAAGGGGTGACGACCAAAAACAGAAGGGTTATGACCAAAAAACGAGTGATAACAAAAAGGGGTGATGACCCCCAAAAAGGGGGGATGACCCCCCAAAAATGGTGACTACCAAAAACAGAAGGGTGACAACCAAAAAACGAGTGATGACAAAAAGGGTGATGACCCCCCAAAAAGGGTGATGACCAAAAAAAAAAGGGTGACAACCAAAAAACGGAAAGGCAATGACCCCAAAAAGGGTGATGACAAAAAAGTTGATGACCCAGGAAAGGGTAACGACTCCAAAAAGGTGATAAAAAATTCCATCCATTAAATCGCAGAATAAAAATTTTAAATCCATTTCTACAATGCCTGACTTGTTCGCCAAGTTTCATTCATAAATATCCAACAGTCTTTGTTTTATATCAGTTCAATATGAGCTAATGCGTTGCAAGCAAAATTGAATACGACGTGCAAATTTGTCAATAATTCTGACGCACTCATCCCTCGTGAATGAGTGGCTCTGTTACCCTTTCGCGTTCACGTTTAAGAGAACGAACGTTTGCTAGTATTAGTCGAGAAGACAGGTATTTGCAATCGCCTGTCAGCGTTGTCTTTTAATGTGAGAGGAATAATGTATGTATATATATATATATATATATATATATATATATACAAAAAAGGAAAACCGAAAATTGTTTAAATTCTTCAACATTTCGTCTTTATCACTCGAACACTTTCTCAAGATTACCTGATTTGAAGAAAAACATAAAAGTTAAAATTTGAAATACGTGGTGCGTTTATCACGTGAAAATAATGTTTTTATTCCGTTTTTCGATAAAAACGTAAAAATTCGAAATATGTAGAGCGTCTATGAAGTGAAACGAATGGCTTAATTTTTTAAAAACTAAAATCATTAAAAAAACCGATAAAATACTTATTCTGGAGAGGATGTTTACATAGATATGATGTGACAATTTAATATCGATGTTAACAAGAACTGGGAAGGTACAAGGTTTTGTCGGTAATGTAGTATACAAATAGTTGTCCTGTACGTAAGTCTAAGTTTTGTTCGGATAGAATAAGTTTGCTGATTAAAGGAGATAAATTGTAGAACCCCTTACGTTGTTTAATTGTGTTAATCTGATTTCAGAAGTCTTCAATGATATTTATTTAGAATGAATTTAAAGAGTCTGGATTGTTTGAAGTTTAAGGAATGGTCACGTATGTAATATATAAGCATATGTAGATAGTGAGCATCTTCTTCATTCAGAAACGTTGATTAAAAAGTACTTTTAAAGAACAAGTACTTTCGATTCCACGTAGAATCAACTCCAAGGTAATCAAATTTCAGCAATTCGTTGGTATACTTTTGTGATTGCTAATTGTTTTTGGATGTTATTTTGAATGGTTCTGAGCTTTGAAGACAAAATGTTCCACCTTTTTTTTGGAAACATTGTTTTCGTTATTTTAACCCCACAAGTCCGACGTAGGATATTTATTCTTTCAACTTTGTTTGCCGTCCCTTCCACTACCGCCACTTCAAAAGTTTTATTGAATTTCAAACTATTTTATGCAAGAATATATCATGGAACCAATAAGTAAAAAGGATCTTGAGATTTTCCTCATAGAATGATTTTACATATATTGAAATATATAAGAAGCAAATATGGAAACAGGGGAAGAAGCAGACAAGAGAAACTGATCTGAACGAAAATAGATGAACACAGAGTTTGGATTTGATTCAATATTTCGGCCTAAAACAGAGCTT
>OY744522.1:201654549-201682049 GCA_963556195.1 Sepiola atlantica
CCCTCCCATTTCACTCAACGAAACACCATGAATAAATACTTGAACATATAAAGAACTTGAAGCATAAAACCTTTGCCAAAATTACGGAATTCGGCCTTAAATAACCCAAAAAGGGTTGATATGCCGTAAAACAACCAAACCAAACGATAGAAAAGAGAGAGAGAGAGAGAGAGTAAGAGAAAGAGAGAGAGAGAGAGATGGAGAGGGAGAGAGAGAGGGAGAGAGTAAGTCATGCTTATACAAAAATCAGCGAGCCCCCCTACAGCGGTAGGGACCAGAGCGCAATGAAGCCCCAAAATAGCCTGACTCTTGTTATGGTAAATCTCTCTTCAAGTAATTAATTACTTCTCTCTCTCTCTCTCTCTCTCTCTCTCTCTCTGTATCTCTCTCTCTTTCGTACAAACTATTCCAGTTTCTGTCGTTATCTCGTCTTAAATAAAACCTTTTAAAACCATAAGTCCGCGTCCACGTTTTATCGTTACAACGGCCGAGATACACAAGAACAGGGACGAAACCTGGGTACACAAACGCGAAGGTAAGCAGCAAATAGCCTTTAAAGGTTTGATAGACATTTCAAAAGAATTAACCAATCGTTTACAAAAGATATTGTGCTTTATTATGAAATAGCAGTAAGAAAGGATTGATATGCCGTAAAACACTTATAGCAAAATAATTAATGAATTAGTAAGAAGAGAAATCGTGCGTGGGCAGAAAATAACCTTCAAATTAAAACTCAACTTTAATTTGTCCGCTAAAAACCATTATGTCGGTTGCTCCGGTTAAAGTTCGACATTTTTGTTGTTGTTGTTTAAAAGAAAATTGTTTTATGTTGTTTTTCAGATGTGTTATCGATTCCTGCTCTTTATGTTGGGAAACCTGTAGTAAAAGTGGTGCGCTGAAATCGGTGCGTGGTAGATGACAAGATGGAGGAGATTTGCTTTATTTGCGACGACTGTTTGGCATCGGTGTGAAAGTAGGTATCATTTGCCGACCGCGAAATGTATTCGCTAATATTTCCCGTATACAAAACGAAAAGCTTTCGGTGCGATTAGAACCCGAGCCTCGCATTAACTATCTGAGGTTTATTTAAGCAAGTAGAATGAAGACAAACAACTGAAAGGCGGAGATGTCGAGAATGATGCGAGTTGCATAGATTTTGGGAAATCTAATTTGAGTGAAGAAAGAATAAAATGCATCACGATGCGTCAGACAGGTTGGTTATTGGTTGTTGTGTTGTTAGCTGCTCGTGACGGTGTCAGTTGTGGCAGGTACGTCGTCTTTTTTCTCTTAAGTTCTTCATCGGCTAAATCTTATTTAAGTCATCCAAATTATTTCGAGTTAAATAATACGTCGTGTTTTTTAGCTGCAGTACAATATAAAGAAAGGCATATCGTATAAAGAAAGGGAGATCGTATAAAAGAAAAAAGATCGTATAAAGAAAAGGCATATCGTACAAAGAAAGGGAGATCGTATAAAAGAAAAAAGATCGTATAAAGAAAAGGCATATCGTACAAAGAAAGGGAATTCGTATAAAGAAAGGGAGATCGTATACAGAAAGAGAATTCGTATAAAGAAAGGGATATCGTATTAAGAAAGAAAAGTAGTATAAAGAAAATAGGATCGTATAAAAAAGGGAAGATCGTATTAAAAAAGGCAGATCGTATAAAGAAAGGAGATTCGTATCCAGAAAAGAAGATCGTAAAAAGAAAGGAAGATCGTATAAAAAAAGAGAGTTCGTATAAAGAAAAGGAATTCGTATACAGAAATGCAGATCGTATAAAAAAGGGAATTCGTATAAAGAAAGGGAGATCGTAAAAAGAAAGGGCAATCGTATAAAGAAACGGCGATCGTGTAAAGAAAGGAACATCGTATGAAGAAAGGGAATTTCCATAAAGAAAGGGAGGTCGTAAAAAGAAAGGAAGTTCGTATAAAAAGGGAGATCGTATAAAGAAAAAGAATTCGTATAAAGAATGGAAGATCGTATAAAGAAAAGCTGATCGTAAAAAGAAAGGGAGATCGTATAAAAAGGGAGATCGTATAAAGAAAACGGGATCGTATAAAGAAAAGCTGATCGTAAAAAGAAAGGAAGATCGTATAAAGAAAAGCTGATCGTATAAAGAAAGGGCGATTGTATAAAGAAGGACAAAGTTTTACTTTTGATTCCCCTTCTGCGTATCAACACGCTGAATAATCGCTGTCATCTCGCAAGTATTTCCCAGTTGCTTTTTTGTCTCGTAGTTTCAGTATTTGTGCAGTTTCAGCAGCAAACGAATGAAAAATGCGTCGTAACTCTATATCAGCACTTTACTCTTTTTCTGTGCAGGTTTCCCCGATGGAGATGCCACTATCGTGAGTAATCGATGAAATAGCTGGCAAACAGTTTGCCAGTAAAACGCTCACCAGAGTAGTGTACTCACGTTACAGAATTGCAAATGGCCACCGCACCAACAATATGGCTTCAGGAAGATTATCAAAGTAAGAAGAACGGAGATCTTCTTGGACGTCTTATATTATGCGTGCTATTTTGAACCCAAAGCCTACAAACATAATGTTTGGTTTATTATCCAACTTCAAGCAGCCTTATCTTGCTTCTGCAAAATCAAAAACAACAAACAACAATCCCCCTTCTCCCCCCTCCCCCTTTTACCGAACCAAACACCATGAATAAATACTTGAACATATAAAGAACTTGAAGCATACAAAACTTTCAACAAAATGGCCGGATTCGGCATTAAATAACCCGAGGAGGGTCGATATACCGTAAAAATAAACAACCGGACCTTATCTTGCTGTTTTTTTTCTCCAAAATTACAAATGGCTTCCATTCGAACAATATGGCTTCCGCTCGAACAATATGGCTTCCACTCGAACAATATGGCGTTCGGGAGATTATAACAGGATAAAGTGATCTGTTTTAACTCGTTTCTATTTTTAACCTGAATCTTCATTTTCTTTCAAAATGAAAGTAATTTCGTTAATCACATGCGTAGGAATAGACAGAGACACCGTAGAACTATTTTTCTCAATCAGTCTCCCCCCACATTCTCTGCAATTTACTATAGGGTTATTTATTCATCTTTTTGTGTAGTAATTTAAGTAGATTTCTATACATGAATTTCAGAATTGTATCCTCCTAACATTTTATTTTAATTGATGTGTTATTCGGCTGGTGAATGATGAACATGTTTCAATCAATCAATCAATCAATCAATCAATCAATCAATAAATCAATCAATAAATATGATTCAGAATTTTTTAGATGAGAATTTATAATTTGTTTAATTCGGACAACTATTCTCATCTTGGTTTTTCTATTCACAATGTTTCCTCCGATGTAACCGCCAGCATCTTTTAACAAAAATCAACACTTCTACGCGGTCAGGGCTGATGGGATTAGAACAATCCACCCTCGAATATTAAATAAAGGGTCCGGAGTGCGACATCAAGACTTTCAAGTTCAACTCGAACGTTCTAAAGTTTGAAAAAATGAGGCTGAAGATCAAAGGTTACATCAGCCGAAACGTTATGAGCATAACCGCCAAGATGAGAAGAGTACTCAAAATACCCACCCCAATACACACACACACACACACACACACACACACACACACACACACACACACATATATATATATATATATATATATTATGGAAGTCGCCACAGACAAGGCATGAAGTCACCTGTATGTAAGGAGCTAAAATAAAATACTCCTTCAAGGTCAACAACTACCCAACGATAAATGTTAGATGGAAAGATTCCGACCCAGAAAACAGCAATTATTCCCCCTTTGTCAGAAACATCATTCATGGAATGTGAGGATTAAAAGAAAAAAATAAGGGAAGCGAGAGGTACGAGGCTGACGAAAGTACACCCAAGGTATACTTTCTACTCTCCTAATATATATATATATATATATATATATATATATATATATATATATATATATATATATATATATATATATATATATATATATATATATATATATATATATCCGTAAGATGGATTCGTAGATTATGTTAGATCATCGATCTAGGAGACGGAAACTCTGATATAAATCCTGCGCTCTACATCGTCTCTCAGTTATTTTGCTTCGGTTTTCAACTGAAACCAGTCTCTGTAGAAGGAGAGCGTGGTCTGTGTGTCGTACAAGCGCACAGCATGGCCATCTACATGTACAGATATTCCTACAAGACCCACAGCGATACAGACTTGTACAAATAAGTTGGGCTGGCTGAACAATCTGCGTGACTACAACCAGACATATATATATATATATATATATATATATATATATATATATATATATATATATATATATATATATATATATATATATTGGTTAGTTGGGTGGAAATAATTTCGAATAGAGTGCTCGATTCTGTAAGAGCTTAATATGTATTTATGGATCTTACATAAGTTTAAATCACATGATACCAATGATTTCACGAACTACAGAGTCTGGGGAAAATATTGGGCGTAAATCCAATGTATCTTCTGCCATTCATTCATTCATTCATTCATTTAATCATTCATTCATTCATTCATTCATTCATTCATTTATTCATGCATTCATTCATTTCATTCATTCATTGATTTATCAATTCCTTCATTCATTCATTTCATTCATTCATTCATTCATTCATTTCATTCATTCATTCATTTATTCATGCATTCATTCATTCATTCATTTATCCATTCCTTCATTCATTCATTCATTCATTTATTCATTCATTCATTTCATTCATTCATTCATTCATTTATTCATTCATTCATTCATTCATTTCATTCATTCATTCATTCATTTATTCATTCATTCATTCATTCATTTATCCATTCCTTCATTCATTCATTCATTCATTCATTCATTCATTCATTCATTCGTTCATTTATTCCTTCCTTCCTTCCTTCATTCATTCATTCCTTCATTCATTCATTCATTCATTCATTTATCCATTCCTTCATTCATTCATTCATTCATTCATTTATTCATTCATTCATTCATTCATTCATTCATTCATTCATTCATTCATTCATCTGCAAATGCAGAAAACACACGAAGTACAGAAACGGATAATTTTCTCGCTGTTATCTTTCGATCTTTTTATAAAAATCCGTATTGTTTTATTATGTAGTAAACAAATACAGATCTGTTTCAAGTGTATAAAAATGTACAAATAATTAAAAGTATTTTTTTAAAATATACAAATATAAAGCAATGGAAATAATATAATGACACAATTTATATATATATATATATATATATATATATATATATATATATATATATATATATATATATATATATATATATATATATTATATAAAATAATCCGACGGTATGAATTAAAAGAGAAAACAGCGGAAGATCTAAGAACTCAATGTTTCGCCCAACTGTTGCGTGGGCTTTTTCAAGAGCGAAAAAAAAATACTAAAGGCGGCAAGGAACGAAACTATCTGTAATTTTATGAATATATATATATATATATATATATATATATATATATATATATATATATATATATATTTATATATATATATAGTGACGGTGTTAATAAATTCTATTTTTGTAGAGAAGGAAGATATGCAAATATATACACATAAATACACACACACACATATATATATATATATATATATATATATATATATATATACATATATATACATACATATATATATACATATATATACATACATATATATATACATATATATATACATATATATATATATATATATATATATATAATAGACATACATATGCATATATATGTGCACGAAATATATATATTTATATATATATATAAATATATGTATATATATAAATATATATATATATATATATATATTTATATATATTATAATATTATAATATAAAATGAAGTAATAAAATAAGGTGTCAATCAAATTTTATTAGAATTCAAAGTTCATGCAAAGCATCCTTAAGTCCTTAGCTCATGAGTTTTCAAAGATAATTCTTCTCTTCAGAGGACCATTACCGCAGTTATACTACTACAGGCAATAAAATTACGCTTTGAAAATATATAAAATTATATACACAAATATATAAAAAATACATAACATCAAACATATCAATCCAAAAACATACTTTTGTTGAATCCATACAGTCCATCCAGGTCATATAAGTTGAGAAGCATAATCAGGAAGGACATTACTCCAAGATACAAACAGCAGTCCAAATATGTGAAATTGAAGGGGCCGGCAAGGTTATCCATTCGCGAAATGTGTCCATATTCAATGTTAATGATAAATAAATAAATAAATCAATCAAAATAATACAAAAAGTCCAATCAAAGTTCCGAGATCCCAACATGTGCAAATCCAATCAAATCCAAATTCGTTGTTAAATTAGAAAACCAGCTAAATCCGAATTGAGCAAAACAAGACGGACTCCCATCACATCTAGCCAGAAGATGGGAGTCCGTCTTGTTTTGCTCAATTCGGATTTAGCTGGTTTTCTAATTTAACAACGAATTTGGATTTGATTGGATTTGCACATGTTGGGATCTCGGAACTTTGATTGGACTTTTTGTATTATTTTGATTGATTTATTTATTTATTTATCATTAACATTGAATATGGACACATTTCGCGAATGGATAACCTTGCCGGCCCCTTCAATTTCACATATTTGGACTGCTGTTTGTATCTTGGAGTAATGTCCTTCCTGATTATGCTTCTCAACTTATATGACCTGGATGGACTGTATGGATTCAACAAAAGTATGTTTTTGGATTGATATGTTTGATGTTATGTATTTTTTATATATTTGTGTATATAATTTTATATATTTTCAAAGCGTAATTTTATTGCCTGTAGTAGTATAACTGCGGTAATGGTCCTCTGAAGAGAAGAATTATCTTTGAAAACTCATGAGCTAAGGACTTAAGGATGCTTTGCATGAACTTTGAATTCTAATAAAATTTGATTGACACCTTATTTTATTACTTCATTTTATATTATAATATTAATGCTCTATCCAGTATATTGAGCTTCAGTTTTTTTATCCGGATGTTTCACTAATTATAAGATATTAGTTGACGCTTATATCTTTTGTTGGATTGCTTCATATATATTTATATATATATATATTTATATATATATATATATATATATATATATGTATATATATATACATACAAAATGTGTATAGAAGTATTATTGGAAAAAAGAAAGTAGAAATTAAAGAGCAAAAAGGGGATCCGAAGGAAAAATTATTTAAAAGCAGGGAATCATTCGGTGTCTAAATATATCTTATTTTCATTAATAATAGTTTTAGATAGGTTGGGGGAGACATAATAGAAGCCCATTCTTTGTTTTATTGTATTTGTGGAATGGGCTATAACATCTGATTCAATTAATCGACGGATAGACTTATTATGTATTGTTTTAATTATGGTGTAGTTATTAAAGTCAAAGTAATGCTCATATTCTATAGTGTGAGCAGATAAAGCGTGTAGTGTGTTGTTGGTTTTGAATGCTCTTTTGTGCTAGGTTGTTCTGCGTCTCCCCAATATATATATATATTCATTGTTTTCAGGTACTTGCCATGTACAATGTTGTTGTTTTTCCTTCTCTTAATTATTCCCCCATTGCATGACTGTATGAAATAGGAAGACAGAACCTGCTGCTATCTCTTCAATCCTACTATGATAACGACTTACCAACAACGGAAAAGAAGAGAAGAGAAAGAAAAAAGCACGTCACTACTTATTTAGACAACTACTCACAATGTGTCAACGAGAAAGTCACGTGACAAAAATAAACCAATCAGCTAGTTACCCCCGACACTGGGACAGGTGAAGCTAAGCTCAAACCTTGTCTATACTACTTAAGTAACTTTGTGTAATTTTCAAAACAAATCTGAACTATGTCATATGTAACACTTGCCTGTAGTTGTTTCCATTTGGGTAGAGAAATGTTCCTCGCGGAAATTCGCTAGATGCAAGACAAACCCGGAAATAGACTCGTGCTGTGAACGTAGCAGAGGTTATTCAGCTGGATGGACGCATCATTAGTTCAATCTTGTGCTGATAAGTGGTGTCTTTATTCAGATTGTGCCAGAAGTAGGCATCACATAATTCTACAAAGACAATCCGGCTGTTGATCAAGCGTGAACTCACCACCCTTGTTACATCAATCATTTCGGTTATTATTTGAAACAGGCGACGTGCGAAATACTTATTCGTTTGTAGAAGCGGGTGTACATTGTATTACATGGAATAATAAGAATTGTGACATAGTGGAGTGTGTCTTTAATTAACACTTCCTGTTAAATAATAAGAATTGTGACATAGTGGATTGTGTCTTTAATTAAAACTTCCTGTTAAATATACGTGTAGGTGTGTTAGCTAGTATATGAAGTTTTAATACAAGTTAAGAAACGTATACTCTGAAAAAACAGCGCACGTGTCTCTCTCTTTCAGTCTATGAGACGATCATCACGAGTTATCATTTCAAGAATTATTAGCTGCACTGGTATGAAAAAGACATAACAATAGCCCAAAATAACAGTATATGTTGTTGTTTGGCATAGTATTGCCACCTTCTTACTATATCCTAGTTCATGCAGACGGTTCTATAAATCCCGTCCCGGGGGATTGTAGGGGAGCTGCTTGGTGGATATCTATTTTGCAGCGTGTCTTGGGTTGGCAGCGCCGATCGGTCTGCAGGTCATGCCATCCGACGGCGTCTGAAGATCTCGTCATATCCAGTTTCAGTGGCACGGCTTCGGTCAAGCCGTGCCAAATGGTTTCCAGCCACTTATGCGACCTGTTAGAACGCAAGTAAGAAGACCGGTCGACTAAACTCGCCAAGTGTTTATTGTTATTGTTTTACTCATCACTTCGGTCAATGTCTGCCTCCTCAAACTTGATTTAAAATGCTTTAAAAATAAATAAATTTTTTTTATTTCGGCTCATCATACTTAACTATATGCATCAGTTCAATTTTCTTAAGTTGTAGCATAACATGAGGAAATTCTTCGACAGAAACAGCCGTTCGTCTCTCTGACACATAAGTAGTTGGCTAATTGGATAGTAACATCTAGGTGAAAAAGTAGTCATAGTGGTGATGTAGCCGTGCTCGACGCAGAAACAGAGTCGTTCGCGTTCTTCTTTCCTTCTTGTGATGATAGCAGCCGTCTTCCTCTCTTTCGTTGTACTTGTAACACTAGCTAACAATAATAACGATAATAAAACACCAACAATATCCTTGCTTATTCGATGTTTTCTTTTTACAGCACTATAAAATCCAATATTCCCATCACCGTCTCCTCATAAGGACTGACGAGGACATAGCTCCGAAAAGGGCGACAGACTCCTCTCAGTTCAGTTTTCAGACTTCCTTTCTGTTATATCATATCCGAACACGTCCCCCTAACGTTTAACTTGACATCTACTGGAATTTTCCATTCCTCTGATTAATTTAACCGTATGTGGAAAATACCGTTGTAAACATTATTTTTACACACCGGCATCTAACTGTTTTTACAAACGAATTCACTTATTTTAGGGTTAGGGTAAGAGTTAGGGTTAGGGTTAGGGTTAAGGTTAGGGCTAGGGTTAGGGTAAATACGCGCTACTTACCCTAACCCTAACTCTTACCCTAGAGACTTAACTTTCTTGGTCTCGAAAATAACAAAAAGAAACAAACAAAAAACAAAACAAAAAAACGCGATTTCAAATGAGGTAACAAAACCGAAATACATGTTACACATTACGTAGCATTAACATGCTTATGGAGTTAAGTGTAGATTTATGGTTTTCCAAATGTACAAGGTTCCTTGGGTTTGATTTACAGCGTTTAACCACAGGTTCATCTATTCACGTCTACGGGGTTAAATGACACATTAGTAAATTTAATCGTGTGACATAGACGGATTAGGAGTTAGATGTTAGTTTCAGTTTGTTAAATGAAGATGCACGTACTGATATAATATCGTGCTGAATAAGTGCGCTTATGACCCCCACCCACCGTGTTGGGAGAGGGGAAATTATCTAATCAGATGTAATTCATAGTTAGGGAAATGGTTCTATAGTTTGGATTAATAAAGTATATTTCGAGGTGACATCGTCGTTGTGTTATTCTTCATGTATGCACATGTCTTAGATACCTCTACGAGAGAAAAGTATCCGGAGAACAACGGTACCTGAGATAATCCAAGCGGAGTATATGACAAATACACACGATTAGGTTCTTGTCTTCCTTTGATCCAAGAGCAAAAACGAACCACAGTTCGTCATTTTTGCATTTACATTTTCAAATCAGGAATCACTTTCTCATCGACAAGTTGAAAACTTTAAAATCAATTTTGATATCTGCACGGTCCCCTGCCGACAATTTCGTTTATCCTCAATCTATATTAAATATCAATATATACGAAACACGCGTCTGTGGATAATTATGTTTTAAAAATACACGTCGTTCCACATCTGGGAAGGGAAACTTATTCCCAACTAGCATTTAGATGAAATGCTTTTACGTATAAATAACTGAATTCGTTCAAAAGTATCGCAAACAAAATAATAGATGACAACTATAAAAAAGGGATACATTCCATGCACAAGCGGGGATTAGTTTAGTGGTTAAACTTCAGGCTTCGGCAATTTAGAATCTCGCTAGGTTCAGCCACACTGATGAGTCGTAAAACGACGAAATACGTGTCCGTGGATAATTATGTTTTAAAATATATATGTCGCTCCCTACCAATCAGCATTGATAATGCAATGCAACTTCATCCGTCAACCCCATCTTTGTTTTTTATGACTTCAATGCTCGTCATTATTAGTTGCTCCCTGCAGGTACAGGTTATGTTTTAACGTTTCTTTGTCTCATGACTTGCCCCGAATTTTCACTTTCCCCACACGCTTTCCTGATAATCATATTCATTAATCATCCTTACTTGATCTTTTTCTCACTTCTGTTCCTCATCTTCTATTTCCTCTTCTCCTCCACTGGGTTCTTCTGATCATGCTGCTGCTCATGTTCAGGTGGATCTTTTTTAGTAAAGTCTTTTATTTATCGTCCCTTCCATAGGAAGATGTTTAACTACAGGAAAACTGATTGAGATCGGCTTCCGAGCTTCTCATGTGACGTTCCATGGGGCACTATCTTTGGTATGTCTTCGAATGCTGCTGCCAAGGAGGTTACTGACTGGATTCTTGTTGGAATTGATACTTTAATTCCTCATCGTAAGTTTCAAACCAAACCTCATTCTCCTCCATGGTTTCCATCTGTGTGTGATTCTGCCATTGCCCATCGTAACCATTACATTAATCAGTATCGTCGGGATAGTTCTGAAGCCTCCAGACAATCCTACAAAAGAGCTAGCAATGCTTGCAAGAGAGCAATCTCTAAGTCTAGATATTCTCAAGGTCACCAGAAATAATATTAATAATAATTTATACATGAAAGATTAAATTATTGACGCAGTTGTCTGATTTTCTATGAACATTTTGGTGATATTAATATCTAGCTAAATAGCGAGTGCGAACACCGGCGAAGCGTAATTGTTCTCGTCCTTTTTGACGGAGAGTGTACACTAGCCTATTATTAATCGATTAAGATGATTGATTTGTTTACCGTGTGGCGCGTATTCAACATTCGATGGTGATTTTCAAGCCTATAAGCTGTAAATTCGAATTAAAGTTTAAATATAAACGTCAAGTATTTTGGTTCATTTGTGCTTATAAGCTAAAGGGAAACCTGAATTACGGAATGCGTTCCTGTCGTATCAAATAATCATAATTCCGTGTCAGTTTTAGTAAAAGGTATTAAGAGCACAAATATGATATTAACAGATTCTGTCGAAACATCGATAATCCGGATTTATTTCAGGCAAACGGTCCGGTGTGTGTGTGGGTGTGGGTGGGGGGGGGGTGTAGGGTGCAGATTATCGTCACGAGTTTTTGTTGTTTGTCTTGGCATTAAATATTATTACGCTAGGTATGAAATAAATCGGTTGGATTAAACATTGTCGAGCAGACATAGCATCATAATACTTGCCTACATTCCCACCCATTCACCCACCTTAATACCTTACCTACTCTCTAGTAATCCCTATGGAGGGGAGCACACACACACACACACACACACACACACACACACACACACACACACACACACACACACACACATATATATATATATATATATATATATATATATATATATATATATATATATTACTGAATACACCTTGCATTGAACAATTGAAATTTGAAATAAATCTGGACAATCGTCTCATATTAATCACTTTTTTTTCTTCTCTCTCTCTCTCTCTCTCTCTCTCTCTCTCTCTCTCTATATATATATATATATATATATATATATATATATATATATATATATATAGTTATATAGTTATCTAGTAATCCGTATGGAGGGGAGAACATAAATACACACACACACACACACACACATATATATATATATATATATATATATATATATATATATATATATATATATATATCAGAAGATAATATATTACGTATATTTTTTTGTTTCAGTATGCACTTAAACAGTGCTCAATACAACGTTCAATTTCATTCTAACGGAATCGTTTGATCACTGAATTTTTAATTGCACCAAATTGTTATAAACCCGTAAGTAATTTTGTCAAGTTAATATTTAATCTCGTTTTTATAACATTTAAAAAAATGTTTAACGCAAGAGGAATTTCTAATAATTTCTAATAATTTAAAAACCAGTTTAAATGACTTTCTCTTTGACATTTTATTCAAATTACGAAGAGTCATGAAGTAATTGATTTCTTTTTTAAAACTATTAACAAAAGATTAAAATGGCTGATTTGTTTATTCGTAATTAAATTATTTTTTAAAATAGGATTTTTAAAATACTATTTTTGGTACTTTACGATATATTGAATTATTCATATAAGCAATTAAGAGTAAATAATAAAAATAATGAATATGTAAGTTACGTACAGGCGAGAAACACACACATACACATACGCACGATAAATGGTCACATAATTCCATTAATGCAAAGATGACACACAAAATTGTACTGAATCAATTAACCCTAATTGGTCATTCACTACAAATAGAATTTAAAATAAAGCTTCAGTCTTGTTCGCTTGGGAATGGCGATTCGCTTGTACACGACGCCACCATTTCGTCTGGTTTCATTTCCTTTTTTTTATTCGACCATTCTTTCTCCTAAAAAAAACCCTTTAATTATCGAGAGACAGTTGATGCCTCCTGTAAGGGTGCGTGCACGGGGAGTCTATAGTGAAGCAAGGGTTGCGCAATCCAGTCCCGCATCCTCTGAACCGACATTGCTAATTATTATTATTATTACAATAATTCTAATAATGAGGATTATAAGTAATATAGTATGGATAAGAAGGAAAATGGAGTAGAATTAATTATCAATTTGATTAACTAAAGCAACAAAATAATATGACGTCATTGAGTCTGTCGTGACAAGGTACAAAATCGACACTGCAATCTAATGGGGGGATGATCACTTCTCGTCTCTACAGCCTCTTTCATAGAGAAGAGATGTTGCTAGTCTCTCTCTACTCTATCGTTATGGTCATGGTAGGTGCTCGACTGAGCTCCAATCCTTCATCCCGACCCCCTGCAAAACATTCACAGCAAACACCGTCTGGCTACAACCTCAGCAAAGAACTTTCCTTTCTCTCTCTCCGTACCTAAGACCGAGAGCAACTTCCATGAACAAAGTTTCTTTCCTAGTGCGTCCCGCCCGTGGAACAAAATACCACGAAGCTGCTTCCCAGCAGACTCCAGCATGTTCGTCTTCAAATCTAATGCAAACAGGTACTTGTTAAGCCGTTCTTTTCTTGCATAACAAATTCCTCTTAAGAACTCTTCTGTCCCTTATCTTCGAGTGGCTCCCGGGTCTTGATAAGCGGTGATGCATTAGTAAAAAAGCCGATTCATCGAACATTTTACTCATGTCTGCGAAGATGTAAAACATTCACAGCAAGAACTCGTCTCCTAGCACAACCGCAAACAAGTTTCCTTTCTTGCGCTGTCTACCTAAAACCAACCGGAACTTCCATGAACAGAGTTTTTGTCCAAGAACATCTCATCTGTAGAAAACATTACCACGGACAGCTTCCCTGCTCACTACAACACGGTCATATTCAATTTCAATATCAAGGAGAGTGGGAAGATGACCGTCGGTTTACTTTTCGGCAGCTTTTCGTAACTTTCGCTTTGTTTATGTGTGTTCATTCGGAATTAAACACATTTGATCCGATTTGATTTGATCATAGCCGATCCCATAGTCCGTGATAGTATCCGTTAGACAAACCGTGAATTCCACAAATTTTTCTCTAAGTCGGTTAGTATTTAAGGAATTTTGTGAAGGATTCTCTTTCCAATCATAAAACTTCACCAAGAGAAATGGAAACAAACTGTAGAAATCGCAAAAGTCGTTCGTGTTTTTTTTTTAAATAGATTTTTATGATGGAAAATCAATTTCCTTGGAAACCAGCGGGTTAGAAGAATCCCTGGTGTATTTTGCAGGGGAAAAGTGAAATGCCGGAAAATACCCCCCTCCCCTCCCCCACACCAATTTCCTGTACTAATGGTATGGTCGAATGGTGTGGCCTGACCATGATCAAAAACTTGACATTCAGGATTTGAGTTGATAGCGATTTAGATTCGCCCTGCACCCTCCCTCCATTTTCTCTTGGGAACTGCTAGGGAGGGGGCATCTGGAAATTATTCCAATCGACGTAAGAATAACAATAAACTACATATGTATATACTATAAAAGCAATCTTTATGTCTGTCTGTCTGTCTGTCTGTCTGTCTGTCTCTCTCTATCTTTATATATATATATATATATATATATATATATATATATATATATATATATATACTATAAAGGCAATATCTCTTTCTCTTTATATATATATATATATATATATATATATATATATATGTATATATATATATATATATATATATTTCTCTCTCTGTCTTTCCCTTTCTTTCTCTCTCTCTCTCTCTCTCTCTCTCTCTCTATATATATATATATATATATATATATATATATATATATATATTAATTTTTAAAATTTATGTATCATACTATACGGTGAAATGTCGATTAGTCATTGATATTTGCGTTTTCAAAAAAGTATGGAAAAGCTTGAATATTATAAAAATATAATATAAAAACATAAATTCATCTTTTCAAAATCGGAACAGGGACGAATCAAGACGGCGGATCGTGAACACACGACAGGCTCAATGTCCTTTCAGAGAAAGTTTTATAAGAATAATAAATAAAAATGTATTTTTTATTATCAACGATTAAACAAAGGAAAGTGTGTTGCTTTTCGTATTTGTAGTATTTTTAAATAAAAAAGCTAAATTTCGCGCAAGATTTCTCGAATCAGCACTCATGCTAAACTCTAACACAATCAAACAACGTAACGGCTTCTACAATTTACCTCCTTTAATCATACAAACTAATACTAACCGAACGGACCTTGAATTTAGATCCACATTCCCAACAAAACTTTGTGCATAACATGAATATAAAAAAAACAACAGCAGCAGAAACAAAAAAAAAACACATTCATTCCATTTCATAAACTACGTACTTTTTTTTTTACATAGCTCACCCCAAACAAAGCAAGTTGCCACTGTAGACGTAAGGGGCGACTGAGAATTAGGGTGAAAGTTTAGAGAGGTCATCCTAAATTGTTCACATTAGTTTTACATTTCTGCATGTCGGTACAGTCGGGGAAACAGGGAGCAGAGAGGGAGTTCTAAAAAGCCAGCATCTGGGGACCTCCACAGTGAATGAACGAGATTTAGCTGATTGTCGGGTTGGTTAAGCGTATTTACGGCGAGGGAGCACCAGAGCTGCAAGTTCATCGGAGCACATTCCATTGAAGTATTTGTAAAACAAGCATAAGGATGCAACATTACGGTGATGGGATAGGGGCTGGAGCTTCGTGGATAGTGAGGGACTGATCAGAATAGCGATTCTTCTTTGGACTTTATCTGAGAGAGAGAGAGAGAGAGAGAGAGAGAGAGATAGAGAGAGGGGGGAGAGAGATTTGATGATGCCCCAGCCCAGATGTGGCAACAATACTCCATGCATAATGGTGGCTTTCTTTGTAGAAGTATAATATACTGTCAGGTGTTAGAAGTTTTCTAGTACGGTAGAGGGAGCCTACCTTCTTTGCAGAAGCCTTGACAATGTCTTTTATGTATTTGTTCCAATTCATGTTACCTGTGAATGTTAGACCTAGGAGTTTAAACGTTAGTCTCTCAGGTAGGGTGTTATTTGACATGGCAATCGGTGGTTGAAGAGGTTTCTTGTAGTTGTTGAAGGAAAGGAGCTTTGTTTTAGCAGCATTAAATCTTACCAACCATTTGTGACCCCATTCCACTACAAACTGGAGGTCACTTTTTAAGGATTCAGCCACTGCCTCGGATATGTGCGCGTCCGTTTTGCCCACATGACGAGAGTAGAGTGTGGTGCCGTCAGCAAATATACCCATCTCAGACACAATGTCATCAGTAAGGTCGTTTATGAAAATCAGGAACAATAAAGATCCAAGGATCGATACATGGGGCACACCTGCATTTATGTCATGTTGTTTGGATGAACGGCAATCGAGGACAACTTGGACTTTTCTGTAGGTTAGGAAGGATCTAATTATATTAAATATTTGTCCAGTAATACTATATGAATTATTTTTATATGAAGATGCCAAACTTTGTCAATTCTAATATCTATGTTTCGTCAGAAAAAAAAGAACGAAAACATTATTTTCACGTCAAACACACCACGTATTTTTACATGTTAACTATTTTTTTAATTTTCGAATAAGTCATCTTAAAGAAGTCTTGAAATAAAGACGAAACATTGATAAATATATAAACAATTTTTAGTTTTCCTATACTCATTTTACATAAACCGAAAAAAAATCAAGATAAATAATCGTGAATAATTCTCATATTTTAACATCAAGATCTGATTCATATTTCATAAAAAAACATTCTCGTATTTTTATCCATGCATGCAAAGCCCATTCAATCTAATGAAAACGTCATCAGATTTATGAAAAGGCCATTAAATTTAATGAACACGTCATCAGATTTATGAAAAGGCCATTAAATTTAATGAACACGTCATCAGATTTATGAAAAGGCCATTAAATTTAATGAACACGGCATCAAATTTATGAAAAGGCCATTAAATTTAATGAACACGTCATCAGATTTATGAAAAGGCCATTAAATTTAATGAAAACGTCATTATATTTATGAAAAGCCTATTAAATTTACTGAAAACGTCATCACATTTATGAAAAAGCCCTTAAATTTATGATCCACTACGAACGAGAAACGACAGATAATCTGATCATCACTCCTTCCTATCTCCTGGATATCATACAAAACTTCGACACCCCCAGAGCATGTAGACCAGATCTGCTATAATAAAGAACAGACCCGCAAAATAATCTCCACATAAGTCTCCTCCCGCTCTTTGCTAAAATCTTTGAATCATTAATCAATATAGTGATAGTCCACCACCCTGAAAATGCTAAACTTCTTTCTACTGCGGATATCGTAACGGTCATCTTTGAACGCATTTACCATACACTGGATAAAGCGGGCGAAGTTAAAGCGGTAGCGCTCGGTATATCCAAGGCTTTTGACATCAAGGTCTTCTCAGGAAAAGTTATTCTTACGGAATTACTGGACGAATATTTAATAGAATCAGATGCGTCTTGGCCAAAAGAAATATATCATGGTCGTTCTCAAACAACATAACATTAATGCGGGTGTGACCCAGTGGTCAATCCTCAGACCGTTATTATCATTCTGATCTTCAAAAACGACCTGCTTGATGCAATCGCGTCCGAGATGAGTATATTTGCTGATGACCCAACGCTCTAATCTTGAGATGCGGGCAAATCGAACACACGCATATCCAAGGCAATTGCGGCATCCTTAGAAAATGAACCGCAGTCAAGGAGGTCAAGGAGGTCAAAGTGCATGGTTTCATTCAATGCTACCAAGACAAAGCTATTTTCCTTTGAAAAGTATAAGAAACCTTTCCAACTAACGATTGCAAATGCTAATAGCACCCTTCTTGAGAGTCCAACGTTCAAACTTCTCGACCTAACATTCACAGGTTACATGGATTGGAATAAATACATAGAAGATACTGGCAAGTATGCTGCAAAATAAGTGGGTTCCCTCTACCGAGCTAGAAAACTTCTCACCCCTGCAAATATTCTATATCTCGCTAAAGCCACCATCGTCCATGCATGGAGTATTGTTGCAACATCTCGGCTAGTGCACCAACCACTAGTCCTTTTCTCTTGGACAGGGTTAAAAAAGAGTCTCTTACTTAATAGGTCCCGAACTGTCTACCAAGCTCCAGACTCTGTCCCATCGCCGCAATGTATCATCACTGTGCTTGTTTTACAAGTAATTTCTACGGAATTGTACTCTTCAACGAATATACACCTACCAACTCGACTAATAAATAAATCCCACCCCTTCACTGTAGAGGTACCCGGATTACCTTTATACTCTAATAGCTTCTTCCTTCGCATCACTTGTCTTTGGAATTCCTTCCGTGCTCTTCCCCTGACTGTATCAACATACGTAAATTTAAATGTAATATGAACAAACATCTTGCTCAAAAGCTCCCTACTAAGGATGACCGTTATAAATCTGCCCCTTTAATCACAGTAGCCCCTCACGTCTCAGTGGCAATGTTTTGGGTAAAGAAAATTTAAACAATTATGAAAAGACTGTTAAAATGCAAAAAACTGTGTGTTTCTGTTTTACGTGAGTTCTTTTCAATGTCAAAATATCGATTTATTGTAAACAATTACTTGAACACAAGTTAATATTAAAAAAAAATGTAAATGAATGTAGTAGATATGATTGGATCCGAAGTCGACTTAGCTAATCCCGTAGTCAGCGTTGTTATCCATTGTATCGACCCTGAACCCCCCTAAAGAAAAGAAATAGCTATAAATCTCTTGTGTATGTATTCATAGAAAATGTAAATATTTACGTCCAGTGGGCGCATACATATTTTCTCACATAAACCAATAAATGTTTCTGTTTGCTTGCGTTAGAAAATCCTGGATGTACCAAGATTCTTTTATTTGCAGAATTTACACAAAACTGCTCCTTCTTCACTTCATCCTCTTCTCACGCATGCGCGCGCCAAGCGACAGTCACGTGTACTGTACTGTCGCGCGCGGCGCCTGCGCACATTCGACCAACGTGCAAGTAAATGCCGCGTGCACGTTGAAGTACACACGCTCTTGTAAAAACAAACAAGCATGGCAATAATGTTAAATGGTTGAAATATCAAATCTTTAATATAAGTAAACACACAGACAGACACAGACAACACACACACACACACACACACACCCACACACACACATATATATATATTTACTATAGTTCACCCCAAACAAGGCAGGACGCCACTGTAGACGTAAAAGGCTACTGAGAATTAGGGTGTAAGTTTTGGGGGTCATCCTAAGTTGTGAGCTGTGCAGCGTGATGTCTGTTTACATAAATTTTTAAATTTCTGCATGTTACTAGAGTCGGGGAAACAGGGAGCAGGGATGGAGATCTAGAGGCCGGCAGCACGAGGAAAGATGCTATTGGAGTAGAAGGCTCTCTGGCATCTGGGGACCTCCACAGTGAATACACCCCCCACACACGCATATATATATATATATATATATATATATATATATATATATATATATATATATATATATATATATATATATATATATATATATATGTGGGGGTGTGGGGGTGTTTTCGTGCTAGTATAAAATATACTTTAGACAAGTAAGCTGAAAAAAACGTGTGTGTTTCATTCCCCGGAGGATTTCGTCATGCTGAATACGAGGATTTACATTCGATAATACAATCGCTTTCATAACAAAGCCGTTTCCACACCAAACCCCAACCAATTAAAGTTATTAATTTTATTATCCACGTTCACACAATTCCCTCCATATTCATATCCATCAACTAATACATTTCCCCTCCATTAAGGTTTAGGGGGCGCTTATATTTTAAAAAAAATCAATCAAACAAAGAACGATCCTAGCTAAAATGTGTTCATACATGATGAACATATCAGCGCAACCACGTAATCCATTTGTTAACTTTAGAGGTTCAGACTCCCACAACTATTGTGGTAGTAAGCGATTGCCCTTCAGCACACACACATATTGTTTACATTGACTTTGCCATGATTCGAACAAATGGCCCCTTCAGAGCCTAACTTGTTGTGGCTAAGGGAGCAACTTATGATGTTTCTTGCATTTTCTGTTCCTTGGTTGCTGCGTTGGTGTTCTCCCTGTGGTTTTATTTTCTTCCTGTTGTAACTTCCATGTTACTGCTTACCATTCGTAGTTTATGCGGGTTGGTTTCCGCATTCTAGGATTTCCGTATTATTATTATTATTATTATTATTATTATTATTATTATTATTATTATTATTATTATTATTATTATTATTATTATTATTATTATTATTATTATTTATTACTGATTAGAAGATCTCACAAGTGTCATTACACAACCTGATAAATAATTGCGGTGTTCCCTAGAGACTTAGTGACAGCAAGTCTCCCCATATTTCTAGTTCCCCTCGCATCTTTTAAACACCCCGTGCGTTCTGGTAACATCAATTTAACTTATTTAGCTTATAACGACCGATTTGCTTTTCTAGGATTTGAGTGACAATAAGTCTCCTCTGAATTCTAACACTCTCTGCTACATATTTATCGAGGATTGAAAGATTACCTTCCTCTTGGCCTTTCAATCCTCAGACCACCACATCCATTTTCTGTGGTAGAAATCGATTGTTCGTCGATTATATATAATATTATATTATAGACTAGCAGGGCTACGCAGCGTTGTCCGGGAGCTTAAGTGAAGAAAAGTGTGTTTAGCCCATTTCCAATAGTTATAAAATTGGAATCATCTCCCCTGGCCACGTGTTGTACTTTCGCAAGTAGACCGCCCTTAAGCATACTTTAAGGATGAAAGAAAAAAGAGTTTACAGATATCATGTTCCGTGCTAAAATAAGATTACATGTTTCTTATTATTCATGAAAAATACGCATTTTATGAAACCAACAAAATAATTGGATTTATAAATATGGAGCATATTGATATGATATCAGTCGGTGAATTCGTAATTTTCTGCCAGGAAATAATTATTTTTCGAAAATAGTAATATATTTATGAAAGCAGAAATGTATTATTATTATTATTATTATTATTATTATTATTATTATTATTATTATTATTATTATTATTATTATACTACTACTACTACTACTACTACTACTACTACTACTACTACTACTACTACTACTACTACTACTACTACTACGATGACGACGACGACGAAATAAACGGTGCAGCGAAGAAACACGTTACTTACTAAATATTTTATTCCGGTATTTTGAGTTGCAGGAAGAGTATCTGTTATTTAGAGAGTAAGTTTTTCTCCCTCTTCCTCTATTCGTGTTTAATTATTTTTCTGAAAATGGTAATATATTTATGAAAGCAGAAATATATTAAGAAAAATAGATACTGTACTTTTGTTTGGAGAAAACGGCAGTGAATGCGTTTTATGCGTGACAATAATTAACTGAGATAACCTGCAGTAAAATAAAATGTAACTAAAAAAGAAATAGTCATTATCAAATATTATTAATTATTGAAATTAAATTACATTATATATCATTTGTGATCGAATTAAAAAAATGTATCTTACTAAATATTTTAGCCCGGTATTTTGAATTGCGGGAAGAGTAGTTGTTATTTAAGGGTAAGTTCTTCTCCGTCTTCCTCTATTCGTGATTAATAAAAAAGAAAATTTAATCTGGACTAAAATATTATTAAATTAATTATTGAAATGAAATAAAATAATATATTATTTGTGACTGAATTAAAAAAATGTATTTTGATATTATTATTATTATTTTACTACAGAATAAACGGTGCAACGAAGAAAAAGTATCTTACTAAATATTTTATCCCGGTATTTTGAATTGCGGGTAGAGTAGTTGTTATTTAAGGGTAAGTTCTTCTCCGTCTTCATCTATTCGTGATTAATAAAAAAGAAAATTCGATCAGGACTAAAAGTAACAATATCGATTAAAACTAAAATATTTGTTTCTAACAACACGACTCAATACTTACTTCATATATTACTATATTATAGAAATACATAATGACATTTGGGTTTATATATTTTTTCGTATGTATTTCAACGCTAGTGTACAAAATGACGAAAAACACTATGCTCTGCCAGTGTTCGCTTTAATATTCGTATAAAATAATAGAATTACGTTAGTAATTTAATAATTCAATATTTCATATTTAAAGTATTATTATTATTATTATTATTATTATTATTATTATTATTATTATTATTATTATTATTATTATTATTATTATTATTATTATTATAATTTCTGATGACTTTTTATTTAGAGTGGAGGAATTTTTTCCGAATTCATTTCAGATAGCGGGGGTTGTCTGACTTGCTATTTGTTTTTTCGCTTCTTGTCACCACTTAAAATTGTTTCTTCCGGAGGCTAGAAAAAACCACGTTTTTTACTCGCTAACTGTTGTATGACGGGACGGATATATTATATTTATTAATATAAAAACATACAAATAAGTAGTCATTGGTCTTTATTATAAAGTGGAGGATTGATCACTATATTAGACGAGCTTCTATAGTTGAATTAATATACGCGTTTTTTCAAGCTACACGGAAATGTGAGTGTTTCACTTGCAATTAACCATTAACACTGTTGAGATGGTGTAAACACGTGCAACAGAATGTTTAACCATGGGGAAGGGGTCGGCATTAGTAAAAGGTAAAGTGGTCGACCGTAGTCGAGGGCGACTCGAAGGATACCTTTTCATTATCTACTACACCTACACCGATGTGTAAGGAAGGGCGCCAACCCTTTCCCAAAATTACTCCACTTACCCTTGACTTTACTTAATGCTGGTAAGTATGTAAGCAAAGGAACATCAAGCATATTTTTTTAGTATTTAGTATGACTAGACTGAGGATTGAACCCTGGCTTCCCAGCTAATAAGCCAACACTCTAACCATTATGTCAAATGGACCGATTCGGCGTTAAATGACCTCAAATAGGTTGATATGCCGTAAAACGGACATTAAAAAATATTTACAATTAATATTGTGTTAAATAACCCCAAAACTGTTGATATGCCGTAAAACGGACATATATAATTATTTACAATTGGCATTGTGTTAAATAAGCTCAAAAGTGTTGATATGCCGTAAAACGGACATTAAATAATTATTTACAATGGGTATTGTGTTCAATAAGCCCAAAAGTGTTGATATGCCTTTAAACGGACATAAAAGCATTATTTACAATGGGTATTGTGTTAAATAACCCTAAAAGTGTTGATATGCCGTAAAAACAGGCCAATCAACTCGTACCTCAATTTAGCAAATATCAATATTCACTCACTGTTTAGGGTGCCAATCACTTCTATTTTTGACTCACGGGTAAGACACGATGAGAGTTTAAGAGTACAAACACCACGGCAGGGGGGGGGGGGCGGTGTTCCACTTTGTAAACCGAACATCGGCTGAGATCACACGCACAGCACGATTTAGATTGAAGTCTCTTTCCTTATTTGAAGCTTTTGATCTCATCAAACACTGTTCACTCCAGAAATACATAACAGATCACGAGCCCGACTTAATGGTTTTACTTGCTTGGATAGGAAATCAAAGATGACACACACACACACACACACACACACACACACACACACACACACACACACACACACATATATACATATATATATATATATATATATATATGTGTGTGTTTGTGTCGATTAAATTCTGACACTGCTTAAACTATCATTATGAATTTTGGAACACGGCTACAAGGTGCGAGGGTGGATAATCTGAGCTATATTTAGTTTAATTTAGTTCTAAGCAAAGGGAGTAAAATAAGGAGGGGGGGGGTGAAAAACAATGTTAGAAATTGAAAAAGAAACATTTATTTATTTATTTTAAAGTCTTAATAGGCATTTAATACCTTTTTTTTCTGTTTTTCTCCTTTTTAATTCTTTTCGTTCAAGTCATGTTGTCACAAGCGATAAAGACTCAGTGTGGTGGTAGTACCGCAGAGGAGGTTTTAAATATCTGTGCGTGCGAGATCACGTCATCACGTGTTTTTGTATAAATGGAAAGTTCATATGTTCACACGATAAGGTTTACTTTTAGACCTTAAAATAAATAAGTGTTTATTTAAAAAAGAAAAGTTCTAACGTTGTTTTTGGCTTAAAATAATCCTATATCAATTAATACCTATTCCTAGAATTATAGTTTCTTTGGTGTATTTTAAAAGGTTGCTCGAGGCATTGAAACAACAGAGCAGCGATGCGACACGCGCTAGATTGATTAATGATTCAAAGATTTTAGCGAAGAGCGTGACGAGACATATGGAACGATGATTTTGATGGTCAGTTCTTTCGCCAGAGTTCTTTAAAACTGGTACCACGGAATCAATTTTATGCTGGGTATGTGTTACAAAGTTCGGGGAGGAGAGGGGCTAGCTCAGCAGAGCATTTATTTATTAATATAGCGGGGATAAAATCTGGTCCACACGCTTTGGAGGTGTCGAGGTTTTTAAAATGATAGCCAGAACATTGGAAAGGAGTGATGATCAGATCATCTTGTGAAGCTTCCTTTTGTAGTGGCGGGAGTGGTATGCGATGTTCAAGGCAGAGATTAGAGCAAACCTCTGGGCAAGCAATTCAGTCATGTCCGTTTCTGTGGAAGCGGCTTCATGGTGGTTAGATAGTAGGGGAAGTTTTGATTGCTATTCACATCAGTATTATAGATTTTCCAGAAATCGCGAGTTTTTAATTTCTGTAACGCGATGCGATTTCCAGTCATCTCAGTAAACTTACTCTTAGCTGCGGCTGTTACACTCTTACATTGGTTTCATGATGCTACAATTTTTTTTGACTTATGGCAGTTAAAACAGCGCAATTATTGGTGCATGTCGTTTACAATGTTTTTGTTTTTTTGATCAGGCAACCCACAAAAAGTTGATATGCCGTAAAAAAGGAAAAATAAACGACACGTAAATAAATATCAATGTATATCTACTGTTTGATATTCCAAGCATTTCTATCTGTTACTCACTAGCAAATTGTTTCCAAGGTCATATATAATGTTATATATAAACAAGGAATATATAAATTTCAAATTGTTTCCAAGGTCATATATAATGTTATATATAAACAAGGAATATATAAATTTCAAATTGTTTCCAAGGTCATATATAATGTTATATATAAACAAGGAATATATAAATTTCAAATTGTTTCCAAGGTCATATATAATGTTATATATAAACAAGGAATATATAAATTTCAAATTGTTTCCAAGGTCATATATAATGTTATATATAAACAAGGAATATATAAATTTCAAATTGTTTCCAAGGTCATATATAATGTTATATATAAACAAGGAATATATAAATTTCAAATTGTTTCCAAGGTCATATATAATGTTATATATAAACAAGGAATATATAAATTTCAAATTGTTTCCAAGGTCATATATAATGTTATATATAAACAAGGAATATATAAATTTCAAATTGTTTTCCAAGGTCATATATAATGTTATATATAAACAAGGAATATATAAATTTCAAATTGTTTTCCAAGGTCATGGTGAGAGTCGAACTGTACCTGCACCGGGTATGTAAACAGCACGATTTAGATCGAAGTCTCCTTTTATTTGAAGCTTCTGATCTTAAAAAAAATATTACTTCTGTTGTAAAATGTTATTGTAGGAAATACATAACAAAAACAAGTCACTTAAAGATAGCTGCAACTCATCGTTTTTTTTAAATATTAAATCCTTCCGGTTTGATTGGACTCTTTTAGAAGTATGATATATATATATATATATATATATTGCTAAAACATTGTTTTTTTTCTTTTTCCATTGCGGGGGTAGAAATGTTTGCCAACTCCTGTTGCAACTGTCTGTAAGTTACTTGTTCTTATTACTTATTTTTTACAACAACATCTTACGACAGAAGCATTCGTAGACAAGAATTATTAAAATGTATTTTCATATTCTCATAGACGAAAACAATCCACGCAAAAAAAAACAAAGTATAAAACGTTTGAGACCAATTTTTAAACAATGCAACGTCATTCACGCACATGTTTTTTTAAACTGATTTTCATAATTTTATATGCGGTTGAAATAGTAAACAGGAGTTGGCGAAAATTTCCAATCCCGCAATGGGGGGAAAACAAATAGAACTATATATCTCTATCATGCTTCTAAAAAAAGTTCAATTAAACGGAAGAGATTTAATAAGCAAAACGATGAGTTGCAGCTATCTATTGTTTTTATTATTGTTTTACAATAACACACACACACACATATATATATATATATATATATATATATATATATATATATATAAAATCTGTTTAAGGGAAAAAAATGTTATACCCATATATGTTTCATGTTCATCAACAATAATCAGTATGGGTGATGTAACTGTATCGCCGGACCCGAATAATTCGAATTCAAGCTTCTTACTGCTAGGCCGTCGTGACAACCACATTTCAAACGTGAGAGAAATAAGCCCTATGGTTTTATTTGTAAACACAATTAGGAACAGCATTGTTTTATCTACCCAAGTATATATATATATATATATATATATATATATATATATATATATATATATATATATTTTTTACAACAACATCTTACGACAGAAGCATTCGTAGACAAGAATTATTCAAATGTATTTTCATATTCTCATAGACGAAAACAATCACGCAAAAAAAAAACAAAGTATAAAACGTTTGAGACCAATTTTTAAACAATGCAACGTCATTCACGCACATGTTTTTTTTTTTAACTGATTTTCATAATTTTATATGCGGTTGAAATAGTAAACAGGAGTTGGCGAAAATCTCCAATCCCGCAATGGGGGGGGAAACAAATAGAACTATATATCACCTATCATGCTTCTAAAAAAAGTTCAATTAAACGGAAGAGATTTAATAAACAAAACGATGAGTTGCAGCTATCTATTGTTTTTATTATTGTTTTACAATAACATATATATATATATATATATATATATATATATATATATATATATATATATATATATATATATATATATATATATATATATATATATATATATATATACAGGGTGGGCCAAAATAAGGGTCCTATCTTTAAATTTGAATAACTTGAATTTGAATAACTTCCACAAAATAAAAGTTCAACTCACCAAACTTTATGTGTGTGTAGACTGACCCTTCCGAGATTTTTTGAAATAAACAAAACAAATTTTAGCCGAAAAACACTT